>BSBK01000174.1:0-415000 GCA_027943335.1 Chamaecyparis obtusa
AAACATAATTCTATTTTATGTTTTAGTTAATTTTTGAGAGTTCATGGATGGAGAGGCTTTTAATATCTTTGTGATTCAATATATGTTTACATACATATATATGAATTGATGAAGTTCCTAATTTCCATCACGTGGATAATTTTAATATCCTAGATTGAGTTGATCATTATTTTTTTTAATGATGAATGCTTTTATTATTTGTCCTCTGAATGTTTGGTAGGTGACAGAAAGTGATCTTTATTTAATTTAATTATTCTAAGAGGCATAACCCTACAATGGCAATAGTTCATATAGGAGCCCAATGAGAATAACAGTGTAAGGAAAAAAAAATTGATTTGTATTCCAATACTAGATAGATTTACATGATAATAGAGTTTAGTATTATAATGCCAATTATATAAGATATAAAAAATGATGAACCTAACTAAATTATAAGACATCTACAAGGAAAGGAATGTGAGGGGTTATAGATCATTTTAAGTAATGCATGAAAATGTAAGTAAAAAAGTTGAAGAGTCACCTTATGGGAAGTCAATGACAAATCCAATCTCATAGCATTCTTTAAAAATAGATAAACTTGTCTATTCGCATGCTTTCATTGAAATTTTTTTTTTGAGTATTTCTTTATATTGTCAAATCCGATCGCTTCTGAGAGCATTAAAAGAGTTTGAAACTCTTACCCCATATGCTCATGCGGCTTCTTATATGCATTTTCTGCAGTTAGAGTGTTCCCGTACAATTTTTCAATCATGGGAAAAGGATTTAAATTAGAATATTTCCCTATTTAAGTGGAGTGGCTATAATTTAGGAATTGAAATTAATATCATGTCCCCCATGTTGCTGCTTAAATCAATTTTCTACTTAAATTTAAGCAGTAGAGTGTTTCCCATGCAAAATAAAAATTGTGGGAAAAGGAAAATTTAGAATCTTTTCCTATTTTTGTGGAGCAACTATTTTTTTAGCAAATGAAAATAAGCTATGAGGAAAGAGGGGACCATAAATAAGTAGCATCTGCTTATTGAAAAAAAATGACACGTGTCTTCATCATTTTTTCTCATCCCCTTCTTATTTTCCTATAGTTTAGTTTTTTGATTTATTTGCAACAAAAAATAACTAAAATTTAAACTTAAAAATGATATTTAAATAATTCCCTAAAAATTAAGAAACAAACATTACTATCCATGGCACCAGCAGCTCCATAAATTGGGCCACAAAAGAATGAAAAGCTTATGCTAGCAAAAATAAGCTAAGCAGCAGCATGGGGACATGCTCTAAGCATTAAAAAATATATGTGGGGGGCTGACCCCACAATAGTGGGTTACACTTTTTTAGACATGCTAATTTTTGCTAAAATAACAGATTTTTAATAAAATGTGATTATTTAAGCCTTGAGAGGTTCTATTTGAAGGAATTAATTGCAAATGGTTATCTCAAAGCCTCTTAGATAAAAAAAAAAAAACATTGATATAACATCTATACTCCTCATTCATACCTACAATGGAGTCTCCTTCACACCTATTGAAATGCTAACAAAAATCACTTTGACTTTATCGTTTGGTAGATCAAATGAATCCATTTGAAAAAATTATCTATGTAGTAAGGTAATACTAGGAAAACTCTTTCCAATGATTATAATGTTAATATCTATTAAGTTTATTATTACTTTGTATTTTTAGTTTTACTAAACATAGATATTTTACCGTATGTCTACCTCTATGTTTGGCGCTTATGGAAAAATAGTAAATGAGAGAAAGAAAATTCTAAAAAATATATATGCCCTAGGTATTGAAATTCTCTTTGTATAAAATAAAATAAAATGAAATTGGACAAATACACAACAAGTTATAAGCTATGTAGTCAAGGTATGTCAAAATTACGGTTTAGTCAACTTCAAACATTAATAATATATGAAATAATCATGATAATGTCATAAAACCAATTTCATTCCCTCCATATGGACATTGAAAAACTAAATTTGAAAGAATCATATTGATGTCTATTTTAGAAAAAATGTTATGCTCTATGAAAATAATGTAACTCTTTGAAAATGATGTTTTAAGAAACATACCAATTTGTGTGGGAGAAAGAAAAAACCATAAAATCAATTCAAAAATAAAAATAAAAAATATATTTAGAATCTAGACATAAAATCCTAAAAGACTCTAGTTTACTTTATCTTCTGATTCCAAACAGTTTAATGAGAATATGCATTTGAATCTGAAAGTTTTTTTCAAAATGTAGAGTTCAGTGTCCGTTCATGCAAAAAAGTGTAACCCACTATTGTGGGCTCACCCAGGGCTAGAAATAAGAAGTGACTTCTTATTGAAAAAGTGATATGTGGATTTACAAATTTGTTTCCCTCCTTTTTTATTGCCTTCTTTTTTATGTGGCTTCTCTCTCCAAAACATATTGTTACTAATTTATTCAAAAATATAATTAAAGATAAAATAAGTATAAAATTTCATGATCATGGGGCCACCCTCTCTACAAATTGCTCCTAAAAAAATTGAGCAGCAACTGCTAGCCAAAATAAGCTTAGCAGCCGCATGGGGACATGCCCTTAGTTTTCCTTATGTTATGCTTTGCATCGATCAAAATATTTCCCAACTCTACCGCTGCTCTCAAAAACTATCGAGTACTTATATATCATTACTCTAGTATCATTTCGAGGGATGAACATTTTTATTACCATACTTTTTGTTGTAGTGAGATGATTCAGTTTCTAGATTGTAGTGTAATATAGTTTTTTGATTTGTGGGAGTTGAGTTGAAGAACTAAGAGGGGAGGTAAAGTTTTCTTAAGTCTTATTTTTAGTCATGGATTCATTTTGATACATTTTAGCTATAGATTATTTTAACTTTGGATTTATTTTTTGCATTCATGAGTTTACCACCGTAAGAGGAGGAACGTGTATTGATTTTCGTAACTTTTTATATATTGCATTTTCATGAAGTTCCTAAAACATTTTCAACAAATTCATATTGTATGTTCCCTATAATCATTTCTTTTCACTAAATCAATGTTTCTCAAGCCAATCATGTCAAATAGGTTACACTTGGTAAGAGCTTAAATGTTTTACACACCTTGCAAATATCATTTGCATGAAAACTTCCATGTTTTGTGCATATTTTTGTTGAGATGGTTGTAGGAAGCCTCCTTAAAATATTATTTAATGGAAGTTCAAAACTATTCCTAGGAAACCATTTGATGACGTAGAAAGAGGAGGATGTTGGGAAACTACTACAATTTGGTGTCTAGTTTGAGAAATTATTTCATGGAGATGTGTATATTTCTTAGACCTATCAATTGTATTTTATCCATATTTTCTAAGTGGTTTTTTAAAATTATATTTTATGCATATCTGTAATCATTTCGTGAGATCCATTTCTTGAGATATTGTGTCTATTGGTTTGTATGTCTCGATCTACAATACTAGTAGGGTTGTGGGCTTTGATTTGGTCATGGTTGGTTGAATTCTCTAAATTGTTTTCAAAGAAATCCTTTTTGTACTTATTTTATAGTCTCACGAAGGGGTTCAAGCTTCTATTTTAAAGGAAGAAGAGATCCCATGAAGAAGAAAACAAATTTGTACAAGATCATTTGGAATCTTCTCCAAGAAAATAGGAGGCCCTATGATTTAGGGCTGCATATTTGATTTAGAAAATGGTGGGGCTAGAATTGGCTCCACCATCTTAGGAAAATTATTTCTAAAAATATATATTCCTACCAAAATAAAATTTAAGAGAGAAAATCAAATTTGGATATATTTTGTCCCTACAAAAATCAAATACGAATACAAATTTCTTTATTTAAATGTACTTGAAGAAAAATCCATTAGACCCCAACTTCCTTAAATTTTGAAGCTTAAAATTTTGAGCTAAGTTGCATTAGAAATTTATGGGACCACGAGGTTTAAACTATTCCTAAAAAATATCTACAACAACTGCTGAAATTTTTTAGGAAGCCCCCCTCCATGGGACCCCACCCTTATTCCACAATAGTTGCAAACTATTGGTGTTCTTAAACGAATTCCAAGTTCTCAACTATTGAATTAATGTTTTCAAATTAGTGATTTGAATGAAATGTGTGCTCATAGGTTTATGGTTGAAGATGTTTATATATTTGGATTTTTATTTTTTCAGAGGAAAATGTCCTGCAACATATTAAGACTTGATTCAATTAAAACATATGTTTTAGATTATGTTTTTCTTCTAGGCTCTAAGCTTCAACCAAAGCATATGGAAATGTAGATTATATTTTATATGTCACTACAAATAAGAAAATATCAAACATATAGATATTAGAATCAATATTTGATTAAATGAATTATAAATTAAATTAAATATACTAAATTTATATTACAATTTGAAAAAGAGTAGTGTTATGTAAATTGGATAAGTTACAAACTAAATTTAAAATAGATATAGATATAGATATAAAT
Organism: Chamaecyparis obtusa; assembly: GCA_027943335.1. Lineage (NCBI taxonomy): Eukaryota > Viridiplantae > Streptophyta > Pinopsida > Cupressales > Cupressaceae > Chamaecyparis > Chamaecyparis obtusa. The sequence goes on from BSBK01000174.1 coordinate 4,442, forward strand.
ATAGTAACAAAATATTGAAAATTGAGACGTTTCTATGTTTTCAATAGCATGATATGATGTTTCTAAATTTTAAGTAGTTATGTAAGAAATTAAGATTATGTTAAAATTATTTTTCCATATTTATAAATATCAATATGGTTACAAAATTGTCATTTGAATTTTTTTTGTTTGCACTCAATTATATAGTTTACTTATTTAAAATAAATTAAGATTTATCAAAATTATCTTTTCATATTTATCAATATGAAAATAGTAATCATATTATTATTTATAAAATATGTATAAAAAATTTCTTTAATGAATAAATAAGAAAAGGTTATATAAAAAGGAAATTAATAAAAAATAAAGACTTTTATCTATTTTTCTATCCTACTAAAATTTACCGATTTAAATAAATTTAAAATATACACTAAAATAGCTTTTCATATTTATAAATATCAATATAGTAATAACATAATGAAAATTAAGACGTTTCTAAAATTGAAGTACTAAATAAATAAAATTTAAGATTATGTGAAAAGTATTTTTTTATATTTATAATAATAATCAAATTATTATTTTTAAATATTTATTACTTTCCTTTTCATTAAATTCTCAATTTCAAGCTGTTCATATAATTTAATTAATTCAAATAAATTAAGAAATATATCAAGATTATTTTTTCATATTTAAAATATGAATATAGTAATAAACTTATAATTTTGAAAATTTTTGAAAATATTTATTTATTTATATTATATATAATCATTAATGAGTTCTTGAACCAATAAGATTAGCACATAAAGTGGGAAAATATATCCATATCTTTGTACGAGCAATAAATTTTAGAGAGAAATAATTTAGTACTAAGGCTTGGTATGTGATGAAGGATTGTGAAATTTCTTGATTATTCTCTACATAATATAAGTATATTATTTTAAAAAAAGACCATGAAATTTCTATGAATATTTATTCCTAAACTTATTGGAGGAATCATAATTTTTTTTGGTATTACTATGATGCAAATAGAGGTTAAATAAGAATATATCACATATCGTTAGAGAAATGGTAACAATAGTTACCAAAAACTACCAAAAATGTGGCTAGTTACACCATACACCAAAATAGTTATATAGTGACATTATAGAAGGCAATGTAATATATTGATGTTGAATAAAAATACACCAACATTCCCCCCATTATCACATTGATCCTAAAAAACATAAAAAAACACCTTGTCTTAGGGAGCCCCACTTAAGGCTTATAAGAAAAACATGTTGATTACATAATATGAATACATATGTTGAGAAAATATTCTTTTGAAGTAGCAAATCCTAAACCAAGAAAGGCTCCATCAAGACATCTCTTGACCCTTAGAAAGGTGTAGCTTTGAGCTATGTTCTTAAGCTCTTAGTCCTAAACTCTTGAATCACAGAGTCTTGAATTATTCAACAATGATCCCTAAGAGATGTGATAGATATCTATCATTGTTTAGTAACCATGAAAGGGTATAAATCTTGATCATATACTTTTAATCTCTCTTGATAATAATCCATATTGAGCGCAATACCAAATCCCAAATCTATCTCCAAAATTAATCTTCACAATATATTTATCTTCAAATTTGTTAGCATTAGAAAAAAAATCAAATTAAAAACCAAAAATTCCAAAAATATTTCACATGCATAACACCTCCCAAAGTGAGAAGTTGACTTGAGATGATGAAATTTCCTCCATCCAGTAATGCTGCCAACCTCTAGATGTGAAGGTTCAAAGTACATAATGGTAAATAAAAGAAGAATGAGAATCATTATGATTGGCCCATCATCCAATGTAACCTCATCTTCAATACAAGAAACATTGCCTTCATTAGATTGTTCTTTCAATTTTCACTTAAGAAACACGTCACTAGATCTAGTTCTACAAACCCATGTTGTGTAACCATTTTTCTTACAATAAAAAACAATTATTGTCTCTTTTTTTTAATCTCACTATTTCTTATTACTTCATGAATACAATGCTTTACCTAATTAAAGATCTTATTCTATATCTTCTTTTGTCCTCTTTTCTTTTTCTAGAAGGTCTAAAATCATATCTTCTAGATTCTTTGAGGTGATTTGACTAAGTCTAAACACAACATTATTATATTTTAAAGATTAGATATTCAATAAGATGGCCTTATCTTCATCATCATCAACTAACTTGCCTTAACCTTTTGTGACCTACCTAATGAGAGATCTCAAATTTCTTATATGGTTTACCATTGTGATTCTATTTTCTATTTTGAACCTAAATAATTAAAGCCTTAGAGAAAAATTTGCATTGACCACTTTTGCACCAAATAGTTTATTAAAAGTATCCTAAATCTCATTTGATAGTTTGTCTAAGTCAATATAATTTAATTCAAAGTCAGAAAGAGAAATACCAATAATATCCTTTTCCTTATCATCATTATTATTCCAATCTAATAGTCCTTTTGTATCTGTAGATAGCTTCTCCTTTCCATCTACTATGCTCCATAAATTTGTATTCATTAATTGCATTTGAATTTTTATTTCTCATATATGGACATTAAAACCACAATACTCATCCAATCAAATCTCCATTTTACAAAATATAAACTCTTCTTCAAATTTTATGATAAAAAATACAAAAGAGAATTATAAAAATTAGATAGTATATGTACTTACATGAATCAAGTGACATAATCAATCAGAGTTTAACCACACATCTTAATGAATTTCACTCTTTTTTCCATTTCATTGAATACTCCATAAAATGATACCGCGCCCCTGATAGTCATTCTTCATAGTGGAAACATGTAACGAAATCCTTGAGAAAATGATTGACACCATCTTTCAGTATTGGTTTGTTTCCTTAATGCTTTGTCTATCTGTGAACAATAAATGAAGTTTTTCAAAAGTTAGATCATATATTACTCCTATCACTCACAACAATCCAAAGCCAAATCATCCATTGCAATTTTCCATTGACCATAGACTCTCACTACTTGCAAAAATCCATTCCACATTTCTTAGCCATTCCTTATCAAACACTCTACTTTCCTCTTAGACACACAAACATTTGAAGCTTTGACAAGGATCATTGTAGTTTTAATAACTACTCACAATTTACAGGAGGAAAAAGAGATATGTTATAGCCAATGAAAATCTCCTCATGGGATTTACTAAAGAGATTCAATATCTACTACACAACCTTCACCTTCTTCTTGTGTCCAGTCTCCTTCTTCCACCATGTGTAACCACCATCTATATTGTTATTCCTTCTAGTGATTCCCCTTGATTATTCTCCATATCATAGGCACATAATTGTCAATGCTTTGATACCAAATGTTGGAGTCATAAATGTTGTATTATTATTGATGTAAATAGGGATATAAATATGAATATATCACATACCATTGGAGAAATAATGATAATAGTTATCAAACACCACCTAACATGAGGTTAGTTACACCATTCGTTGAAATAATTATACGATGACATTATAGCAGGAAATGTAATACACTTCAATGTTGAATACAAATACACCAACAAAAATATCATAGAATTGTTATAAAATTCTTTCAAATTTAATTATGTGATAATTTTTTATTTAATGTTTCAATCCACACCATAACTTATAACATGAAGAAATAAAAATACACCAAGAGGTCTCTTGAAATATTACTCTAATCCAAATTGAAACTAACTAAATCAAGACTTAACTTTAACACTAAACCAAATTGAACCCTAATCCTAAAATAAACTTAATTTTAACCTTAATCCTAATCAAAATTAAATATTAAACTAAATTAAAATTTAACCCTAACCATATAATAAAATATACCATAAACCTAACACTAAGACAAACTAGAAACCATAATCCTAAATGTCACTAAATAAAAAATTATAGTTTTCCTCAACCTTGAACTTAATAAAATAAAGTAGAACCTTAAAAAAGATAACTTTGATCCTTAACACTATACTAGATTGAACCCTAACACTAATAGTAAACCAAATAAAACCCTCATGCTAAAGAAAATAGAATGCTAACCCTAACCTTAAATCAAATCAGACTTAACATATACAAAATTGAGCCCAAACTGTAAATAAAATTAAATGTAAACCTTTAGGTCATTAATAAGCTTATAATTGAAGAAATAGAATTATCTTACCTTGAAAACCAAAATAAAAAGTAATAAACCTTGATCCTAACCATAAAATTAAATGATAAACCCTAATCCTAACCCTATTTGTAAATTCTAAACTCTAATCCTAAATGATAAACCCCAGTTGTCATCCTAGATCTTAACTCCAATACAAGCCTGAACCCTAATTATAAATGATAAACCTAATTTTAATCATAAATTATAAACCAAAATCATAACTGTAACCCTAAATCTTAATCCTAATAAAAACCATAATTTGAACCCTAATGCTAAATGTTGAGCCCTAATCTTGAATGCTATACCCTAATCATAAATGATAAAACCTAATTGTAACACTAATCCTAAATGCTAAACCTTAATCCTAAATCCTAAGAAAAACCATAATCCTAAATGGTAAACCCTAATCCTAAAAGCTAAACCCTAATCCAAAATTCTACACCCTAAATGATAAACCCTAATTGTAAATGCTAAATCTTAATTATAAAATCTAAACCCTTATCCTAGTCCCTAAATAGATATCCTAACCATCACCATAATACTATCCATAATGTAAATCCATATCCTAATGCTAATCTTAAATGCTAAACCTTATAAAAACCCCAACCATAATTATAAATACTAAACCCTAATTCTATTCCAAAATTTAAATGCTAAACCCTAATCATAAATGCTAAAATCTAATCCTAATCTTGACCCTAATACAAACCCTAACCCACTCTATAATACTAACCATAATGTAAACCCACATCCTAACCCTAATCCTAACCAAAACCTTAAATATTAAATACTAATCAATAATTTTAAGTGTTAAACCCTAGTTACTAAAAAATCTTTAATCGTAAATGCCAAACCCTAAATCCTAGATCCTCACCTTAACTATAATCCTAAATGGTAAACCCTAATCATAAATGCTAATCCTTAATCCTTAATGATAAACCCTTACCCTAACCCTAATCATAAATACTAAATGCTAATTTTAAATACTAAACCCTAGTCTTAAATGCTAAACCCTAATCATAACTGTAACCCTAATAAAATCCTAACCATAACTAAAATATAATCATGATGAACCAATACCCTAACCCTTATCCTAACCATAACCCTAAATTGTAAATCCTAATTTAATCTAATTATATATGTTAAACCCTAATCCCAACTTTAATATCACATGTTAAACCTTAATCTTAAATGATAAACCCTAAATCCTTGATCCTATGCTAAACCATAATTCTAAATGGTAAATCCTAATCCTAAATGTTAAACCCTAAATCCTAAATCCCAAGCTAAACCCTAATCTTAAATGATAAACCCTAATCCTAAATGCTACACCCTAAATACTAAAGAATAATAATAAATATTAAACCCTAATCCTAACCCTAATTTATAAACCCTGATCTTGATCCTAAATGCTCAACCCTAATCCTAAATGCCAAACCCAAAATCCCAAATCCCAAGCTAAACAATAATCCTAAATGGTAAACCTTATTCCTAAATACTAAACCCCAAATAATAAAGCCTAATCTAATCCTAATTATAAGTGTTAAACCCTACTCCTAAATACTAAATCCTAACCTTAACCTAACCCTAACTATAATGCCAAATCTAACCCTAAACCCTAACTTTAACCATAACCAAGTAATCCTAAACCTAACCCTAACCCTAATGCAAATAATAATACTAGTTCTGACCATGATATAAACCCTAATCATAGCCATAATCCTAACCCTAAACTGTAACCATAACCATAATCCTAACTCTAACTCTATCCATAATTAAAACCCTAAACCTAACCATACTTATAATCCTAACTCTAACCCTAATCCTAACCATAACCTATACCCTAACTATGACACTAACCCTAACCCTAACCCTAATCATAATAATAAATATAAATGAAATCCTAAACCTAAATCTAACTCCAATCATTATATAAACCCTAACCCTAATGCCAACCCTAACTCTAATGCCAACCCTGACCTTGATATAAACCCTAACCATAAATGATAACCCTAATCATAATCCTAATCATATTATTTTATTCAATGTATAACACCAAACTTTAACACTAAACCCTAACCCTAACTATATTAATTTATTTAATGTATAAAACTAAAGCCTAACCCTAACTATAACCCTAACCATAAGCCTAATCACTAACTCTAACCATAATGCTAAACCAAATCGTAACCATAATCCTAATCCTAACCTTGACCCTAGCCCTAACCCAAACCATATCCCAACTCTAATCCTATCCTTGACCCTAGCCCTAACCTAGACCAAATCCTAACCATAATCCTATCCTTGACCCTAACCCAAACACAAACTAAATCTTAACCCTAACCCTAATGTTATTTCTAACCTTCACCCTAATGTTAATCCTAACCCTAATCCTAATCATAACCTTAATCCTAAACCCAAACCCTAACCCTAACCCTAACCTTGAGCAAATCTAAATCCTCACCCTACCCCTAATTAGAATTCCGATCCCAACCCTACCCTTAACACTAGCCAAAACTTATTCCTAATTCGAAACCTATTATAATTATTATCCTAACCATAATTCTACCCCTAAACCTAACATAATTCTCTCCTTGATATTAAACCTTAACTATGACCATAAACCCAACTCTAATACTAAACCCTAACCCTAATCATAATAATAAATCTAAAACGAACCCTAAACCTAATGCTAACCCTAACCATGATATAACCCTAACCCTAAATGTTAATTCTTATCATATTACTGTATTCAATGTGTTACACATGCAACGAATGCTACTAGAATATATAATATATATATAAAATACTCGAGATGAAACGAAGAATTTAACATTTTCATCATTCAACTTTAATGAAAATTGATGTTGAAAACATTCAACGCCTTGATACATCTTGACATTTAGATTATATATACTAGTTAGTTTGACAAAGATATAGTTTTTGTGTCTACTTATTCATCCCTCTCTATCATATGCTTCCCCACAAATTCTTGTCATAGTGTTTGCTCAATTGATAGAAAAATGAGTCTTTTTATTATATAAATAATAAAATACATTGATTTTTCACTCCAAGGGAAATTAGTACATCATTTGACTCCTCCGTTAAAGGAAATGAAAATATGGAATAGAGAGGAAAAGAACGAGAGAAATGCAAAGGAAGAGTAACTTTTTTTTAATGAGATGAGAACAAGTACAAAGATCAAATGAATCGAATTTAAAAACATTTAACTTTGTATATATGGCTCACTACAAGACGAGAACTTAAAAGAAAGTATAACAATAGATGTTTAACCTCAAATACCACTGAAAGCTAGTTGAACTCCTCGTTGGGAACTTACATTTAATTTTGTTCCGAAATTTCAGATGCAATACTCTGACGTTGATGAATACTATTTTTTGGACTTACGTCCGACCTCCTCAATACAGAAGGCAAGAGAAGTAACGCCACATATATATTTGGGTGACCTCGTGTAACCAGGCTTGATAACTAAAACATTTAATTTACACTAGTTGATTAATGTTATTCGAAACATTTTAGCCATTTATTTCAATGGCGAGCATTACAAACAAGGCTAGTTGGGAGTGCAGGATAGGGTTCCCACAGTCTGGGTCATTATTGGCAATCTGCGAGTTTCAATCTGTTTTGCGCCCAACATGGATCTCTTCTCTAGCAGTTATCAATAGGCTTGTAGGACGTTGAAGAAGACAAGGAAAGCGAAAGAAAAACAAAAAGGAATTGCATCCACCCTGCAGCAGCCATTGAAAATCTGTACTTGGCAACAAAAGATTGATTGGATTAGTATATAGTTAGTCCTGATGACAATTCTTCTGCTTTGCCTTGTATTTATAGAGCTCACCATACACGGCATAATAATCGGCTAATTCATTCCATATAATGTTGTACTTAACATCTGGCCGCCTCTCTCAGTCTCTCTTTCATTTCATAACATGTCATTCATTAGAACATTGAACTGCATATGAATTTCGTCAAACCATTGCTTCAAAACAAAAATACACGTGTAGCTCATAAGCAGCTGAAAAAGTCTAAATCCTATCATACATGTTGCTTCCAAATAGAGGATTGCCTGGTCGTCATATGCTTCTTTGTTTTATCAGTTCTCCTCGTCCACGGACACATCAATCTTATTCAATACTAATGGGAATAAACATTGGAATTCAACATATATCACGTTTGCACTTATAAATAAATATTAAATATGAATTTGTGATTTTAAAACGTTCTAAATTTATCGAATACTTCTGATTATTCATAACTGTTCTATTTTGCATTGCATGGATAGAGTTCGCCATACAGTTAGAAATAATCCTTTCCCATCAAATCCAATTCAATATTAGTGATAATATATAGCCGCCACTGTAACAGCTGGCAATGGTTTTTGCCGGATCATTGCTTCAGAATTAAGCAGCCAGCGGGATATGCTTTGTGATTCTTTCTATTTATCACTTTTCCTTCTGGATAATTAAATGCGACCTATTCGATACCAGTGTGTCAAAATATTCATTTTAGTGTTGATATTTTAAATGTTGGATATGTATTCCGATTGCTTCAAAGATAAAGTACGCGTGTAGCTCATACGCAGCTGAAGTAGCCTTCGTCGTATTGCTCGTCTTATTTTATTAATAGTAACAAAACACAGCATTGAAATTCAGCTTAGACCACATTGGTACAGTGCAATCTAGAAAAGTCTTTTTGTTCTCAACATAAGCAAATCTGGTGTGAAAATTCTCTATTGCAGTCATTGGTTATTAATCTTCTATTTTACAAAGATTATTTGATTAACAAATAACGAAAAATAACACAATTGGAACTTCACCAAAAAATACAGAAAGAAATATGCCACACAATGACACAATATTTATTGGACAAATCGTGTCTGAAAAAACCCTGAAGGGAAAACCAGTACTGCAGATGAGAAATATATTAATCTTCAGCAAATTAAGAGATACAAAATTCCTTGCCTCTTACTGGCAGAATTCTGACAATCTCCCAATTTCTCCTGTTGATATTCATCCCCTGCTATCCCCAAACACTATCACTACGCCCTTGCTAACACTGCAAGACTGCCCCTCGCTAACTCTGCAAGACTACTCAAGCTTGTTCTCGCTAACACTGCAACACTACTCAAGCTTGTTCTCAAACTTGGTCTTAAACTTGATGTTAACTTCATTACCTCCAAATGCCCCTTGATGCCCTTTTATACTACTCCCATTGTTTCTAGTTGCTTCTAGTTGCAAGAAGTTTCCACAAACTAGAAGTTTCTAGAAACTAGAAGTTTCTACAAGCTAGAAGTTTCTAGAAGGAGTCAAATTATTAATAAATACAATTATTTACTAATTATTAGCAAATGGACAAACAACTGTCCAAGCTACCAAACTAACACTCCCTGTTAATGAGGAAGTTGTTCTGCACAACACCCAACTTATCTCTGAAGAAGATTAATTTTTCCTTCCCTAATGCCTTTGTCAGAATGTCTGCTACTTGCTCCTCTGTATGTATGTACTCTAGCTGAACAATCCCCCATTGTACACAATCCCTAATGAAGTGATACTTGATGTCTATATGTTTCGACCTATCATGAAACACTAGATTCTCAGTCATCATGATGCAACTATGATTGTCACAATGTATCACCGTAGTCTCAACCTTTTGACCAAATAAGGCTATAAGAAACTTCCAAAGCCATATAGCTTCACATGTCTCCATGCTAGCTGCTATGTATTTTGACTCTGCTGAACTCAGAGCCATGAACTTCTGCTTCCTACTGAACCAAGAGACAACTCATGGTCCCGAATTGAAACAACACCCTAAAGTGCTTTTCTTGTTTGTTGTAATACCTGCTCAATTTGTGTTAGTATAGGCCATCAACCTGATTCCTCCACCTTGAGCATATCTAATCCCATACTCGATAGTACCTCGTAAATACTGCAGCACATGCTTTACCACTATCCAATGTACTCTCTTTGGCACAACCATGAACTGACTAAGAGAGTTAACTGCAAAAGCTATAACTAGCCTAGTGTTGACCAAATACATGAGAGAACCAATCAACTGCTTATATAAGGTGAGATCTACATCCTTCTCCCTAGATGTGTCTACCTTCCTCCAATTCATTATCACAGGTGTAGACATGGCTTTGCAATCCTCCATCTTGAATCTCTTCAAGATTTCCATGCAATATTTCCCTTGCCCAATGAAAATTTCTCCATCTGTCTGCCACACTTCCATATCTAGAAAGTAGTGCACAAATACCAAATCCTTCATCTTGAACTCTGCTGCAAGGTCCCTCTTGCACTCATCTATGAGCCCTAGTGAAACTGTTAGAAACAAGTCATCCACATATAGAACAAGAATGAGTATCTCACCCCCAACCACCAAGTAGTAGGTTAGCATTTGCATCACTCTTCACAAAGCCCATTTCCTACAAGTAATTATCTAAGCACTGATACCATGCTCTAGGAGCCTGCTTGAGTCCGTACAAAGCTCTCTTCAATTTTCACACATCGATTTCTTTGTTGTGTGCTACAAAGCCTTCTGGTTGTTCTATCTATACCTCCTCCTTCAGCTTTCCATTAAGGAATGTGGTCTTGACATCCATTTGATAGATTTTCCATCCCATCTATGCTAAAATCAAGATTACAGCTCATATGGAAGTATACCTGGCTACTGGAGCAAATGTCTCTCATATTCTATTCCCTCCTTCTAAGAGAACCCCTTTACCACAAACCTTGCCTTATATTTCTTGATGCTACCAGCTGCACCGTGCTTAACCCTGTAGATCCAGCACGATCCAACCACTGCCCTATCTATTGGTCTAGGCACTACCTACCACACACCATTCTGCATTATTGAATTCTACTCCTCAACCATCACATCTTTCCACACCTGATGTTGTGCAGCCTGCCGATAGATGGAAGGCTCGTTGTCTACCAACTGGCTAACTAAAGCCACATAGTCATTGAACTTGGCTAGTTGTCTTCGCTCTCTAGTAGTCTTCCTAGGAGTTCCCACAAAGTCCTGAGTATCCTTCTATGTCTGTTGAACCTCACGGTTCCTACTACCAACTGTAGAAGATGAGATATCAACCTCCATATCTTATTGATGCATTTCCTACTACACTAGTTGCTCCATACTATGCAAACTCTCACCACCTGAGTCTAAGCTGGTACTGGTAACTGTACTCGAGCTTTGCTTCCCTTGACTCGATTGAGTTGTCCTTGGATCTTCTATTAGCTTCTCACTCTGATCATCTGTTGGGAAATTTTTGGACCTCTTGAATGCCTTATCTTCCATGAAATTGACATCATGACTGATAATAATCCGCCTGGTCCTTGGAATAAATATTTTATATGCCTTTGAGGTTTCACTGTACCCCACAAAGAACCCTCTCTCTGCAGTCTGATCTAACTTGGTATGTTTATCACCTAGAATATGACAATATGCCAAACTTCCAAATATGCTAAAGTGATTGACATCTGGCTTCTTTCCTGTGAAAGCTTCCTCTGGTGTTATCTTTCCTAGCACCTTATGTGGAACCCAGTTTTGTATGTACACTATTGTACTATATGCCTCTACCCATAAGTAGCGGGGCATGTTCTGATCATGTAGCATAGTCCTTGCTCCCTCTGATATGGACCGATTCTTCCTCTCAGCAACCCCATTCTATTGCGGATTGTAAGGACTAGTTCACTCTCTCTTGATTCCTTCCTTGGTACAGAACCATTGGAATTCATTACTCTTACACTCGCCTCAATTGTCTATCCAAAGAACCTTAATCTTCCTTCCTGTCGAGTTCTCCATAAGAGCCTTGAACTCTTGGAAATGACTGAAAACTTCATCCTTCATCTTCAAGAAGTATATCTAGGTCTTCTCGGAGAAATCATCAATAAAAGTAATATAGTACTCATATCCTCTACGAGACTTCATTGACATTGGCTCACATACATCTGAATGTAGTAAATCAAGAACACCCCTAGATCTGGTGTCACTTCTTGGAAAAGATGCTTTTGAAAACTTCCCCAACACACATCCCTTACATACATCATCATGCTCTGTGCTCAGCTCTGGAACACTTGTCACTGTCTCATGAAGCAATTTAAGTGCTCCATGATGTATATGACCCATCATCCTATGCCATAGATCTCCAAGATCTCTAGGATTACTACTGCTTATCAATGCCTTAGGAATGTCAAACTGCAACCTATAAAGGCACCCACTGCTAACTCCAATAGATACGGGTGATTTCCAATCCTTGTGCTTGATCAACACCTGTGTCCCTCTAAAAAGTACATTATACCCTTCTTCTTCTTTTGTGGGAAATCGCTGACATAGTGGCCAAATTCATGACATCCAAAGCAATTGATGTTAGATAGATCCTTCTTCTTCTTCTTGCTTTGTGGATTTGATCTTTTGCTAGACAACTTCTTTGCTTTCCCTTTTCCTGGTAGGGCAATGTTCTCCTATTCTATCTCACTTTTTTGACTCTTTTTGTTGGCTCCATTGACAAGACTTAGTCTAAGCTCCTCTTGAGTGAAATGACTCTATAGCTGATCCCAACTAGGTAAGGTGTCTCATCCACTAACAACTTGAATAAAGGCATCCCACTTTTTAGTGAGCACATTTAGGGCTATATTTACTAGCTCATCTTCATCTGGCTTATCTCCAATAGATACTAACTCATCCTTGACAAGTCTAAGTCTAGTGAGGTAACTTGTAACATCTTCTCCCTTGTTCATCCAGGTATTCTTCAACTTTTCTATGAGAATCAGCTTCTAGTTTGTGGTAGTATTCTGGTACAGATTCATAATGGTATCCCACATCTTCTTCATTGTATCTAACTCTATGATATGTGCAACAATATGATCCTTTAAACCATCAAGGATTGTCCTCCTCGCCTTGGCATCCTCCTTCTTCTATGCTTCAATCTATGTTGTATTTGTAGGTACAGGTACAACACTAGTAGCATATTCCTTGATACCATTCTCTTCCAGCAATAAAGAAATTCTAGCTTTCCAGACACCAAAATTTGAGGCACCATCTAATCTGCCCTGATCTCCTAAACCAGCTGAGGTCATCTCAAAGAAATGAAGAAAATAACAATTCTAAAGAGGTCAAACTAGACTTTATAAACCCTCAATTTATTTCCTCTGCCTAGGGTAATCTCTTTCTACCCTCAACTTGGCTTTGATACCATGTGAAAATTCTCTATTGCAGTCACTGGTTATTAATCTCCTATCTTACATAGATTATTTAATTAACAAATAATGAAAAATAACACAACTGCAACTTCACCAAAAAATATAGAAAGAAATATGCCACATAATAAAATAATACGTTTGAATAAATTGTCATTGGAAAAACCCCGAAGGGAAAACCAATATTGCAGATGAGAAATATATTAATCTTTAGCAAATTAAGAGATACAAAATTCATTGCCTCTTACTAGAAATTTTTTTACAATCTCCCAATTTCTCTTGCTAATATTCCTCCCTTGCTATCCCCAAACACTATCACTACGCCCTTGTTAACACTGCAAGATTGCCCCTTGCTAACTCTGCAAGACTACTCAAGCTTGTTCTTGCTAACACTGCAAGACTACTCAAGCTTGTTCTCAAACTTGATGTTAACTTCATTACCTCCAAATGCCCCTCGATCCCCTTTTATACTACTCCCATTATTTCTAGTTGTTTCTAGTTGCAAGAAGTTTCTAGAAACTAGATTTTTTTAGAAACTAGAAGCTTCTAGAACCTAGAACTTTCTAGAAACTAGAAGTTTCTAGAAGGAGTCAAATAATTAATAAATACAATTATTTACTAATTATTAGAAAATGGATGAACAACTATCCAAGTTACCAAACTAACACTCCCTCGTAACGAGGAAGTTGTTCTACACAACACCCAACTTATCTCTAAAGAAGATGAATTTTGCCTTCCCCAATGCCTTCGTCAAAATGTTTGCTACCTACTCCTCTGTAGGTATGTACTGCAGCTGAACAATCCCTTGCTATACACAATCCCTAATGAAGTGATACCTGATGTCTATATGTTTTGACCTATCATGAAACACTAGATTCTCAGTCATCATGATGCAACTCTGATTGTCACAGTGTATCACCGTAGTCTCAACCTTTTGACCAAACAAGGCTACTAGCAACTTCCAAAGCCATATAGCTTCACATGTCACCATGCTAGCTGCTATGTATTTTGACTCTGCTGAACTCAAAGCCATGAACTTCTGCTTCCTACTGAACCTAGAGACAACTCCTAATTTGAAACTGAAACAACACCTTGAAGTGATTTTCTTGTCAATTGCACTACTTGCCCAATTTGCATCAGTATATCCCATCAACTCAATTCCTTCACCTTGAGCATATCTAATCCCATACTCGATTGTACCTCATAAATACTGCAACACATGCTTTGCTACTATCCAATGTAATCTCTTTGGCTCAACCATGAACTAACTAAGAGAGTTAACTGCAAAAGCTATATTTGGCTTGGTGCTGACCAAATACATGAGAGAACCAATCAACTACTTTTATAAGGTGGGATCTACATCCTTCTCCCTAGATGTGTCTACCTTCCTCCAATTCATGATCATAGGTGTAGACATGGCTTTGCAATCCTCCATCTTGAATCTCTTCAAGATTTCCATGCAATATTTCCCTTGCTTAAGGAAAATTTATCCATCTATCTGCCACACCTCCATACCTAGAAAGTAGTGCATAAGTCCCAAATGCTTCATCTCGAACTCTGCTACAAGGTCCCTCTTGCACTCATCTATGAGCCTTGGTGAACCTATTAGAAACAAGTCATCCACATATAGAACAAGAATGAGTATCTCACCCCCAACCACCAAGTAGTAGAGGTTAGCATCTGCATCACTCTTCACAAAGCCCATTTCCTACAAGTAATTATCAAAGTGTTTATACCATGCTTTGGGAGCCTGATTGAGTCCGTACAAAGATCTCTTCAATCTACACATGTGGGTTTCTTTGATGTGTGCTACAAAGCCTTCTGGTTGTTCTATGTATACCTCCTCCTTTAGCTTTACATTAAGGAATGCAGTCTTGACATCCATTTGATGGATTTTCCATCCCATCTATGCTGAAATCGAGATTATAGCTCATATAGAAGTATACCTAGCTACTAGAGAAAATGTCTCTCATAATCTATTCCCTCCTTCTAAGAGAAACCCTTTTCCACAAACCTTGCCTTGTATTTCTCGATGCTACCATCTGCGCCGTGCTTAACCTTGTAGATCCAGTGTGAGCCAACCACTGCCCTATCTATTGGTCTAGGCACTACCTACCACATGCCATTTTGCATTATTGAGCTATACTCCTCAACCATTGCATCTTGCCACACATGATGTTGTGCAACCTCCTGACAGCTGGAAGCCTTACTATCTACCAACTGGCTGACTAAAGCCACATAGTCATTGAACTTGGCTGGTTGTCTTCGCTCTCTAGTAGTCTTCCTAGGAGTTCCCACAAAGTCCTAAGTATCCTTATGTGTCTGTTGAACCTCACGGTTCCTTCTACCAACTATAGAAGATGAGATATTGAAACCTCCATATCTTGTTGATGCATTTCCTGCTGCACCAGTTGCTCCATACTATGCAAACTCTCACCACCTGAGTCTATGCTGGTACTAGTAACTGTACTTGAGCTTTTCTTCCCTTGACTTAGTTGAGTTTTCCTCAGAGCTTCTTTTGGCTTCTCACTCTAATCATCTACTGGAAAATCTTTAGACCTCATGAATGCCTTATCTTCCATGAACTTAACATCACAACTAATAAAAATATGCCTAGTCCCTGGAATAAATATCTGATATGCCTTTGAGGTTTCACTGTACCCCACAAAGTACCCTCTCTCTACAATCTGATCTAACTTGGTATGTGTATCACTTGGAATATGACAATATGCCAAACTTCCAAATATCCTAAAGTAACTGACATCTGGCTTCTTTCCTGTGAAAGCTTCCTCTAGTGTTATATTTCCTAGCACCTTATGTGGAACTCAATTTTGTATGTACACTATTGTACTACATGACTCTACCCATAAGTAGCGGGGCATGTTATGATCATGTAGCATAGCCCTTGCTGCCTCTGATATGGACCAATTATTCCTCTCAGCAACCCCATTCTGCTATGGATTGTAAGGACCAGTCCACTCTCTCTTGATTCCTTCCCTGGTATAGAACTCTTGGAATTCATTACTCTTGTACTCACCTCAATTGTCTTTTCGAAGAACTTTAATCTTCCTTGTTGTTGAGTTCATAAGAGCGTTGAACTCTTGGAAATGACTGAAAACTTCATCCTTGGTCTTCAAGAAGTATATCCAAGTCTTCCTGGAGAAATCATCAATAAAAGTAACATAGTACTCATATCCTCTGAGAGACTTCGTTGACATTGGTGCACATACATCTGAATGTAGTAGATCGAGAACACCCTCAAATTTGGTGTCTCTTATTGGAAAAGATGCTTTCGAAAACTTTCACAACACACATCCCTTACATACATCATCATGCTCTGTGCTCACCTCTAGAACACCTATCACTGTCTCACAAAGTAATTTAAGTACTCCATGATGTATATGACCCATCCTCCTAAGCCATAGATCTCCAAGATCTCTCAGATTACTGTTGCTTATCAATGCCTTAGGAGTGTCAAACTGCAACCTATAAAGGTGCCCACTCCTAACTCCAATAGATATGGGTGATTTCCAATCCTTATGCTTGATCAACACCCATGTCCCTCTAAAAAGTACATTATACCCTTTACCCTAAAGAAAAGATAAATAAATTAGATTCATACCTAATCTTGGCACATGCAACACATCTTGAAGAGGAATCACCTTTCCATTCTCCCTCTGAAACCGAATAGTCCCTTTCCCAACTGAGCTGAGCTTGGACAAGTTTCCCATAGAAATATGGATACTAGTGTTCTCCTCCTTATAAGTGGAGAAATACTCTCTAACTCCTATCATATGAAATGATGTCCTACTATCTACGTACCATACACTCTGTGAGGTTGATCTAACCATACAAGCTATGAGTTGAAACTCATCCTCCAATCTACTAGAGAGATCCTCTGCACTTGCTGGAGCTGCCATCAGATTCTTTCCCTTCTTTTCACTCTTCTTATTTTGTGGGAAATTGCTGACATAGTGGCCAAATTCATGACATCCAAAGCACTTGATCTTAGATAGATCCTTCTTCTTCTTCTCGCTTTGTGGATTTGATCTTTTGCTAGACCACTTCTTTGCTTTCCCTTTTTCTACTAGGCCAACGTTCTCCTGTTCTACCTCAGTTTTCTGACTCTTGTTGTTGGCTCCATTGACAAGACTTAGTCTAAGATCCTCCTAAGTGAAATCACTCTATAGCTGATCCCAACTAGGTAAGGTGTCTCGTCTACTAACAACTTTAATAAATACATCCAACTTTTTAGGGAACCCATTTAGGGCTATTCTTACTAGCTCATCTTCATCTGGCTTATCTCCAATAGTTTCTAACTCATCCTTGACAAGTCTAAGTCTGGTGAGGTAACTTGTAATGTCTTCTCCCTTGTTCATCTGGGTATTCTTCAACTTTTCTCTGAGAATCAGCTTCCGGTTCATGGTATTATTCTAGTACAGATTCAAAATGGCATCCCACATCTTCTTCACTATATCTAACTCTGTGATATGTGGAAAAATATGATCCTTGACACCATCAAGGATTATCTTCCTCACCTTGGCATCCTCCTTCTTGTATGCTACAAGTTGTTATGTATCTGTAGGTAGAACTACAACACTGGTAGCGTATTCCTTGATACCATTCTCTTCCAGCAATAAAAAAATTCTGGCTTTCCAGACACCAAAATTTGAGGTACCATCCAATCTGTCCTGATCTCTTAAACCAACTGAGGCCATCTCAAAGAAATGAAGAAAATAACAATTCTAAAGAGGTCAAACTAGACTTTATAAATCCTTAACTTCTTTCCTCTGCCTAGGGTAATCTCTTTCTACCCTCAACTTGGCTTTGATACCATGTGAAAATTCTCCATTGTAGTCACTGGTTATTAATCTCCTATCTTACAAATATTATTTGATTAACAAATTATGAAAAATAACACAACTACAACTTCACCAAAAAATATAGAAAGAAATATGCCACACAATGACACAATATTTTTGGACAAATCATCCCTTGAAAAACCCAAAAGAGAAAACCAGTACTGCAGATGAGAAATATAGTAATATTCAACAAATTAAGAGATACAAAATTCATTGCCTCTTACTAGCAGAATTACAACAATCTCCCAATTTCTCCTACTGATATTCCTCCCCTTCTATCCCCAAACACTATCACTACGCCCTTGCTAACACTACAAGACTACCCCTTGCTAACTCTGCAAGACTACTCAAGCTTGTTCTTTCAACACTGCAAGACTACTCAAGCTTGTTCTCAAAGTTGATCTCAAACTCGATGCTAACTTCATTACCTCCAAATACCCCTTGACCCCCTTTTATACTACTCCCATTGTTTCTAGTTTCTTCTAGTTGCAAGAAGTTTCCACAAACTAGAAGTTTCTACAAACTAGAAGTTTCTAGGAGTCAAATAATTAATAAATACAATTATTTACTAATTATTAGAAAATGGACAAACAACTGTCCAAGCTACCAAACAAACACTCCATCTTAGCGAGGAACCTATTATGCAGAACACCTAACTTATCTCTGAAGAAGATGAATTTTTCCTTCCCCAATGCCTTTGTTAGAATGTCTACTACCTACTCCTCTGTAGGTATGAACTATAGCTGAACAATCCCCCATTGTACACAATCCCTAATGAAGTGATACCTAATGTCTATATGTTTCGACCTATCATGAAACATTAGATTCTCAGTCATCATGATGCAACTCTGATTGCCACAGTGTATCACCGTAATCTCAACCTTCTAACCAAACAAGGCTACTAGCAATTTCTAAAGCCATATAGCTTCACATGTTGCCATGCTAGCTACTATGTATTTTGACTTGGCTGAACTCATACCCATGAACTTCTAATTCCTCTTGAATGAAGAGATAACTCCTGATCCCAAACTAAATCAACACCCTAAAGTGCTTTTCTTGTATGTTGTACTACCTGTCAAATCTATGTCAGTAGAGCCCATCAACCTGATTCCTTCACCTTGATCATATCTAATCCCATACTTGATTGTACCTCATAAATACCATAGCACATGCTTTTCCACTATCTAATGTACTCTCTTTGCTTCAACCATGAATTGACTAAGAGAGCTAACTACAAAAGCTATATCTGACCTGGTGTTGACCAAATACATGAGAGAACCAATCAACTTCTTGTATAAGGTGGGATCTACATCCTTCTCCCTAGATGTGTCTACCTTCCTCCAATTCATGATCATAGGTGTAGACATGGCTTTGCAATCCTCCATCTTGAAGCTCTTCAAGATTTCCATGCAATATTTCCCTTCCCCAATGAAAATTTCTCCATCTGTCTGCAACACCTTCATACCTAGAAAATAGTGCATAAGTCCCAAATCCTTCATCTCAAACTCTTCTACAAGGTCCCTCTTGCACTCATCTAGAGCCCTAGTGAACCTGTTAGAAACAAGTCATCCACATATAGAACAAGAATGAGTATCTCACCCCCAACCACCAAGTAGTAGAGGTTAGCATCCACATAACTCTTCACAAAGCCCATTTCTTGCAAGTAATTATCAAAGTGCTCATACCACACTCTGGGAGCCTGCTTGAGTCCATAAAAAGCTCTCTTCAATTTGCACATGTGGGTTTGTTTGCTATGTCCTACAAAGCCTTCTGGTTGTTCTATGTATACCTCCTCGTTCAGCTTGCCCTTAAGGAATGTAGTCTTGACAACCATTTGATGGTTTTTCCATCCCATTTGTGCTGAAATCAAGATTATAGCTCATATAGAAGTATACCTGGCTACTGGAGAAAATGTCTCTCATAATCTATTCCCTCCTTCTGAGAGAACCACTTTTCCACAAACCTTGCCTTGTATTTCTCAATGCTACCATCTACACCATGCTTAACCATGTAGATCCAGCGTGATCCAACCACTGCCCTATCTGTTGGTCTAGGCACTACCTTCCACACACCATTCTACATTATTCAGGTATAGTCCTCAACCATCACATCTTGCCACACCTGATGTTGTGCAACCTCCTGATAGATGGAAGGCTCACTGTCTACCAATTGGCTGACTAAAGCCACATAGTCATTGAACTTGGCTGGTTGTCTTTGCTCTCTAGTAGTCTTCCTAGGAGTTCCCACAAAGTCCTGAGTATCCTTATGTCTCTGTTGAACCTCATGGTTCCTTCTACCAACTATACAAGATGAGATATTGAAACCTCCATATGTTTTTGATGCATTTCTTGCTGCACCAGTTGCTCCATACTATGTGAACTTTCACCACCTAAGTCTACATTGGTATTGGTAACTGTACTCGAGCTTTTCTTCCCTTGACTCGGTTTAGTTGTCCTTGGAGCTTCTATTGGCTTCTTAATTTGATCATCTACTGGAAAATCTCTGGACCTCCTGAATGCCTTATCTTCCATGAACTTGACATCACGACTTATAATAATTTGCTTGGTCCTTGGAATAAATATCTAATATGCCTTTAAAGTTTCACTATACCCCACAAAGTACCCTCTGTCTACAATCTGATCTAACTTGGTACGTGTATCACTTGGAATATGACAATACACTAAAATTCCAAATATCCTACAGTGTTTGACTTCTAGCTTCTTTCCATTGAAAGCTTCCTTTGGTGTTATCTTTCCTAGCACCTTATGTGGAACCTACTTTTGTATGTACACTATTGTACTACATGTCTCTTCCCATAAGTAGTCGAGCATGTCCTGATCATGTAGCATAGCCCTTGCTGCATCCGATATGGACCGATTTTTCCTCTTAGCAACCCCATTCTACTATGGATTGTAAGGAATAGTCCACTCTCTCTTGATTCCTTCCCTGGTACAAAACTCTTGGAATTCATTACTCTTATACTCACCTCCATTTTCTCTTTGATGAACCTTTATCTTCCTTCCTGTCGATTTTTCCACAAGAGCCTTAAACTCTTGGAAATGACTGGAAACTTCATCCTTGGTCTTCAAGAAGTATATCCATGTCTTCCTGGAGAAACCATCAATAAAAGTAACATAGTACTCATATCCTATGAGAGAATTCATTGACATTGGCCCACATACATCTGAATGTAGTAGATTAAGAACACCCTTAGATCTGGTGTTATTTCTTAGAAATGATGCTTTTGCAAACTTCCCCAACACACATCCATTACATACATCATCATGCTATGTGCTCACCTCTGGAACACCTATCACTATCTCACAAAGCAGTTTAAGTGCTCCATGATGTATATGACCCATCCTCCTATGTCATAGATCTCCAAGATCTCTAGGATTACTGCTGCTTATCAAAGCCTCAAGAGTGTCAAATTGAAACCTATAAAGGCACCCACTCATAACTCCAATAGATACAAATGATTTCCAATCCTTGTGCTTGATCAACACCTGTGTCCCTCTAAAAAGTACATTATACCCTTAATCCTAAAGAACAGATACAAAAATTAGATTCATACCTAATCCTAGCACATGTAACACATCCTAAAGAGGAATCACCTTTCCATTCTCCCTCTGAAACCGAACAGTCCCTTTCGTAACTGAGTTGAGCTTGGACAAGTTTCCCATAGAAATATGGATGTTGGTGTTCTCCTCCTTATAACTGGAGAAATACTCTCTAACTCCTATCATATGAAATGACACCCCATTGTCTATGTACCATACACTCTATGAGGTTGAGCTAACCATACAAGCTATGAGTACAAACTCATCCTCCAATCTACTAGAGAGATCCTCTGCACTTGCTGGAGCTGTCATCAGATTCTTTCCCTTCTTTTCACTCTTCTTCTTTTGTGGGAAATCACTGACACAGTGGCCAAATTCATGACATCCAAAGCACTTGATATTAGATAGATCCTTCTTATTCTTCTCACTTTGTGGATTTGATCTTTTTCTAGACCACTTCTTTACTTTCCCTTTTCCTGCTAGGCCAACGTTCTCCTGTTCTACCTCAGTTTTCTGACTCTTGTTGTTGGCTCCATTGATATGACTTAGTCTAAGCTTCTCCTGAGTGAAATCACTCTATAGCCGATCCCAACTAGGTAAGGTGTCTCATCCACTAACAACTTGAACAAATACATCCCACTTTTTAGTGAACCCATTTAGGGTTATTCTTACTAGCTCGTCTTCATCAGGTTTATCTCCAACATCTATTAACTCATCCTTAACAAGTCTAATTCTGGTGAGGTAACTTGTAACATCTTCTCCCTTGTTCATCTAGGTATTCTTCAACTTTTCTCTGAGAATCAACTTCTGGTTTGTGGTAGTATTCTAGTATAGATTCAGAATGGTATCCCACATCTTCTTCATTGTATCTAACTTTGTGATATGTGGAACAATATGATCCTTGACACCATCAAGGATTATCCTCCTCTCCTTGGCATCCTCCTTGTATGCTACAAGCTATGTTGTATCTATAGGTATAACTACAACACTGGTAGCATATTCCTTGATACCATTCTCTTCCAACAATAAAGAAATTCTACCTTTCCAAACACCAAAATTTGAGGCACCATCCAATCTATCCTAATCTCTTAAACTAGCTGAGGCCATCTCAAAGAAATGAAGAAAATAACAATTCTAAAGAGGTCAAACTAGATTTTATAAACCCTCAATTTATTTCCTCTGCCTAGGGTAAACTCTTTCTACCCTTAACTTGGCTCTGATACCATGTGCAAATTCTCTATTGCGGTCACTGGTTATTAATATCCTATCTTACAAAGATTATTTGATTAAAAAATAATGAAAAATAACACAACTACAACTTCACCAAAAAATACAGAAAGAAATATGCCACACAATGACACAGTTTTTTTGGACAAATCATCCCTAGAAAAACCCCGAAGGGAAAACCAGTACTGCAAAAGAGAAATATATTAATTTTTAGAAAATTAAGAGATACAAAATTCCTTGCCTCTTTTTGGTAGAATTTCAACAATCTCCCAATTTCTCCTACTGATATTCCTCCCCTGCTATCCCCAAACTTTATCACTATGCTCTTGCTAATACTGCAAGACTATCCCTTGCTAACTCTGCAAGACTATTCAAGCTTGTTCTTGCTAGCACTGCAAGACTACTCAAGCTTGTTCTCAAACTTGATCTCAAACTTGATGTTAACTTCATTAGCTCCTAAATGCCCCTTGACCCCATTTTATACTACTCCCATTGTTTCTAGTTGCTTCTAGTTGCACGAAGTTTCCACAAACTAGAGGTTTCTATAAACTAGAAGTTTCTAGGAGTCAAATAATTAATAAATACAATTATTTACTAATTATTAGCAAATGGACAAACAATTTTCCAAGCTACCAAACTAACATCTAGAAGTTGGAACATGAATTTTTGGTTACAAAATATAAAGACCAACAACCTTTCTAAAATCTAGTGAACTCTGATAACAATTGTCAGTTGTTGATTCACACTATATGGGTACAATCCACCATATGCTTAGATACAATATTGGAGATCTTACATAGCCGCCTATCTTAATTCTATCTAAGTTTGTGCTATATTTGTCAACAGTGAAGCATTGCTTCAAAATCAAACAATATGTAAGTGTACTTTGACTAATGCTTCGCTCCATTTAGCTAATTATCTTCAGGATTCTTCCACTAAAAATATCTAATTGACAACAATAGATTGATTGAGCCATAGCATGATTTTTGTGTAATTGTTCTTGATATTGTTGTGCACTAAAGTAGAATGTATGTATTTGATCTTAAGTTTTCAAAATTTACCAATAGTTAAACTTTAAGTATTTTGGGCTATTTGGCCAAATTGTTTTATGGTCCTTTGCCTCAAGGATTCTTTTGATTGAATGTTTATTATATTTCAATCATTGTCTATGTTTCTACATTTCAGCTTATTTTGTTTATGATGTTTTCACATAATTTATTTACTATTTTTTTTTTGTTAGTAGTTGCTTATTTTTGTTTATGAGGCCTTTTTTTATTACCATTACAGGTACATGTGAAGTTATACATATAATCTCACTTGGAACGTAACAATATGCATGTGGGGGAGAAGATGATTATATCTAATTCCATGAGGTTTTGGGTCTCAAAAATATGAGGAGGAACATACCCTTTTCTTGCCCTAGGGTTTTATGGGCATTCCTATTTGGTCTTTAGATTAGGGAAGTGTGTTATTATCCTTCAAGAAAAGGGGTCTTTTCTAGAAGCGTTATGAATACAACTAGTCTTAATTGTTAGTTATGTACTCTCTTGAGTCATAAGTTTTTCTTGCATGTGTTTGAATAGTAGAATCACTTTCTCAAGTTTCTTTATGGGAATATCACCACATGATATGGGAAAATCCTAATGTTCATTCCTTGGGCATATGAAACAAATTGACTATGTATAAGCTATGACAAGAGTGAGATGTTTCTATGATAATTGAGAGAATAGGATGTTTTCTAACTTAACATGTAGATATGGCTGCTAAAATAATAAATAACTAATAAGAAAGAAAAAATCTTATTGTCTCATAAGAACATCATAAATAAGTAGAATTTTAGTATTTATATCTATGATGTTTTTTTCTTTGAAAACATCATACAATACTAATACATACTAAATTAATGTTTCAAACAAGGAACAAGAAGTTTCATCTTACATTAACTTAATTAGATCATGTAATCAAATTGTCTAACAAAACTACTTGGCCAAATGTCTATATCTAATCATCACCTTTGAAGGACTTCTAGGAGGAGTCCAATTTCAGGGGGAGGTTGTGATACCCTCCTCCTAGTGAGAGATATTATGGATCGATATTTTGATCATTTTGTCATGTCATTTAGAATTTATCATTATGATATTATTGTTCTATGATGGATCATTGACACATTTCTAACAAGGTAGATATTGATGTTTTTTATGCCTATATATGATCATTTTGACTATGTGCATGATATTGATCAAATTTAAATATTTTTAATTTAGTATGTGTTTCAGTTGCTATTTTTGGTGAATAAGATTTTATGTGCATATAAATGAGTAATTATTTTTGAATATATTGATTATTGTTGGAATTATAATATAGGGAATGAAAGATTTACCAATGTAAGATGAATATTAATATGTGATGTATACTTGTTAATATTTATTTTCTTTGTCTAGTTATGTTCATGATGGACTAATAATTGGAATGGAGTGTGAAGGTACTCCATTGCTAATGGGACCATGGGGGATCATGGTGATCTTGTGATTATCTCCTCTTATTGACCTAGCCTATTTGGAGAAGATAAGGTATTCAGTTAATGTTAATGCCATCATGTGGAAAAACAATTGTGGTAGAATGTGAATTTAATGATAAATGTATAATATGTGTAAGAATGTGCTGACACAATATTTCAATATGCTCAATATTACATATATAACATCTACCAAATTTATGAATCCAATATTTATCTTATATTTAAATATGTATATTATGCCAACATCACCCTCATTATGCATTTCCCAACATCCTATGTCAAACGACTATGTCTTAGGGTTAATGTAAGTACCTTAAAATTTTAAAATTATGAGTTTTAACCCCTCTTAATTCACCATTTTCAAAGGTGATAAGATTTGATCAAATAGGGAAGAAGGTGAGAGAGATATGGCTTAGTGGGGGACACTTGGAACCATTGTAGTAGAGGTATTTATTCCTTTACTTATCACACACTTCAGAGGGAAATAATGATAATGGTACATGGGCATGTAGGAGTTCTCACACATGTGTGGGACAGGAGAGTATATAAGGGTAATTTATGCTTATTTTTAAAAAGTAAAGAGAAAGGGGTGGACATTCTCATTCTTAAGGGGAAAAAGGAGTGAAGACCTTATTTTTCAAGTTTTTGGAAGATGAGAAGGGAATTGGGTGGAATTGGGAGAAGAAGAGTAAGAGGGAATCTATTTCATATAGTTGCATTCCTCTTCAACATGTGAAGAAGATCCAACTAGGCAGGCCCTTGTCAAAACAAATTTATGTTCCTACACTTGTAATGTATTCATAGCTGTGAAAATTATTTGAATCTTACAATAAATTTGCATTTTATTGAGTAGCATGTCTTATGTTTTAGACATCATCATTCTTTCCTCTCTTTGTACTTGTGAAAGTATAGATCTATAAATTTACAAGATAGAAAAGTGTAAGTCAAAATATAGTGAATAGTAATAGATATTGTCATAAAAAATACAAAATACCTTTGATTGAGGTTTTGATTGTACTATCCCTATCAGTTTCAACCAAAATTTTATCCATAATACCTATTCATGGAGGTGAGAATATCAAAAAACAAGCTTGACAAAGGAAAGCTCCTAAATTTAGTCATTGTTGGTATTAAGGAAAAATGAGGGGGAGGGGGGCATGAATTAGTGTTTGGTTATTTTTAACTCTAGAGATCATATTTATTAACCATTATCCAAATGCAATAAATAAAATTAAACTAAAAAAATAAAGCATACATCGACAACATCATAACACCAAGATTTTCTATGTGGAAACCCTGTTATGGGAAAAACCATGGTGGGGTTGTAACCCACAAGATTTACTCTATTAAATAAATAACATTGTTAAAGGTTTGTACAAAAGGGGAATGCACATGCATTTAGGCACACTAACTATATCTCACTTCTCAATTAAAAAAGAGGGCTACAACCCTTACCTAGGAAAGCTTACTCCTTTACAAATTATAGTGGACTACAATCCAAAATGATGAACTAAAAGATAAAATCACATATGCTAATACAGTTCCATATAAGTGAAATACAAAATCTCTTCTCAATATTCTAGTTTTAGATCCTTTTCATATATAGCATATAACCATAACATATCTAACCATCACAATACAAAATCAACAAAAATGATCTCACATATCAGATTTTAAAATTAATTCCTTCACTAATCGGGCTCAATAACAAAATAGATAACGTATGAAGTGTCAGCAAAATCTATAACCAAAAATTATTCCTAACCTCAATAACCTACATAGATATACTCTCCCATGTCCTCTCTACTAAATCATCCTTAAATTTTTTTAATCCCATCGATCCGATAGGATTGCTAACTAATATTCTAACTATCTATTAATTCTTCTTCACCATTTACTGATTTCTAATACTCAGAACACCATAAATCACTCATCTAAAATCTCCAAATACTATGAAGATAGAATAAGGTAAAGTATACCTTACTAAAGATCCCTGTAGGTTAGCCATACAAAAATTGATAGTATCTTCCTGTATTGAAGCTTTTACTATATTTGTACACTGTCCATGTTCTTCCATACATAGCCAAATTTACGTCCAATCCTCTGGTATCAAAAATATGTGATAAGTGAACATGTAAAAAATGTATCGTTTCCATCAATGACAACATAAAATCCATCAAGAGCAGTGTCTCTTTCCAACAATCACCCCCTTTGGCATTGATGACAACAATTAGTGAAAAATGAATGTGTCAAAGTAAAAAATGCCAAACTCCAACTGCTCTCACATAGAAAAAATTGCATGCTCCCACTAAGTTGAATATCTCTACCTTTACTATTTTTCACTCCATACTTCTCCCTCTTTGAAATCCATAGAAAAGGATGGGAATCACATAAAAATTTATCGACCAAAATCCTATATATCTCTTCCTATATACAAGTATGCAAAGTATACTTACAAAGTTTTGAAAACATCTGAGAAATTGTTCCTCAGAGAACAAAAATCAAAGTTCCAACTCTTCTATAGACTTTTTATAACTTGAATTTCCCCAAAAGTAGAATAAGAAAGTTTCTTTGTTGATTCAAGATCATGTGTATTAGGAAAATTATAGGATCTTATGCTTCTTGCAAACTACTATGCAATATTTAGATAGCTTATGTGAAATCATGTCACTCAACTCACTAATCCTTCCTTTCATCCTCTCCTTTTCTATAACCAATGTCTTAATCTTAACCATCAAGGTGATAACCTGTACTCCATAACTAGAAGCTGAAGTTGTCAAGGGATCATAAGATTTAGACTACTCATCTAGCTTTCTTTCACTCTCCTTGATTATCTTTTCTATGTCTTGAACACTCTTAGGATATATAGTACATGCTTTAAAGATGTTTCCATATTTGTTCAGAGAGTCCTTCAATCTCTCTATGCTGAATCTCAATGATATCTTATCCTTCACATTCAAACCATAGAGTTGATGATACCTTTTCTCATTAAATTCATTTTGAACTTTAATTAGAGCTGAATTTTCCAATGAATTAAAATGAATACTCACAAAATTAATCCATTCTTCAAGCTAACCTGAGGGTGTATCATCTTGATGTTAGAAATAGGGAATACTGAGAGGGGGGGTGAATTAGTATTCTACAAACTTTTACTTTTGCCCAATTATGGATATAACAAATCAACTTGATGCTTGCAAAACAAAGTAAACTAAATAACATGCAAAGTAGTAAAGAAAATGAACTCATAACACCATATTTCTTCTTGAGGAAATCCTGGCCAAGGGAAAACCCCGGTGGGCATGATACCCACAACTGATCCACTAATCAAAAGTATCTAGTTAAGGATGTTGACCCTGTTAGGAGTCTATTACATACATATAGTGTCTTTGTCCTAATTAAAGGACTCTAGGCCTTGTTAGAAGCCTCAACCCTGCTAAGAGTTGGTATACAAAATAGAATGATTACAAGATGAGCTCATTGCCCAAACATGTAATGTACAATGATATCTAATTACAAAAGGTAAGGTACATAACCTTTCACTACTGTCGAATAGCTTTCCTATTCTAATTTAGCTTTCTAGCTTCTTCACTTTCATATACAAAGTCTTCTTGCTTTTCTTTTATAACATATATCTTCGCATCATATCATTACATTGTCTTATTACATTGAGAAAAGGCCTTCACATCACATGCTTCTTACATATATACAAGTTATTAAGAATAATAAATTTATAGTCGGCTTTACAAAACATAAACTCAAAACTAACTTCTTCTTCCCAAGAGTTAATATCTAAAATGTCATCCCTAGTATGGTTAAGTCATTATTTTGATAAATAAAATAATCCCTTAACTATTTTACTTGTTCTGTCTTCTTACTTTGCTCAGCTGACTTTAACTCTATTTTGGTAATCTTGCAATATCTTCTTCTGTACATGTCGTACAGACTTGTGCTTCTAGATGTGTCTTTTTCATAGATAGAATTATCCTTGTTCAAGTGTGCATGCACGGAAACTTCTTCTATCAACATCACAATCCAAAATTGTCTCTGGTTAGATTGGAAAATATTGCTTATACCTAGACAATTTTACTTGCACTCTAACATAAATTCTTTTTGTCATAGTGTAATCTTGATACTGATTATATGTTTCCATAATGACAACAAATTGATATTCAACTCAGCCAAATTTGCAACACTTGATCCTTCATATAGGTTAACATGACCTTTTAAAGTACATCAGATAATATGCTAGAAGTTCATTAACCTTCAAATGAGTCTTCAAAATTTATTTTATTTCCTTATCCTAAGATACAAAATAAAATCCCATCAACTGCAATGGATTCAAAGTATCCAAATGAATTGGACCTTAAATAATTTCCATCTCATTCATATTTTTGCTTCCTTCATCAATAAATTTTTCATGTACCTTTTTAGTGTATCTTTCCTCCAATTTTATCTCAGTCATCTTCTCTTCTTATTTCTATGCATCATCTTTCACTTTATATGAAATGTTATCTTCCTTACCTACTTCTTCCTTTTGATCATTTAATTTCTCTACTTCATCATTCTTTTATGTCTCGACTTCTTTCATCTCATTCTAATCAACATCTATTTTCTTAGTATCATCCTTCATCTTTGTTTGTTAATTATCAAGAGTGTTAACTTCCTTAGTTTTAAAGTCTTCCTTCTTCTCCTCATCATCTACCATAGTCTCAACTGTAAAATTAATAGGTACACTTGATCTATAAACATTACCTGATCCTCATGTGTAACATGGAAAGATATATCCATTAGTTCACTATCATGAAAAATGGTGTCATCATGTTTATCCTTTCCATCATTCTTAGGAATAAAATCATAATAATTTTATAGTTCAAAATATTTCTCATAACTCTCTCAGTATCTTCTATCACCTCATCAATTTTCCCAATCATAAGATTGTTTATCCTTTTTTTTCTCATAAAATACTTCCTTGAAGTTCAAGTAATATTTCTTTCTCTTCAATAACTATCATAGGACATAAATAAATCAACACTCTTTCCTTAATTCTTTTATTCTTTGATAGTGCATTGACTCTTCTACTCTCAATCATATCATATAACACATCAAGAATCTCTCCTTTGATTTCAACTAATGATCTATTGTACATGTTCAAGTATTCAATAATTGCATCCTCAAGAATTCTCTTACCTTGTTCATCATTTACAATCATGTGTGGCTTACCAATATCAATTTTTTGTTTCTTTCTTGCAGGGTCCTCCTCATATGGTAGTGCATCAGTTACCTTAACTACCATAGTTCCCTCTAATCTCAATTTTCTAATAGAATTATCAAAGTTTGTCTCTTCATCTTCATCATCTTCTTTAGTTCCTTTATACACTCTTGTACTCTTAGTATTTACTCTTTTTATTTTAGGTTTTTATTTCCCCTCTAGTTTCACTGATCTAGATGAGGTTACCTTTGGTGTAGGGATCTTAGGTGTAGCTGTATTCTTTGTAGTAGCATTATGCTTCTTCTCTATAGGTGGACTAACTGACGTTTGAGATTACCTTATTTTTTGCCTTTCCTTAGATGAAGATGTAATAGGTGTGGTTCTTGGTGATTGTGCATCAATATCAACATCAATAGGACCTTCCTTTTCTACCTTATTCATTTCTTCTTCTTCAAAATTCTTCCTTTATTTTTCCATTTTATCCTTTGCAAACCATAATTTTTCTCCACAAAGAACTTAATGCTACTTTCTTGGTTCTCATCCCCAAATTCCTAGGTGCAAACTCGATGGAGCTATTCAGACCCATTAATTTGTGCAACTCCTTCTAGAAGATAATTTTGAAAGTCATCACTGCCAAAATTCTCAAGGTGCTCCCTTCTATCATTCCTCACCAACAATCTAGATTCGTGCCTGGCAGACAAATTCTTGACTCCATAATGGTGGTTCAGGAAGTGATACATTCCTTAGATGCTGGAAAGAGGGAAGGTTTCCTTCTCAAGCTTGACTTGTCCAAGGATTATGATCGCATTGACTAGCTTTTCCTGCTTAAGGTGTTTGGAGCTTTTGGTTTTAATACGAACACCTGTAAGATCATTCATCAACTCATTTCCACTCCTTCACTGGTAGTTCTGGTCAATGGCTCCCCATCAACTTTTTTCAAAACTTCCAGGGGTTTGTGACAAGGAGACCCCCTATCCCCCATTCTTTTCATTATTCTAGCCGAATGCCTAGGGAGACTTATTTCAGCCTATAGGACTAGAGTTATGAAAGGTTTTAAGTCATCACCTAGTACCATAGTCATCTCTCACCATTAGTTCATGGATGATACCATTTTAGGTGGGGAGGCTTGGGTGAGTGAAGTTAGAGTGGTGATGGACTTGCTCAATTCCTACACTAGGGCTATAGGTCAATCCATTAATTGGAATAAAAGCTCTATTTTCTTCCTCAACACTCCAGAAGAGAGACAAAGGAGAATTGCATATATCCTGGGTTGCTGCATTGATTCTCTTCTTGTAAATTATTTGGCTCTTTCTTAGGTTTTAAGCCCCCTGATGCTTTCTAGGAAAAGCTCATTGATAGATTCAACAAGAAATTGGCTGGTTGGAAGGGGGTCACTCTTAGCCAAGTAGGAAAAATCCAGCTGGTTAAATCTACCCTGCAAAATCTTACCACCTATGCTTTAAGTCTATTTTCTATACCTGCTAAAGCTGCCGAGGTGATGGAAATAATTCAAAGAATATTTCTCTGGTCAAGGACCGAAGAACATAAGAGACTCACTCTTATAGCTTGGGAAAAATTTTGTCTTCCTAAAAGAGCTGGTTGATCAGGGATTAGGAGGATCAAACCTTTCAACAAAGCTCTCTAAGAAAAATAGATATGACATATTTTCAATAGCAAGGGTGAATGGCATGACACTTTTGAAGATAAGTATCTTGCTAACAACTCCATAAACCATTTTTTTTGGTTCTAAGGATATTTCGAAAGGTTCTTATATCTGGAATGGCTTCCTCAATGCTAAGGATATTGCTAAATCTACAGCTAAATGGAAAATTGGGAATGGTCAAATTATTAACTTCTGGAATGATAATTGGCTCCAGCTGGGACCCTTGCAAGACTGTGAGCCTTTCAATATGTGGATGGACAAGTATTTCCAAAAATTCAGCTCCCGGGTCTATAATTATAGAGTGGATAATGCTTGGGTGAACCTTTCCTCTGTTTCTTGGGACTTGATTCCTCTTTTGACTATCCTTAATGTGGTTTCCATTTCCCCCTCTTAGGTTGTTTTGATATGGGAAGGCTCATTTGATGGGGCCTTTTCAGTTGCTTTTGCCTATTCTTTCCAAATGTATCAGGATGCCATGCCTATTTGGGCCAAAGCCTAGTTCCCTAGCCTTATTCCCAAAATTAATGTCTTCTTTGGGATTTTGCTTCAGAACTACATCCTCACTATATATAATCTTCTAAAGAAAGGTTTCCAGATCCCCAACAAGTGTATGTTGTGTAGATGCCAAGAAGAGTTAGTGGACCACCTATTTATCCATTGTCCTTATGTTAACTTAAGATATGGCATTATCTCCTTTCTACTTTTGTGTTGTTCTGGTGTTTCCCCTCTTCTATTCAAGACCTTTTTTCTCAATGGTCTCTTCCTTTTAAGAATATTGATTCTCACAAATTCTGCTCGTGGGCACTCTTGCATCTCTATTTGGGAGTGTAGAAAGAGTGAAACAATCATATCTTAAAGGATGTTTTTCTCCTCCCAAAATCATTTTTGAAAAGATCCACCATGCTTTAAAAGAAAAAATTTTGCAGGAAAAGACAAGAATGTTGACCCTAAGAAGAGCAATAATAAAAGATATAATTTCACCTAGATCTATCCCCTGAAAGGTTGGTCTAAGGCTAACTTTGATGGTGCAGCCAAGGGTAATCCAGGAAAGGCGAGAAGTGGTGGAGTGATTAGAAACTGCTATGGAATGGGGATTGCAGCTATTTCTCTCCCTCTTGGTACCCAATCTAACCACTATGTTGAAGCTAACATTGCCCTCCAAGTTACTAAATGAGCCCATGAAATTGGTGTGAAGAATCTATGGCTCGAAGGAGATTCTAAAAATATCATAAATTGTTTAAACTCCCACCATTCCCCTTCATGGACTATAACCAATATGATTGAATAAATGCATGCTCTTTTAAAATCCTTTGAAAATGTACACATATGCCACGTGTACAGGGAAACCAACCAAGTAGTTGACTAGCTTGCTAACTTGGCTGTTAAAAGTGACGCAATGATTAGATGGCTACATGGTGGAGATCTCCCTCATGAGGTGAAGGATTTAGTCAAAAGGGACATAATTCAGGGAAAGGAGGGAGTCATAATTTTAAATTATAAAACTTAATGTTTCTTATTGGATGTTCTTTCCCATAAATGGGAAGTACCGAATTGGCAGGAAGGGCAATTACTCCGAGTCCCATTCACATGCTTTCTAGGTGTCCATCCCCAAAGTTAAAACCTACCTTTTAAGGCATAAAAGAAGAAAGATTTGGAATACCTTGGCGAGAAAGAATCAGAATAATTGTAATTTGTTAAACCATAGAGATTTTCTGAACCACTTTTGTGCTATGGGAGGCAAAAGACACAGAAGGGAGCCCTTGAATGATAATGGGAAATGGAGGAGATAGACCAAGGTCTATAATTCCTTGCAAAAAGGGGGAATTTCAACTTTCATTGAAAGGCTACATGGTAGCAAGTTGACGATGACCAAAATATTCATGAAAAGCTAAAATGAGGGTTGTGTGGTGATAGATGGGAGGAATTTCAATATCACTAAGGAGGTTATTTCGAATGTCACCGGTATCCCCATTATGGGTAAGAAATTTTATAGGGACCAAAAAATATTAGACTCTGCGGTCAATGATTTTGTGAGGGATGAGGATGAGATGAAAGCCATCACCAAAGTTGGTACTCACTACCAACCTAAAGGGATTAAAATGTTGTGGAGATTTTTCCTGAGGGATCTCATCTCTTATGTGACGTTGGATACCAGGTTTGACAGAATAAGGACCTACCATTTCATCCTTCTGAACTGCTTTAGACATGGTATGAAGGTCTCAATCCCTTTCTACTTATATGCTTATATCAATGAAAACATTAATGTCTATATGGATAA
The DNA here is from genome assembly GCA_027943335.1 of Chamaecyparis obtusa. Taxonomy (NCBI): domain Eukaryota; kingdom Viridiplantae; phylum Streptophyta; class Pinopsida; order Cupressales; family Cupressaceae; genus Chamaecyparis; species Chamaecyparis obtusa. The sequence continues at coordinate 39,121 of BSBK01000174.1, forward strand.
GGATATTGCTAATCTTGCCTTTCATGAGGGGTTATTACTCTTGATTTATGAACATTTTAAATCCCAAATCTTGGGGAAGGAAATTGTTGTTAATGTAGATACAGTGGACATTTTTGGCTCTAACTATGTCAACTCAGACACTGAAGAAAATGTGGGTCTACATTCAGAGGACCATGAGTATTGTGACACCAAAATATAGAAGTAGGGTTCTTCCTCCAAAATGAGAGCTGCTAGTTCTGTTAAAAAAGAAAAACCCTACAAAAAAATAGGCTAGAACTATTATTTCTTTAGAAAAGGAATATAACAAAAATGAGGAAGGGATGAATATGGATGAAGAGGAGGAGGTCTCTAGTGGAAAAGATAAGAAAAAAAGGGAACCTGCTATAGAGAGGATTTCAAACAAAAAAATCAAGAATAGGAGCGAAAGCTCTGGCCAGTTGTCTCCTGAGGACAGGGTCATGAGCGACAAAAACACCCCCCCTTTTGGCCCCCATGAGAATATCCAGGACTCTTGTCTAGACAAGCCTAAACATAATTACCAAGAAGGCCCCTCTCCTTAGTCTCCTCACCCCCACAACTCGGAGGATGATAAGGACCAGTTCAACGAGGAGTATCACAGCAATGATTATGTCAAGGGGAAGAAAGTGTGGCGTAACTTCAATGTTAACATTGTAAAGATGGGGATTATTAGGGAATCCATTAATCCCAAAGTTCTTGAGGATGAGGATGGTGGGATTCATAGGGAGGAATTGATTGACCCAACTCTGGTGGTCCTCAGTGATCACACTAGGGAAATGGAGCTTCACCTCCTCAACAACGCCAAGAAAAACATGTTTGACAACTTTAGGTCAATCCAATGGCTTTACCATGAACTGGGGAACCTCAAAGACAAAGTGCATGGGACTGACAACAATAAGGAAAGAAGAGGGACTAAGGATTATCACTGTTTGGAAACCAGGATTATTAAGATGGAGGAGAAAATGCTGAGCATTCAGGACACTCTCAAAGGCATCACAGAGCAGAGCTTCAATATACTGAAGGCTTCTAATGAGCATATCAAGCTGCTTATTGAGAAAATGGAAGAAAATACAGGAGGGAAAGAAGTGCATATCATGAAAGAGGATAAGGTGCAGAAACTAGATGAAGGACCACAAAAGAGGACTAGGCCCATATCCATGAAGAATAAGGAGGATGAAGAGTCCATGGACATCCATGAGATAAAGGAGGTTGCTGAGAAAATGGAGCTCCTTGAGTCCAATGCAGCTACCTTGCTAAGGAACATCTCCTAACTATTTTCCCTAGGTTTTTCTACATGTCCCTATGTGTGGTTTACTTTTTTGTTTACTCTATCTCTATTTTGGCTATTCTTATGGCCCTGCTAGTGGCTTGTTTTGTTCTTAGTATCTATTTCTTTTGGAATTGGATCTATGTTTCTTTATTTTTCTATGTATTGGGTTTCAAGCACCCTATAAAACCTATTTTATGTAATCAAAAACATAATTTTTCTCCCATTAACTCAACCTCTTTTCTAATTCTTCTATCTCTTAGAGGTCCTTTTACCTCTATATAAACTTTTAGGACTTTTCCCTTATAGGTGCCAAACCTTTCCTCATTAAGGTCAATAAGTTTATCAAGAAAATATTTGACATAAGCCTCAAGTAGAATAGGATCCACTTCATATCCCATAGGAATAATCCAATAAGTTTTTTTTCCACTGCTTCAATCAAGTAGCATTAGTCTCAACCATAAAATAGATAGTCTCCTCATATTTCTCAACAATATCCTTAGGAATTCTATACCTTAGATGCATTTCTTCCTGAAAAGATTTTAAATATCCCAAAATTGTTCTCCTTCTAGTATTTCAATCAAGCATAAAGTAATAGTCTCTGATCTAAATGACTATTGGCTTGTTTTTATTCCACTGAATTTTCTCAACTCCATGAAAGTAGTTCATGAAATAAAAGAAAATATATATGATCAATGAACCATACTTGAATATCTAGTTTTTGTCTTTATTTATATTTTCCAAGTTATCTAAGAGATAAAATATTAATGCCTCAATGATGTCATAATTACCATCCTCTTTGATCATTTTGTATGCAGTATGAATGATTGTGATTGAAATGGAGTTCTCTCTTCTAGAATGATATACCTTATAGACCAAAATTATGGATGTAAACCTAACATTTGGTTGTCTAATGTTGTTAATAGTCATAGAATGCTTATCTTATTGAGAATAAGGAAAATCAGTCTCTAAATGCTTCTAGATTGACTTTAGGGTAGGAACCTAACTGCTAGCATTAAAACTAGTTACTACCTTCAATACTTTCTTAATGATTTTATAGGGTTTGTCTAGCCAAAATAACTTATCATGAATTTTTCTAAGTATAAATCTAATCCATTATGGCTCATCAAAATTTGTAAAAATTGTCACTTGAGCTATCTTCTTTGTTTCCAAAACTTTATATTCATCCTTCAATTGAGAATTCATGGAAAATTCTCTGAATAGTTTGTGAATTACATGATTCCCTAGGTTTTGAAGATTATAATGTATATACACCTTGATATCCTCAACATGCAAGACACCATATGGAACTGTAGAAAAAAAACCATCTAGATCATCCTCAAGAGATTTATATATAGATGGTTCTTGAACTTAGGCATAGGTCAATCCTCAACATTCACAATCAACAGTGTGTCGATTATATGCTCAAAATATCAAGTCACATAATGAAAATTTACCTTTTCCATAAATACAAAGGGTTTTGAATCAAGATATCTATAGACCACCTTTAATCTCTATCAAATCACCTTGAATCTCTCTAAAATCTCCTTGTCTAGGTAGAATGATTAATAATGAAGCACAAAAATTCTCTTTTAAACCTTTGCATACAAAAAGTGAAGTATAATTAATGTGCCATACCCTATATTCAAACTGTAACTCAAATATCTATCTTTGATCCCTCTAAATATATTCATACACTATTAGAGATGATTTCATCATGATCTAAATTCATCAAATAATTTGAATAGGCTAATCAGATTCATTGATTCATTCAAATTAGGAGTTAGATGGATATTTTTCATGAAAAACTCCCCCTATGTCTATGACCTAGCTCAATTTCCTAATGATTTTTCCATACTAGGGGGCATGAGTAGACCCTCCATTATCATTTGAATTACTTTTTTGTACCCATGTATTGCTCAACTATTTCCTAACTTCTTCAACATCAAGATTGTGTTTACCTTTATCTTTTTTTTTGCACATTATTCCTTTCAACTAAACCTCCCATGTTCATATTAGCATTATTGAATATGTAATACCTAGCAATGTGACCTAGATCTTTTCATTGGAAACATATCACATTAGAATGACCCTACCTATAGTTTACTTGGTTTGATCTCAATATGCTTTTCTTCAGAACATCTCCAAAGTTATTGCATTTGTAGAACCTTATGTTACCTTTGTTCACAAAATTTCTCACCATAGCTCTTCATTCACTTGATTTGTGTCCATAATTTTTTCATTTGAATCACTGACCTGAGATTGATGTAGTATTTGATTTATTCCTACACTAAATTTCCCTATGACCAAATTTATTGCAGATAAAGCATCTCCCATTAAAGTTTTATGTATTAGGTTATCTCATAGGTATCTCATTTTGATCGTCTAAGAAAGAGTTATTTTGACCAGATCAAGAGCTTTCACCCTTTTCAAAACCAAGTCCTTGTGTATCTCCTTTTTACCTTTGAATCTCAAATTGTGTGCATCAAGCTTTACTGAACTAGCTTTGAATTTTTCTTTGAATTCATTAATAGTAGAAATCTCACTCCTAAGAACCTCATTAACTCTTTGAAGTTCTTGCTCATTATGTCTGGATTCATTAAGATCAAGCTGCAATTGTCTGATCTCACACTTTATTTTATGGCATTCCTCAAACTTTTCCTTCAAGGATTTCTCAATATTTTCTTCATATTTTTTTCATGCTTCAATCTCCTTAGTCATCTTCATCATCGTGGCTTCTATCTCATGGTTCAGATTATATTTTTCTTTTGCAAGCTTCTCACATTCATCTAATTTTTCCTTCAAGGCTTGTGAATCATCAGTGCTTCCTTTTTCTTCAATTATTCAACAAGACTTTTCCTTTTATCCATATATTTTTTCAATTGTCCCTCTAAAGTCTCAATAATTTTTTTAGCTTCCTTGAGTCTCCTTTCCAATTCTTGGTTATGAACATTTGACCGATCAAGATCTTCAAGTGAAACCAAGAGCTACATTTGAACACTACTAGAAATTGTTGAATCACCCATCATGATCTTCCTCAAGCTGTTAGACTTCTTTCAAGGCACAAATCTCTATACCAATTGTTGGTATTAAGGAACACTAATAGGTGGGTTGAATCAGTGTTCGACTATTTTTAACTTTGGTATTACAATTTATTAACCATAAGGCAAATGCAATGAAGAAAAATAAACTAAAAAAATAAAGCATACATCCACAACATCATAATACCATTATTTTTTATGTGGAAACCCTATTAGGGGAAAAACCACACTGGGGATGGAACCCACAAGATTTAATCTATAGAATAAATAACCCTCTTGAAGGTTTTGTACAAAAGGGGTTCATATACATGCGTTCATGCACACTACCTAGAGTTCACCACACAATTAAAAAAGAGGGATACAACCCTTATGAAAGCTCACTTATTTATTAACTATATTGGACTACAATCCAAAATGATGAATTGAATGCTATCATCATATATGCCAATATAGTTTCGTGTAAGTGAAATATAATATCTTTTCTCAATATTTTTCTTTTAGATCCTTCACATATAAAACATATAACCATAACATATCGAACCATTGCAATACAAAATCAACACAAAATATCAATCTTATATATCAGATATCAAAATTAATTTCTTCACTCGCCGGCCTTAAGAAAAAAATAGATAACATGTGAAGTGTCATCTGATCTATAATTAAAACTTGTTCTTACCCTTGATCAACTACGTAGATCTACTCTCCCATGTTGGCTCTACTAAATCAGCCTCAAATTTTTTAATCCCATCAACCTGATAGGATTGTTAACTAATATTTTAACTGTTTGTTGACTGTTCTTCATTTTTTATTGATTTTTGATACTCAAAACACCATAAATATCTCATTTGAAATCTCCAAGTGATGTGAAAATGGAATAAGGTAAATTATACCTTAGTGAATCTCCCCTAGGTTTTCTATACAAAGATAGCATCTTCGCATACCAAATCTTTTACTATAACTTGTACATTGTCCCCGTTCTTACATATTTAGCCAAATTTACATCCAATCCTCTGGCATCAATGAAATGTGACAAGTGAATATGTAAAACATGTATATTTTCCATCAATGACAACATGCAATCCATCAAGAGTGGTGTCTCTTGTAAATAGTCATAACTATTTTTTCATCTCTTTATACTTGTTCAAGTACATATCTTGAACTTTATAATACAATGAATATTCAAGAAAGCTAAGTGAGAAATAATAGAGATCATCATATCACAAATACGAGTCAAAACCCTTGGATTATGGCTCATAGTGCCCTTGTCCTATGGACTTCGACAAAAGTTTAAGAGACAGGAGTTTGGAATTTTCACATCCCACATTTAGGAAAAATAATTAGGTTAAATATAGCTTTAATAAATAGATAGCCAATGATTTATTGTAGCAAAAAACCTCATGCTTATATTGTTAGGTTCATGTATAATATATATTCCAATCCTATAAATGTTTGTTTTTCTTTGTGTCCCTATCCCTTGGTTTCATTAATTTATCAAGTTTAGTATGTGATTAGAGAAGATAACAATCAAGCAATAGTATTTGCAACAAATAAATAGAACCCAAGTTGTTTGACTCTTCTTTGGGAAGAGCTAGACAAACTCAACACTTTGGATTAGTTCACTTTATAATATTTTATGGGATTGAGGTTAAATTTCTAGATAATAGACTGACTTCTTCTCCATATCAAATATATAAACCCTTGTATCAAGAAACCAATAATCTCTAGATGGTCTTTCCTTCTTTATAATTATGCTTCATTAAATACTCTTACAACACTATTGGAACAAAATTATGATGATAAGAAAGGATGTGCTACATAATATATCAATCATACTTTGATCGATTATTAAAAGAAAAAATATTCTACAAATGAGAAACAATGTCTTGCTAATATTTTTGCAATGCAAAAGTTAAGAAGTTATCTCCTTAATTTGTTGATATTTATGTCATTGTAAGATTTGACCCATTGGAAAATCTGATTTCTAAGAATAATCCTTTAATATGCAAAGTGATATGTGATTTCTATTAGATCATTAACCAACCATTTAGTCAAATATCCTTCACCACTTGTTCTTTCCAATTAGAACTCATTTCCTGATGATTATGTCCTCTTTGCCTATATCAAAGGTGAAATTTTTTCTTTTCTCATTCTATTTGTCAGACTTGCTTTGGTAATAGAGTTATATGAATAGCTTCTTTAGGAAAGATAGTTACCTTAGCCTAGTATCTAAATTTTCTATATTGTACCAACAATATTCCAGAGCATATAGCCCTTATTTCATGGTTAAATGTTCCATTTTCTATCAAATCACTAGAAATCAAATTTACTTGTGAAAACAAATAAAAATTTACATGAATGTTATATATTTATGTTTTAATTTTTTTTATTAATTAGATTTGTTTTTCTTTATATTAATTTTAATTCAAATATACATTCCACTGATGGTGAAGCAAGCTATCCTCTCATTCACATCTCAAGTTAATATTCTCTAGTTTTTCTTTAAAGGAAGTTATTTTTTCCTCCTTCCTTTGATTTACTAAGGATGTAATTTTATATGAGTTTTTTCCTATATTATGACTCGTGTTTATTACCATTAATATCACAATTCCAATGTTACAAGTTTTATTTTTCTTCTTAGTAGAAGTGGTAGAGTTGCATGATGCACATATCATTTTGTTTCCCTTTCTTGTTCCTAGATATGAAACCACCTTTAACAATTTGTTATTTTAGTTGATTCAAAGATAAGAACATACCCTTATGATTGTTCATATATTTTTAAAGGAATTGAGAGCATCAATGTCCTTTAGTGGGCTATTAAAATTTATCTCCTTATTTAAATGTTTAGCCTGCTCATGTACTTAATGAGAACACTACAACCCATTACATCTCTTCCCATTTGAGAAACCTTTTTGTAAAAAATTCTTGTGTAAATGCACACACTTTTTTCTTATATTTATCATTGTAAAATCTATTTATAAAAAAATTATATAGATATGACTCAGTCAAGATTGCCAATTGATATTTGTAATAACATTCTTGTAGTAAATGAGAATATCATTCAAACCAAGCCAAAGAATGAGTACCCAATTTCAATCTCACAAAATAAAATCATCTCTCTTGATAAAAGTGATACAAATTCAAATATATTATCAATTTCTATCCAATGGTCCTTTTGGGTTTTAACATCAACCTTACGTTGTGAATCTATATCTTTATCTCTACTCTAAATAGCATAGTACTTGAGTGGTAGAGGGATACTACTTCCTAATTTTATTTAGTCTTGAGAATTTAAATATTTCTCTCACCTCTAAATAGTGTGAGCATGAGTGATAGAGCTCTACTACTTCTAATAGTTTCCACTCTTTAAATCTTCAATTAATTTTCGTGTCTTAATATATAAACCCAATTTTCCTAAGAAACTATAATATCTTCTTTGTATTTCAATGATCACCAATGTTATCAAGTATGTATGTATATCCTATTCTATTTTTTTAATTTTTTCTTAAGCATTAATTTATATATCTTAACTTATTTGTGGTCACACCCTTTTGTGGATATATCTTGTTGTATATATAGGACAAAAGATCTCCTATAAAATATTTGATTTAGTGATTATCATACAATTACATATTTGTTGATTACATGCATACAACAAATTCACATAAAAAGTAACAAAATAATCATCCCGTTTTAGAAAAATAATTGATAAAAGTGTAAATATACCATGAATCTTATTATTCCAATAACAATATTACTATGAAATTAGTTAATTACAATATCAAATATCTATAAAACAATCCTCTAACATAAATTTGATTTAATTGTGAAAACATTCGTTAAACAATTATATCAACTATTAGAAATCAAGATCAAACTCTATTTTGAAAAATATATAACATTTAAATTGAACACATGCAATATAAGAAAAAGAATGTATATAAATAAGGGATCATGTCCTAATGACACTAACTCTTTACTACACTAAATAGAAGTTAATTCGTCCCTTAGGGGGTTCATGGACCTATTATCTTAAAAAATAATCCAAAATTATACAACGGTACTACTCTGTTTCGTTCTGAATAACATTCCAACGTACTTTATCTTATTTGTGACAATTGAAACTATTTGTAAATCCTCTTTCAACTTTTAGTGTTAAGGGAATTCGAATCTATTTCCAACATTTGAATGCTCTACAGCTCCTTGTTCTCAAACAATTGTGTCCTGTGTTTGTCCTGTAGATGAAAATATTAAAATTCATCTCCAGCAGCCCTGTAAATCAGGTTAGATCAAAATGTTATAAGAGATTCTTGACGAACAAGAAAACTGGTATAATTAGTTTCTCTTAATTTTTTCTTGACCGTAATAAACAGAACAATCAAAAGAGGGATTAAAACAGAACAATAAAAAAAAATCATGAAGAAAACTACAGACTAGTGTATATTATTTTAAAAGTTTTGTAACTTTCTTGACAAAGAATTGGACTTATTCTTCCACTTAAGAAGCCTCACAATAGTGATATAACTTCTGAAGCAATGCTCTTGGAGAAACCATATCCAGCTGTGCTAGATATTATCTCCAATATCAGATACAAGGCAAAACAGAAAATTTTTCCACATGAAAAACTATTTACCAATCCAAATCAATCTATTGCTGGCAAGTACATATTTTCAGTGGAAGGGTCCTGCATATAACTAGCTAAATGGAGCGAAGCATTTCCAGCTGGTTGTTTGATTCTGAAGAACACACTGTTGACAAATACAGCACACACTTCGACAGAATTAAGACAAGCGGTTATATATTATCTCAATATTATATCTAACTATATGGTGGACTTTACCCATACAATGCAAATCAGAACAACTGACGACAGTTATCAAATTTGACTAAATTGCAGAAAGGCTGCAGGTCTTTGTATTTTATAACCAAAAATTCATGTTTCATATTTGCTTATGTTGGGGGCAAAACGACTTTTCTAGATTGTCCTGCAACAAAATGGTCTACGTTGAATTTTAATGCTTTCTTTTATTACTATTGATAAAATAAAGAAGCATATGACGGGCAATACGACTAAGGCTTCTTCAGCTGCTTATGATCTACACGCGTACTTCAGTTTTGAAGCAATCGGAATACATATCCAACACTAGTACGAATATTCCGACACACTATGATAAGCCTTGAATTCTAATGGCGTTGTTAGTAACGAATAGGAAAAGTGATAAATAGAAAGAATCACAAAGTATACCCCGCTGGGTGCTTTATTATGAAGCAATGATCCAGCAGAAATCATTTCCAGCTGTTTCAGAGGCGGCTATATATTGAATTGGATTTTATGGGAAAGAATTATATCTAACTGTATGGCGAACTCTATCCATGCAATGCAAAATAGAAAGGTTGGGAATAATCAGAATTATTCGATAAATTTAGAACGTTTTAAAATAAGAAATTCATATTTAACATTTACTTATAAGTGCAAACGTGATGTATGTTGGATTCCAATGTTTTTTCCCATTACTATTGAATAAGATTGATGTGTCCGTGGACGAGGAGAACTGATAAAATAAAGAAGCATACGACGACCAGGCAATCCTCTGTTTGGAAGCAACATGTATGATAGGACTTAGACTTTTTCAGCTGGTTATGAGCTACACGTGTATTTTTCGTTGGAAGCAATGGTTTGACGGAATACATATACAGTTCAATATTATGATGAAGTACATATTATGAAATGACCTATATAAATACAAGGCAAAGCAGAAGAATTTCTCTCAAGACTAACTATTTACTAATCGACAATCAATCTATTGTTGCCAAGTACAGATTTTCGATGGCTGCTGCAGGGTGGATGCACTTCCTTTTTGCTTTTCTTTCCCTTTCCTTGTCTTCTTCAACGTCCTACAACCCTATTGACAATTGCTGGAGAAGAGATCCAAATTGGGCGAAAAACAGAATGAAACTTGCAGATTGTGGAGTGGGCTTTGGAAGCGCAGCCAAGGGAGGCAAAGGAGGAGAGATGTACACAGTCACCAGTCCCGATGACAATGCTGCGAATCCCCAGCCCGGGACTCTCAGATACGGAGTTACTCGTGATGGTCCTCTGTGGATAGTTTTCGGCAGTGATATGAAGATAAAGCTTGAGATGCCTCTGTTTGTGACCAGCCACAAGACTATCGACGCAAGGGGCTCAAATGTTGAGATCAGTAATGGGCCTTGCATACGCCTCCTCAATGTCAGCAACATTATCATCCACGGATTAAACATCCACGACTGCAAGCCAAGTGTAGCTGGCAACGTTCTCCTCTCGCAATCCATGAGCCATGAGATTATAGATACTCAAGATGGAGATGCAATTTCGGTCGTTTCTTCGCGAGACATTTGGATCGATCATAACAACCTCTCCACCTGCGCAGACGGACTTGTAGATGTCACACTTGCTTCCACCGCTGTTACCGTTTCTAACAACCGCTTCTCTCACCATGATAAGGTAAGATACAACATTATGCACTGTAGATTGGTTTCATTAACAGCGATGGATGACTAATCTTGTCTAGTGTGGAATGAAACGCTACAGGTGATGCTTTTGGGACACAGCGATGATTATACAGCTGATAAAAATATGAGAGTGACTGTTGCATTCAACCACTTTGGACCTGGCTTAACTCAGCGCATGCCACGGTAATTACAATTCAACCCGAAATCCTTTGCCGCCTCCTACCAATTGTCCTTGTTTGACCTAATCACGTCGTTAGTAATCGGCATTATGCAGGTGCAGACATGGGTATGTGCATGTTGCGAATAACAACTACGAAGCATGGGGAATATATGCAATTGGAGGGAGCGCAGGCCCCGTTATCAGAAGCGAAGGCAATCGCTTTGTGGCCCCCAACGAGGAGTACAAGAAGCAGGTGACATGGCGTGAGAGCCCCGATGGGAACAGTTGGTTGTGGAAGTCTCTGAGGGACACATTTTTGAACGGGGCATACTTCCTACCATCTGGCAAAGGAAAAGCACTTCCCAATTACAACTCTCAGCAGAATTTCAAAGTTTTCAAAGGAACACTTGTGCCAATACTGACCCAGACTGCCGGAACCCTATCCTGCACTCCCAATCATCCTTGTTTGTAATGCTCGCCATTGAAATGCCTGGCTAAAATGTTTGTAATAACATTAATCAGCAGCTGTTAACATCTATTGTATTTATTCGCTAGCATACGGTATTCAGAAGAGGTCTGACGTAAAGCAGAATACAGCATTAATCTGAGTGCTAGTTCCCAACAAATTACAATTGTGCTACTACGTATGGGGCTTTCACTATTATAGATATAGTTCCCAACATCTATATCCTCACTGTTGCTATTGTACTACTTACAGGGCTTTCACCAACGGCCAAAACATTCTTTTATTAGATTGTTTGATTTATACATAAAAGTCTTAATGCTCTATTTTAATGTCTAAGAATCTTGTTCATTCTTTGTTATACTATGTTGGTACAATTTTGGTTACTTGTTCTTGTCAATTTTGTTTCCATTGTAAATGGTTATTTGACTTTAGTTGTAGAGGTTATTTGACATTCATAAATGATTGATGTCTGGAAAATTTTTATGATATTATTTTTTAATAGGTTAAACACATTGGTCTCTACAAAATACTAAAATGATATTCAGAATCTGATATTAAAATATAATGGTCAATATTAAGCTCTCAAATCTTCTAAAACCATAATCAACAATTTGACATAAATTATCAACTATGTAGCTTTTGGCAATGACTAGAGTTGCATTGTGTTTCTCCAATAATAAATGGACATCAATATCCCTTGATCTATTTAATGTCTAAAAATTTAAGGTGTGACAACTATCCTTTTTTTTTCTCTTCAACCACCTATATTATTTCATTAATGTTATTTTCAACTCTTAATTATGCAAATAATTAATACTCAAATTCAATTATTTTGTTGTGTTAAATTTAGATGTGATTCTTTATAGAATTGTTTGTTAAAAGACTATTATATCGAAGAGAAGGTCTAGCACAAGTCCAAAATTTATTATTAACTAGCGCTTGCAATAGAAAATTATATATAAGTTAATATTTACACAAGACACAACTTAACATTTTAAGATAAGCGACGATTACTTTGTCATAAATATATTTATTATTATTTATTTTTAAGTCAAAGTCTCTAATAATTTATTTTCTTTTGTATAGTTAACTAATTTATATGTTCCCTCTTATAAAAAAATCTTACACGTCAATTAAGGTGTCAATTTATATTTAAAAGGAGATAGGCTCCTTTAATGATATGTGTAGCCAATATAACTTTGTACCTACTAATAATTCTAATTATTGAAATAAAATTAACAATTAATTATTAAGAGTTAAAACCTACAATTGAAATAATGCTTTTATTGTGGAAGGATATCTAAGGATAATTTACAATATACTTAGCAACATTCCATTTTCCATATTTGCATTGACATTAAATCATTTTCTTTCAAAATAAACTGATGTTTGGAACTATACTCAATAATCTCACTTTTGAGAAGAGTAGCGTGTCAGGAATCACATTGTTTTATAAAGAACATTTATGTTTATTTATCATTGTTTTTACAAGTATAACTTATGATAGATAGTAATTGACATGATCAATATTTAAAAATAATAATTTAGTTACAAAACTTAATTAATCAATACTGACAATAAAATGTTTTTTATAAAAGAAGCAACAAGAGGGTATTGGCCCATGGTACAGAGAGACTAGAAGCACATTAACAACATATTAATAGCACTAGTCACATAGCAAGTAATCAACAGGAAGTTAGCAGGAAATAGAGTGTCTAGTTTGCCTCTATCAAAAACAAACTTAATGGTTCTTTTCAAAAATAATGAACTAGAGTATCTTAAGCAAAAAGTGAAAAACATATTAATAGTATCATGCCACATAGGGCTAATCCATAGTCTAAACAAATTAACCATAAAACATGAAAGAAAAATAAAGGATCTGGGGCCAACATGCCTGAACCAAAACAAAATCCTCATGGAAGCAACAGTAGCTAGGATCTCCCACCCAGACATTTGGACATCAGGATCACGACCCACTCTTCCTGCACAAACAGGAAGAGGTCACTATTATCTTCATCTGCCTCCAACTTGTCACCAGCCAACTTCTCCTGCACGTTGCACAGGGTCACCACCGACGCATGCATGACTTTGAAGGAAAAATTATTCATATCAGCGACACGGGCTTTGATATCTTTCATGTCCTGCTTGAGGCCAAGGATCTCATTATCAAGCTCAGTGAACTTGAGTTTGAGGGAGCCCTTAAACTTGTCATTCCCATCCAATGCCACAGAATTGTGCTCAACACAAGGGGATTTGGTCTGCTAGTTATGGGGATAGGGTAGGGGTGAGGTATTGCTATGAGGCATATCATCCATCATCGAAGGGGGGTTCATGGGGGGAGTGCTACCAGTCATGTGCGAGCTCAAGTGTTCAACAGAGGAGCCCTTAATCAAATCAATGGAGGCAGTGGTGCCATCTTTCGAATGGGACTTTTCCTCAGAAGCCATTTCCCTGATTCTTCTTTTGCATTTCTCCTTGGAAATTCTATTAGAATGTCGAATAGTACCCCCCAAATCCACCTCCAACTCAACCTGGATTTCCAAATTCCTCTATTTTTTGGGCTTCCTCTCAGTTTTAGGGGTACTATCAGCAGCCATCATATCCTTAGCTTCCATGGACTCAAAGACATGGGATTCCTCTAAATCCTCCACCCTTTTAAGGGGGTTTCTCATGCATCTCTTGCAGCCTTTACCATCTTTCGGGACAAGGTCAGTTTCCTAGATCTCCTGGAGGGACTGGGAGGGGTACTGAGAGGGGTTATTGGCTCTCGAAGGAGAGGCATCCTAGGTGACATCCTTAATAATAAGGGGGGGTTGGGGTAGAGGGAAAATAGCTTTGTGGAATTTATACAGACAAAGCAAGAGGCCCTAGTGGAGAATGGGGATCGACTTCTCAGGGTTTTTATTTTCCCTAATATCCAAGATGTTTCTTTCAAGAGAGTGGAGGAGGTAAACCATGATGGAAATGAGGTCCCTATTCCTGATATGGTTGAGGAATGATAGATGATAATAATAAAGCACAATAAATTTACCCTCAAGGGTGAATTATTTCATAACAATGTGACACGCCTTGGGCTAAAACTTCAGGAGTTGCTCGCGATTGAATCCTCCAGACTTCTTCACGGGGTTCTCCCCCGGCCTAAAGAATTAGTTAAGATTGGTAAGGTCCAAAGTCCTGTTGGTTTTCTTATACTTTCTTCCTTCCATTAACAGACCCATCACTTTAGCAATGACCTCCTCATTTATTTGGAAGTGAATACCCCCAACAGACACCTTCCTGTTGCTTCAAGAGGAAACGTATTGCTTGGATATTTTCTTGTCATGGCCTCCATTCATTCGCTCCATGAAACCCCATATTCCACTATCTTTGCAAGCATGGGTCACCAGGGGGTCGGAGGTGAATTCCTCATCAATTTTATCCAGCTCTATGCATAAATTTTTTCTACCCATGTTGACCAGCCTAGTATCCAACACAAAATTCTTCTGGGACTAACAATAAAATGTTGGGATAAATGAGAGGAATCATATAAAAATATTCAATGAAAATTGTATGCAAATATATACATAAAAACCTAGAAAAGTGAAAGAAATTGAGTATCTTTTGTCAAAATAAATTTAAAAATATATATATAACTTATGATAAATAGTGATTGTCATGGTAAATATTAAAAATTAGAAAAGTTACGAAACTTAATTAACCCATACTAGCTATTAAATTTTGGGATAAATGGGGGAAATCATATAAGAGCACTCTACTAAAGTTCTATACAATTATATGCATAACACCTTATAAAGGTAAAAGAAATTAACAATCTTTTCTAGTCCAAATAAATCACAAAAAAAATATGTTAGAATTTATAATAATATCTTGTATTTGTATCTATCTACAATATTGAAAGTCAAAATACTATTGAAAATTGACACATGAACAATCTTTTCCCTCAAAATATTATACCGATTTAATGTTATCCAATTTTATTTGTTTTAATATTTTAAAACAACCTTGAGAAATAATTTGAAATAGTGATCATTTATAATCTCATGTACTAGAAATTATTTTCTAATGGAACAACAAACCTTAATATTCAAACTAAGATATGCTTACTCTGATTATAACCATGCTCTCTAGGCCATTTATATTCCTATGTAATTTGAAGTCCACCTTTTACCTAATATTATTATGTGGCAATTTTTAATTAAATTTTATTTGAAACTCACATTTTACCTCATATGATTCTCATGTGATTGCATGTGCATTTTATACTTAAATTTAACTAGTTAATATGTTCTTATAGAAATTCAAAATTGGAGAAAAGAATAATTTAGAATCTTTACACAAATTATTATTTATATTATTAATAAAAAATTGAATGTACATCTGCTTCAAAATAAGAAAAAATAAATATCCATGAGACCATCACTTATACAAATATCTATAACAAGAACTGAGAAACCACTCATAACTAGAATAAGATTAGCAATAATAGATGCATGCTCTTTCTTGTACAATTTATGTAGTTTTAAATATGAATAAACATGTTGTTGTTTGTAGTATTATGGATGGATGGTAGGTTGAGATTTTAAGGGGAGTACAGTCTTTTCAGTTGCACTACGCTCACAATTAAGAGACAAAAGAGTGGTGCCTAGAGAATTATCCAATAAGACAAATTATTTTACTAAAATTATTTCTTTGTTTCTTTTGTTTACTCATATATGCATCTATTTCTACTTTTTATCTAGAGCCTACATGAATTCTTTGGCAAGAGATGACTATCTACTGAGTCTGATATTATTATTTATTTGGTAAGATATGCTAACAACCATAGCCTATCTACTAAGTTTGGTATTATTTGTTTATGCTCAAAATGAAGACAAAAATAGAGTATGAAAGATTTTCACTTACTGTAGTTATAAAGAAAGTTATTACAACAGTTTCTACCTCTAGTGGACTCACTATGAGATTGATGATCTCTTGTCTTTTATTTATTTTTTCTTATATTTATTATGCACATACAATTTCCTTCTCCACAGACTTTATATACTATAAAATTTATTGTTTCACATTTGGTGCACTATTGTATAGATAAGAATGAGATGAGTATGCATAAGGATAAATACAAGCTATTTTTATTTAGGAAAGTGATTCATGGATTAGTGATGCCATATATTATACTATTTGCAAGAAATACATGAAATAGATGGGATTGAAATAATTGGAAACTTACCAGCACAAAGGTTTTCATACAATTGTATCTATTGAATAGTGGTTTTCAAGTCTACACCATTGCAATGGCTCTTGCATAACAAGTCACATTCTCGGTTCGTATGTCCTCTTTCTTCTATTGGTCCATCTTACATTACCATTTAGTGGCACAATCAAATAGATCATTTCCACTCACAAAATATTTAAAATCTTGAATAGTTCTGGGAGGAGGGTGGATACCCCTTGTTATCATGCATTGATAAAATAGCATTACAATCTCCTCAAATTTTTTTTCTTGAGAACTTGATTATTTAATACTAAATAAATTGAGTCCCAAAGAGATTTCTTGCTAATTGTGGAGTATGAGCCATATACATTGAATGCTAGAAAAGAGAGATGGAAGAAATGTACCTTGACCAACATATAGTTTTTGTTTGATTAGATGAGTTACATTCTAAGTTTGGTTGGTTTCTATATTATTATTAATATACGAAATGCTCTAATTGAGGGCATCAAAAGGTGCTGCCAATTATTCCACATTTTAAGGTTTCTTGATTTTGGGCTGCTGATAATTTCTTTTCTTTGAGAAAATTAAGTTAGACTTACAAATGTCAATTTAAGATTTGATAAGGTAATACTTTTTAGGAACATTTTGACATAGCCAAGACCGAAGAGATCTCAAAAGAGATGTCCAGTCTTGCAGCAAAGAGAAAACACAATGCAAAACAATAAGCAAAAACAAGATATAACAAAATTCAACTCTTTATTATCATCAAATGTCAATTAGTGCAACATGTTGAGCTATAAGGCCTTCTCAATTATGGCCAATACACCAAAAAATATCACTAGATCTCATAGGACCCAACTACTCCCTCCTCCAAAACTGTCTCCTTTTATGCTACCTGTACCCTCACTTTATACAACATAGCCATGAGTCATCTTTACAAATTAGAAATTATATTTAACAACAGCTCAAAGAAACTCATAATGACATGTGTTATTTGTCATGTTAGCTTGCAACAGTCATTAACTTCCCATAGGATAAAGAACCGATCTAGATTTAGGTCCTCACAAATCTTAACAATTGATCCAAATCACAAGGAATGTGACCTAAATTAAATACACATGACAACCAACCAAAACACTCCAAATAAACTCGTTGGTGAACTAGAACACCAAACACTGCAGAACATCAACCAAGCAACACAAAATAACAACTGATACCACTCAGTGATAGGACACCAAAACTAAGTCCAAGCTCATTAGTGAACCAAAATAAGAACATTTCATCGAGAACCCCAAAACATTTACCAAACACAAAATCATCCACCAAGCTCAATCACCAAGTAACATCCACATTCATTCACCGAGTCTATTGGTGAAGCAACACATCTTCCAACCGGGAACTACCACCAAATGATCGAGAATCTCATCTCTCCAACCGAGTTCACCACTTCAAAAAATTAAAGCCAAAAACTAACTCCAATATATTTTTGGTTGATATAGGATTACCAACTACCCAATTATGTTCCTGCATCAGACACCCCAATTGCGAAAAGAACATTCTCATCAGCTCGACGAACATCTTTTGGGATTCAATACATAGATGCCAAACTAGTTCTTCATATGCATATCCTTTGAGTCATCAACAAGTACACTCTTGCCTCAGTTCCACTTCGGTGAATCTTCTCCTGCAATTGACAACTATTTTCCTTTCCTTCTCACATATTTTCTCTATATGCCATAGGTATGTTTTCCTTGTTGATCTATAACCCTTTGAGAATCCTTCAACTCACTTCTTCTACCAAATCTCAAATTCCTTTTATCGAGTTCTGTATTATGAAAAGGAGTTAGGGAAAACTTCCTTCCACACTTCTCAACAGTGAATACATTCTTTGACACAATCATGTACAACCTTAAAATCATACTACCAAGGTATACCAAGTAACATGTGACAAGTACTCATGTCTACTATATCACACAAAACTTGATCCATATATTGCCCAATCTAAAAATTAAAAAAACACTGCTCCCTTACCTCTAAGGCATGTTCATCTCACAACCAACTGATCTTATAAGGACAAGGATGTCTCACTCTCTTCAAACCAATCTTCTGTACCATCTCCTCAACAAAAAGGTTATCGATACTACCACTATCCACAATCACATTATAGCATTTACCTTTGGATTTACATCGGGTTCTAAACAAATTTCTTCTCTGACAAGGTTCTATCACCTTATTACCAAGAAATGTTCTCCGCACCAGCAAGTTTTCTACCTTGGTCTCATTCAGTACATTTTCATTTACCACAACATTCCTTCTATTACCGAGCTTCCTATCTGCATGGCAACATGAAAATGACCTATGCCCTTCTTCTCCATAGCTATAATAAGTACCTTTAAATCCACCTCTACCTGTTCTTCTCCTCAATTCAACAAGTTTTGGTTCATCCTCAACCATCAGTTTGTCCTTTCTTGACTGCTCTTGTTTCTCCTTCCCTAAGGAATTACCTTGATGTCTTCTCTTCATCTTATCTTCTTCTTTCAAGGCATACTGGTAAACATCCTTAGCTGAATCAATCTTCAACATGCCAATCTTGTCCTAGATATTGAATCTCAGACCATTAATATACCTAGCCACCTTTTCCTTGGAAAGTTCTCTATGCATAGACTGAGTAGTTAGCTTGTAAAACTCCTCAGTATAGTCTTTCACAATCATCTCCTTCTACTTTAGGTTTTGTAACTTCTTGAAAAACTCAAGTTCATATTTGAAAGGAATGAAGTTAGTTTTCAATTTTTCCACCATCAACCTCCACCAAGTGATCTTCATCTCACCTTCTTCAAGTCTCTATCTCTCTGAAATTCTTTCCACCATAAAGTAGCATGTTCCTTCAACTTAGTATGTTCTAACCTCACTCTAAGAGGATCTCTAGTTTCTTTTAGCTCAAATTAGTTCCCCAAGTTTTAAATTACTTGAGAAATAAGAAACCTCCATCCAGTGACTTGTACTCAACTAATGCATAGATCTTTCCAACTGATCATCGCTATCTTCTCGACTTGAGCCAATAGCCTCAAAATCTTCAAGAGCTTCTTCATAAATGTCCTATGTTTCAAGGTTCCTTGGTATACCAGCTATAGCTCTTGTGATCTAGGAGACTATAACATTCTTCATCATCGTCATCTCAGATCTGACATCCAATCTAACCTTTTCATCTATCTTCATCTCTACCACATCATAGAGAATTGTGATCATCCTAGGGTCTAATATTCTCAAAGGTATCTTCCAAGATCTTTGAAAACCCTCTACAAAAAATCCCAAATCTAACAACCTTGTGACAATCTCCAAATTGTATGCAAGTGAAATCGTAACCTGCTACTTCACACGAAATACCAGATAGGGTTTCACAAGTCTAGGAACATGGATTTGTAACTCAGATCAACTAGATCAACCTTTCTCTGATACCACTTGACGCATCCAAGACTGAAGAGATCTCAAAAGAGATGTCCATTCTTGCAACAAAGAGACAACACAATGGAAAACATAAAGCAATAGTAAGATATAACAAAATTCAACTCTTTGTTATCATCAAATGTTAATTACATGCAACATGATGAGTTGTAAGGCCTTCTTGGTTATGGACAATACACCAACAAATACCACTAGATCACACAGGATCCAACTAATCCCTCTCCCAAAACTGCCTCCTTCTATGCTACCCATAGCCTCCTTTTATGCAACATAGCCACAAGTTGACTTTACAAATTATAAATTATAAAACAATAGTCAGCTCCAAGAAAATCATAAAAAAACATGTTATCCTTCATGTCAGCTTGCAACAGCCATTAAATTCGCATAGGAGAAAGAACCAACCGAGATTTAGGTCCCCACACATCCTAATGGTCGATCTGCATCACTAGGAATGTGACCTGAATTAAATGCACATGTCAGCCAACCAAAATAATCCAAATATACCCATCAGTGAACTAGACCACTGAGCATGTCAGAACAACAACCAAACAAGATGGAACAATAATTGATGCCACTCGGTGGAAGGACACCAAAATCGAGACCTAGCTCATTAGTGAACCAAAACATGGACATTTGACTAAGAACCCCAAAGTAGTTACTGAACACAAACTCATCCACTGAGCTTAATCATCGAGTAACATCTGCACTTAGTCACCAAGTTTTTCGATCAAGAAACACATCTTCCAACCGAGAACTAACACCAAATGACATTGTTGGTGTCCAAAATGATGTTTATGCTCTAATACGCTGCCAGTATACCCTCAGATAGATTTTAGGGATGGTTAGCTCCAAAATGTAATGAGCTCTTAGGATAACTGGACCAACTCTAGGGACACGATTGCCCTCTTCTACTTTTGGCTCTGCAAAACCAAGGCGGGTGCACCTAACCCAGTATAAACTATACTTCACACACCAAAGACTGGGTTTGAATAACAGATAAATGGATAGCAAGAAAGTACTGAATGTTAACCACACACTTATTGACTCTCCATTGCTATGGGGTAGAACCACATACAACCAAATACTGCAAACTTAAGGAATGGTTCTTAATTTTATGTGTTTGAGTCATAACAACCAATCAGGACATGTCAACAAAGAAGTACTTATCTAGGCCAGTGCCTCATCCATTGGGCAAGGTTTCGTAGATAGACTACACACAGACACCAGAATGTATCTGAGATTCAAAGCCATAAACACATTTACAATCTCCTCTACTACTTACAAAATATCCCTACATAGACAAGAGATGAATCTATGTCCTATCTGGAGCATTATTTAATCTAATCCTAGATTAGAACTCAAGAATGAAGACATATACACAAATTGTTATGCAATGAACTACAAAGCTCAAAATCCATCTACGTTGACACAAGAGAGAGATGAGAATCAAGTGCTTGCATTAAGTGTGAAGAATCCTCAAGTGCATACAATCCATCCAAAGGAACTCTGCTTGCAAACTGCAGCTTAGACCTACAACTTTCTTTCAATAGCCAAAAAATCAAGACAGACAAGTCATTACAATCAGACTGAGAAGAGGACTCACAACCCAAAAGTTTGAATACCTAACTCCCAATGCCCTCGAAAATGATCACAAAAATCCCTTTATACCAGGGCTACAATGCAAGCACAACGATCATTTCCAACTCAAATTTCAAATCCACCTAACCCCACTGAGGAATTAACACAGACATGATAGGGGTCAAGCCCCAGCATTTGACAATCCATTCTGCCCACTCTGGCTGCTCAAAAATTGAATTTTGGTGACTCCTGCCACAAAAAACTCTCAACAAGTTCAAACGGTCACCATGCATTTCGTGGGCTTGTGCTTTTAACCATCCAACACCTTGGGTTAACTCCACAATGGCGACTCCAAACAGTTGTCACATGATCGCATAGCCTGGAAATGGCTATGCGAACATGCGACATGGCATTTCCCATTACCGTTGACGCTGTCACTTGCCACAAAAGAGTTTGTCGCATGTTCACAAGCCAGAAGACTGGCTGATGTGAACATGTGACCAGCCACTACCATGCACCCTGTCGGCTGTTATGTCACCACTGAGATACCCTAGCCTAGGCCTGCATTCAAACCTTATCATCCTGCCAGCTCGGACCAACCAGAGATCACCACGACACCACCTGCCAACGTGACCACCAACAAATACAGATGGGCCCCAGCACACATGGCACCCTGTCGCATGATCGCATAGCCTGGAGACGGGCTATGCGAACATGCGACAACCCGCAGATCGCTACCTGCCAGCATAACCACCACCGCATGAAATCAGTAGAAAATGTCAGTCGCATGATCGCATAGCCTTGCAAAAGGCTATGCGAACATGCGACTAACCACCAGCAAACTGCCGCCACTACCTACCACCTCAGCATCTGAAAGATGCCCCATCACCTACTACCAGGCCCCAAGGACACGTGGCAAGCGGTCGCATGATCGTATAGCCAAAAACTAGGTTATGTGATCATGCGACAACCAATCCCAGGCTACCACATCACTACCTCAGACCACCAAACAGCAACCACCATCGGGCCCCATGCGCAAGGAAGGAACTGGTCACATGGTCGAATGTCAGAAAACTCTAACATGCAATCATGCAACAACCAATAGGAACATGCACCTTCGCCTCTCCTCTGACATCGGGGCCGCCACACAAAATGTGCACCTCCGCAACAAAAGCCAACGAGCCCACCAAACAAAGCACCGAACAAAAGAAGATCGGACGGCTGGTGCAACTTCTCATAGCCCTGACAAAACCTTCGTGCTTTAACGACAACCGTTGATGCTTTGAAATGTCAGGACCCTCTAAACAATCTAGAAACTAGGTCCCACCATCCAATCGGACTTGCGCAGTTAAGACCGAGGTCAAAAACACACAAAGTTTTTGGCACCAAAAGACAAGAGCACAAAGCTGGAAGGCAAAGGTTGAAAACAATGAGGGTTTTTGGCAAAAGATTGAAAACACACAAGGACTTTCAAAAATACTGTGGGTTTTCGACACTGTGGTAGATTTTGAAAATTTGTTTCCCGCGGACTTTAGAATTTGAAAATCTTACTGGGTTTTGTGAATTAGCACGTGCAAATCAGACTAGAGCTTGGTGACAACAAGAAGAACACAAGGTAGGAGCACACACCATGAAACACTAAGGATTGTCTTTGCAAGTTAAAACTAAGATTGCAGGCAAAGCGGGACACAAAACAAAGACTGCAGAGAATAGGCCATTTTCATAAGATTCTGCAATGACTGGAAAATGGACTAACAGTGGCTCTAGTTGGGGATGCATGTCTCTTGCAGGCATGCCAAGAATTCAGAATCACTAGGAGAGAAGACCAACCACTGGACAAAAATAGGGAACTCAAAAAATGCAGTGAACAGGAAGGAAAAGCACACAACAAGAAAGGGAAAGACTATACAAAGATTTACAGTATTTACAACCAGGCTCAAGGCCCCAAAATTATGATCAATACTTGCCTCTGTCAAACAAAAAAAATTTCATCTCCACAAATCAGAGACAAACTAAAAATTTTTCTTCCATGTGACAGAACACAATTATATCCACTTTCCAAAAGCTCAGAACAGAAATTACTATCACATTCCTCCTGAGGGTTGGAAAGGTAATCATACCAATTCTAAAAATGTTGTGGCACATGCATGTTACAGTCAAAAAGGAAAATGCTGAAGGAGCCACAAGATGAACCATCCTTAATCCTGTCAACAAACCCAAGAATTCTACTGTCCACACGGAAAGAAAAACACTCCAGCTCTATCAAACTGTCAGTGCAATCACTATTGGATCCATTCATACCAAAAATTTGCACCTCCAAGGAGAAGATACACCAATCTTCATGCAAACACTGAGGGAATTCATCACATGGGACATGATCACCGAACATAGGAGCAACCTGCACTTTGTCAACAACTGACAAAACCAAAAATTGTTGATAGGTGGGAAGAGAAACATCAACCTGTCCATGAGATGGTGAAGCTTGAGTAGCTAAAAGGCCATCCTCCCATGGCTTAGCAAAAGATTCAAAATTAGAAGAGGATTCAGAATCCACACAACTTTTCCAATCAGTACTCAAAACAATATCAGGGACCATTGAGTCACTTGAAACTGAGAAAACACTGGCAACCTCATCATCTGATGAATCATACTGCACCTGGTTGTCATCTAGCAGTGTTGGGGTAACAAAAGGATCAGAGGCACACATGTCAAAGTTAGATCTCACTGACTCATGCTCTCGGTCAAAATCAATGTGTGTTGGTTGTAAGAACTCAGAGCCATCTCCCCCTGAATATCTAAGATATTCACAAGACAAAAAATCTAAAATTTGTTCACTGTGAAGTGAACAGCTATCCTCAAGAACATCATCTTCTTCCATACAATCATCAGTAGTACCTTCATCTATCCAAACCTCTTCTTCATCTGATTGATTGCAAAGACTTTCTACCCCATATTGAGAAAAGGCATCACTTTCATGACTGCAAGAAAGAGTGTCAACACCTGACACATCTCCTTCATAAATTTCATCACTCTCAATATCAGCACTACTGAGCAAAGCCCCAAGTGCATCCTCAAGTTCAAGACTACCATCACCAAGTACCCAATCCCTGATACATGCATAATGCTCTTCCCACAAGGCATCTGACCAACTGGTTGACTCAGGAAAATAAAGCTCCAGGAATAAACCAATGAAATCAGATTCAGGAAACTCAACATCCTTAGGAAGCTCATTATATACTTCACAAAATCTATCATAAAACAAGGATATGGATAAATCCTTTCTACTTCCCACCTTTAATCTTACTAATCTTATGCAATCCCTAAGGATGCCCTCCTCAAAGAAAGCCAGCTCCTTATTCGACTTATCCATTAAACTTAATGCAATACTTCCATAAAATTTTGCCAAATTGCAACTAAAAACTTGAAGTATGCTAACCTCTACTCACACCTTATCCTTCTTTGCCTAGTGCTTGGCCACTTAACAAGGAGACATTTTAGACCTTTGAAAAATACCTGAGAATCTTGTAGCAGAAGACCTTGTTGACTGGAAGGTAGGGCAGATCTTGAGCTCACCTTGAAGCTTCATCAGATAACTTTGTCATGCAGAGTCGCCACCTCCTTGAAAGAAAAATGTTTCACTGTTTCTTCTTCCAACCAACACAAAACTACACCAAGTATAACACACTGTTTATCAGAAGGAACACTGATCAAACAGAGAAAATCAGAGCTGCCGCTCACAACTAGGTGAGAAGATATCAATAAATGCTTGTTTTTGTATTTGACTCTTTCCAATGGCTCCCCAGTAGAGTCACCATCTTGTTGGTGTCCAAAATGACGCTTATGCTCTAATAGTCTGCCAGTATACCCTTAGATAGATTTTAGGGATGGTTAGCTCCAAAATGTAATGAGCTCTTAGGATAACTGGACCAACTCTAGGGACAATACTGCCCTCTTCTACTTCTGGCTCTGCAAAACCAAGGTGGGTGCACCTAACCCAGTATAAACTATACATCACACACCAAAAACTGGGTTTGAATAATAGATAAATGGATAGCAAGAAAGTACTGAATGTTAACCACACACTCATTGACTCTCCATTGCTATGGGGTAGAACCACATACAACCAAATACTGCAAACTTAAGGAATGGTTCTTAATTTTATGTGTTTGAGTCATAAAAACCAATTAGGACATGTCAACAAAGAAGTACTTATCTAAGCCAGTGCCTCATCCATTGGGCAAGGTTTCTTAGACAAACTACACACACACACCAGAATGTATCTAAGATTCAAAGCCATAAACACATTTACAATCTCCTCTACTACTTACAGAATATCCCTACATAGACAAGAGATGAATCTATGTCCTATCTGGAGCATTATTTAATCTAATCCTGGATTAGAACTCAAAAATGAAGATGTATACACAAATTGTTATGCAATGAACTACAAAGTTCAAAATCTATCTACGTTGACACAAGGGAGAGATGAGAATCAAGTGCCTGCATTAAGTGTGAAGAATCCTCAAGTGCATACAATCCATCCAAAGGAGCCCTACTTGCAAACTGCAGCTTAGACCTACATTTTTCTTTCAATAGCCAAAAAATCAAGACAGACAAGTCATTACAATCAGACTGAGAAGAGGACTCACAACCCAAAAGTTTGAATACCTAACTCCCAATGCCCTCGAAAATGATCACAAAAATCCCTTTATACCAGGGCTACAATGCAAGCACAACAATCATTTCCAACTCAAATTTTAAATCCACCTAACCCCACCGAGGAATTAACACAGACATGACAGGGGTCAAGCCGCAGCATTTGACAATCCATTCTGCCCACTCTAGCCGCTCAAAAATTAAATTTTGGTACCTCCTGCCATAAAAAACTCTCAGCAAGTTCAAATGGTCACCATGCATTTCATGGGCTTGTGCTTTTAACCATCCAACACCTCGGGTTAACTCCGCAATGGTGACACCAAAAAGTTGTCGCATGATCGCATAGCCCAGAAATGGGCTATGCGAACATGCGACACGCCATTTCCCATTACCGCCGATGCTACTGCTTGCCACAAAAGAGTTTGTCGCATGTTCACAAGCCAGAAAACTAGCTCATGTGAACATGCGACAAGCCGCTACCATGCACCCTGCCGGCTGTTATGTCACCGCCAAGATACCCTAGCCTGGGCCCGCATTCAAACCTTATCATCCTGCCAGCTCGGACCAATCGGAGATCACCACGACACCGCCTGCCAACGTGACCATCAACAAATACAGATGGGCCTTAGCACACGTGGCACCCTGTTGCATGATTGCATAGCCCGGAGACGGGCTATGCGAACATGCGACAACCCATAGACTGCTACCTGCTAGCATAACCGCCACCGCATGAAATCAACAGAAAATGTCAGTCGCATGATCGCATAGCCTTGCAAAAGGCTATGTGAACATGCGACTAACCGCCAGCAAACCGCCACTGCTACCTGCCACTTCAGCATCCGGAAGATGCCCCGTCACCTACTACCGGGCCCCAGGGACACGTGGCAAGCAGTCGCATGATTGCATAGCCAAAAACTAGGCTATGCGATCATGCGATGGCCAACCCCAGGCTACCACATCACTGCCTCAAACCACCAAACAGCAACCACCATCGGGCCCCATGTGCAAGGAAGGAACTGGTCGTATGTCAGAAAACTCTGACATGCGATCATGTGACAACCAATAGGAACATGCACCTTCGCCTCTCCTCTGACATCGGGCCCACCGCACAAAATGCGCACCTCCACAACAAAAGCCAACGGGCCCACCAAACAGAGCACCGAACAAAAGAAGATCGGACGGCTGGCGCAACTTCTCATAGCCCTGACAAAACTTTCGCGCTTTAACAACAACCGCTGATGCTCTGACACATCAGGACCCTCTGACCAATCTGAAAACTAGGTCCCACCATCCAGTCGAACTTGCGCAGTTAAGACCGAGGTCGAAAACACACAAGTTTTCAGCACCAAAAGACAAGAGCACAAAGCTGGAAGGCAAAGGTTGAAAATAATGAGGGTTTTTGGCAAAAGATCGAAAACACGCAGGGACTTTCAAAAATACTGTGGGTTTTCGACACTATGGCAGATTTTGAAAATTTGTTTCCTGCGGGCCTTAGAATATGAAAATCTTACTGGGTTTTGTGAATTAGCATGCGCAAATCAGACTAGAGCTTGGTGACAACAAGAAGAACACAAGGCAGGAGCGCACACCATGAAACACTAAGAATTGTCTTTGCAATTTAAAACTGAGATTGCAGGCAAAGTGGGACACAAAACAAAGACTACAGAGAATAGGCCATTTTCATAAGATTCTGCAATGACTGGAAAACGGACTAATAGACATATAACCTCAGGTCTCCAACCGAGTTCACCACTTTAAACAATGAAAGCCAAAAACCAACTTCAATATATTTTTGGTTGATACAGAATTACCAACTACCCAAGGATGCTCCTACATCACATTTAAGCCCCTAACATTCTAGATCATAATGTTCATGAGACGGTGAGAGATTGGCATGCTCTCCCAGACTTTGTATTGATATCCAAGATAGATGCTCTTGTTACAATCTTTGAATTTCTTATTCTAAAACTACCATCTAGGGTAGTTTGAATGCCTACAACAATTTCAACTTTTGTCTTTTTACTATTTGGAGGTCTCCCTCTATCTCTTTCTATTTCTTTTCAATGGGGATGTAGTGATAGGAGATGAGAAAACTATATTTGTCTGTTGAATAGAGCTCTAGAGTTGTATAAAATTCAAAAGAGATTGAATTAGTGATACTCTTTCCCTTTTTTATCTGAATATCTTGTAGATTCTTTATCCCACAGGACTTAACACGTACTTTAGTTTTGAAGCAATCGAAATACATATCCAACAGTACTACGAATACACTATGACATGCCTTAAATTCTGATTGCGTTGTTCCTAATGAATACGAAAAGTGAGTGATAGATAGAAAGAATCACTAAGCATAACCCGCTGGTTGCTTAATTCTGAAGCCATGAACCAGCAGAAACAATTTCCAGCTGTTACAGAGGTGGCTATATATTATCACCAACATTGTATTGGATTTTATGGGAAAGGATTATATCTAACTGTATGGAAAACTCTATCCATGCAATGCAAAATAGAACAAATGATAAGAATCAGAAGTATTCGATAAATTTTAGAATGTTTTAAAATTATAACCTTATATTTAATATTTACATACATAGTGCAAACGTGATGTATGTTGAATTCTAATGTTTTTTTTTAATTAGTATTGAATAAGATGAATTATGTGTCCCTGGACAAGGAGTACTAATAAAATAAAGAAGCATATGACGACCAACCAATCCTCTGTTTGGAAGCAACATGGATGATAGGACTGAGGCTTATTCAACTGGTTATGAGCTGAACGTGTATTTTTTGTTTTGAAGCAAGGGTTGAACGGAATACATATAAAACAGTTCAATATTATTATGGACTTAGACAGACGGCAAGCTGCTAGGTATTGTGTCGTGTGTGGTGAGCTCTATAAATACAAGGAAAAGAAGAAGAATTTTCCACAGGAAGAACTGTTTACTAATCCAATCAATCTATAATTGCCAAGTACATAGTTTCAACTACTCCCAACAAGCCTTGCCTGTAACGATCGAAATCGAAATTGAAATTGCTAAAATGCTTGTACTGACATCAATCAAAACTGTAAATTCAATGTTTACGTATTAAGCAAGGTTATACGAGGGTATCCAAATATATTTGGCATTCCTCCTCTTGCATACTGTATTGGGAAAGAGTCTGACATAAGGCCAGCAACGTTTTTCAAAATTTTAGTGCTAGTTCCCAACTAGCAATTGTATTACTTCCTAGAGGGCTTTCACTATTATTTGTAAGTTGTTACACTTTTCTTTTAACATTTTGAGTGCTAGTTCTTAACTGACAATTGTACTACTTCGTGCAGGGCTTTAATTATTGTTTATAACGTTAAATCTCTACTGTTATTCTTTCCTTTTAACTTATTGAGTGCTAGTTCCCAAATAGCAATATTACCACTTGATACAGGACTTTTACTATTTTTATTTTCATAAAGGTGGCTTTAGACACTAAATATATTAGTAAGAAAAAGCCTACAAAATTACAAACTAAGGAGGGAGGAAAATACCATCTGTCATGCCCAAAAATAAACAACCAAAAACATAACAATTTTTTTTTAAAAGGGGGAAATGTTAAGAGATGACTCACAAAGGTTAAGAGTAATTATTCCACTACCAAGTTCTTATTTTATTGAAAGGAATAATCTATCGAGATAACAAATTAGCTCATAAATTGCGAACACATTACTCTCCTAATCCATTACATAATTCTATAAGGATATATTAGCAACTAAATATTTGTTCAGATAAGATCCTCCTATTAACCATGGTCAAAGGCTATTGGCTAGTGAATTAATTTATCATCTACATAGTTAACTACTAGAATAAAATTGATAATAACACTAAGTTAATACCTAGAGGGTTATGTCCTAACCCTAGTTAATCCTTACTCATTATTGATGAATATCAATGTAAACTTACTAAATACTAAATCCCTAACTAACCTATCACATCCTCTCTTCAACCCATTCTTCTAAATTAATATGTAATTTCCAATACATATAAATATATCACTAAAAAATATATACATCACTAACATAACAAAACAATTTAAATCCTTAATTGATCCTAGTCCCTTACAACTCCTGCAAATCATCTAAACCAACTTGCAATTACCAATATATGTAATAATGTCCTACAAAACTACTCACCTAAACAATATTCCACTTTCCAATATCAATATATAATAGCACCATAATAAACAACTAAATACTAAAGACTAATCTACCACTTATCTTAACATGCCTAGTCACCTAGCCTAAACTTAACATCTCTATAGCTACTCTTCCTTCTTCTAAAACTATCTTTCCTTCCAAGCTAGTTCAAAACTCAAGCCAAAGGGAGGCGTAAATCTAGGCAAGGGACAAATCTTAGTGGGTCCCACACTTATCATGGGGATAATTTCGCACTTCCAAAGGGATAGAAGGCAGAGTTTGGGTTTTAAAGTCAATATATACATTTAATAAAGTATTTTTCTTTTCCCCAAGGAGATCCCAAGGGTGGTACGCATGGCAAAAGGGAGAGTACTTTTTTTTATGACAAAATAAATGTGTCAGATTCACATGCCAGAATTGGGTGCGCTTGGGAAGGAGATAGCTTGCAAGATGGGTAAGTATTTGAGCCATGTCAGCTCATGATTTCAATGGAAATTAAGTAAAAGACAAGGCATTAAAGTTTTATGTTGGGTATCACATCTCAAGGGCCCTTCTACCCACGTAGGGGTATTATATGACTATGAAATAAACATATTTTACTGCCAAGTCAATCACCTGCACATGGGAGAAGGTCTATAGTGGGGTCCACTAGCAAGTGGGAAGGTTTTTATGGGAATACTTTATTAGGAAAGTTTATTTGAACTTAATCAATCATGGGTTAGTGGGGTAATAACATGGGTAAGTGGTAGCTTAGGCTACAAAGCTTCATTAGATGCTTATGTTAAGAGGGGAAGGGGAATATTCTCTGTAATAAGAGAATATTTTCCTTCCTCATACAAAATCCAGAGAGCTAATTGCTCTAATAAAATTTTGGGTGATGTTATTTCATGGTTTGGGTTTTTCCTCAAATTTCTTGCTTGATAAAGATGGTCTAATAACATAATTTTGAGAGATTAATTAGTGCAATGAAATGAGAGGAATATGTATATTACATTACTTTATAATTTTAGTTTGATTGAGTTTTTGTTGACATATTTATTCAAGGAGAAGTTTAGATTTGAAATATTGTTTCAACTAAGGTGATGTACATGTTGTTTAAGTGATTTACTCAAGGAGAGCTTGATTGTAATTGAACTCAAATATTACAATCAAACACCAAATAGAATACAAATTCCATACATATACAACCATATATATATGTCATTGAAGCTAATAACTTGATTATTCTATCAACTTGGAAATCACCATTTTTAATTTATTTTTGCATTACATGGATAACTCTACTAATGTAAAAATAGATTTACAATGGCATGAAGGTAATTGATCAATCCTAATCATAATGAGTTCTCTCTTTCATTTGCAAATACATATAACACAAAAGAGTAGTCTTCTCATTTACAACCAAAACAATACAAAGGTGGATAAAACTCAATCAAAGTTCAATGGAGATGACAAACTCTCCTCCATTACATCTTCACAAAGACCAAAAGGTATACAACAACATCTCATTATACAATCAAGATGATGATTCCTCATCAAGAGCCAACAATACTACACAATAAGGAACATTTATACACTATTACACCAAGAAGGAGAACTTCTTCAAGCATCTTCCACATGAGTATTGGCATCCCAAACTTGCAATAAAATGATGGAGAACCATGGGTACTCACCACCCAACCTAGGTCTCTTATGAGACCACCCCCGAGCTTGGAGAACCAAGGCTAAATGGGTATGCAACAAGATCAACAAGATGCTCACAAAACAAGTCACACAAATATACATACAACAAATTACTCCCTCCCAAGGCTACACAAATGAGTCTTACAAGCTCATTGAGAGGGCGGAGGTGGGCTTTTCCAAGGGGAGAATGCCATTACATACAAATTTCTCACCATCAGTATTCAATTGCCTCTTCAAGGCTACATATCCAAAAGCTTCATACACATACTTTGCTTAACATCCTCTGCAAAATACAAGAATGCAATGGCTTCCATGGTGCCCATACACCATGGACTTATCCCTCTTCTCCAAGAGAAGAGACTCTCACCTCATGGAGAGCCCAACTAACCCCTCCACCCATAGGCCACTTCTTCCCTTCCCAAAGGGTGAGTAATGCCTCACACCCATAAACAATAACTCCCTCAATCAAGAAAAAAGAACAAGATCAACCATGAAATCAAACCCAAAATCCCTCCCTTACAACACATTGTCACAACAAGAACCAAGATTCATATGCATGAGAGGGAAAAATACAATCTAATCTAACAAACAAGTAGAAAGGCTTCCATGAGAAGAGTAACCAACCTCCACAAGTGTGATGGAAATGGAAATTTGAGAAGAGCTTATCCCCTTATCCTTCCTCAATCCAAACCCTAATGTCTCCAAATGTAGAGAGTGGGTGAACACCCACTAAATCTCCTAAGGGCCTCTAAAAAGGCCTCCAAATTTCTACCCCCCCACCATCCATAAATGCAGACTTGACTCTATGACCTTGTTGTCTTTCCTTGTCCCCCCATGATAAATGCATGATTGAAAGAAAGGGTGGAGTTGGGTAAAGATCATGACTTATCAAATTTCGAAGTCAAGGGTAAATGGGTCATAAAATAGGTTACCAAGGTCACTAGGGAATTATAGAAATGCTCAAAACCTTCCTAACCCATAACCCTATCCATTAGGTACTTAAATTATGCTAAAAAATGACCCTTAGAACCCCTTACTAGCCTCTAGAAGTGACTAGAACAAGGATGAATTAAAACAAGCACATAACAAGTGTCTAGTGACACTAACCATTATACATTACATACCCAAGGTCATGTCCTGGATGACAACAAGAAATTAACTAATAACACACATGTAAAAATCCACATTCACAATGAGTTCACATTACGAGGCTTTTTTTAATCCCATAGCGGATTAAGCCTTGGCTTACTCAGTTCACACATGTTTAACCTTGGTTCTCCGATTAATTTCATGGTTCTCTTACCTACACACTGCACATCGAGCATCAGTAGTTCAAGATGATAACATTACATGAAATATACATATTCAATTCACAATTTAGCAACATAATCAATGTGCATAATTCAATTCTAATTTCTATATGCAAAATCCAAATTTTCCATACAAAGTGCTTAAGCATCACAATTATATAATCATCATGACATGTCACCTGTGGAGAAATCAAATTTAAACATGATCCAATATTCCCATCAAAATCACACTACTAAATATGCATAATCAAAATCTCAACATACTCTAAATTCTAATGCACATCATGAGGTGATCCACATGGCATAATAATCATCATCAAAATATAGTATCTCGAGTCTCTATCAGAATAGATCAACAAGTGTATCAATGTATCAAAATGAAAATAAGAAAAGATGCTATGATGGGTCGGGGTGAGGCCTCACACCATCTCCCTAGAGAAAAATTATAGTTCGATAACTGACCCATGACAAAATACAATGAAGAGCTCTTGTATCTGGAGAAACAAACAAACTAGGAGAATAAGATTGAGATCTCCACCAAGATCTTGAGCTGGTTTTAGATGGGAATTCCCATAGGGGTGTGACCAAAAGTGATGGATCCATTACATTAGGCGAGAGATTCACAAGCCTTTGAAGGCCAAGAAAGCAATGAAAAGCCATAGTGATAGAGGAGAGATCAATATGGTCCAAGAGTAGCTCAAGGCCCTTTCAATAGCTTTGTCAATTTTATAAAAAATTAGACTTTCCTTGATCACACATAAAAGCTCAACAACAAAACCACTGGCAACAATATTGAATATAAAGGGACAAAAAAACCCATTTGGGAAAACACTTGCATCAAAAGAGAGGAATTAGATAAAGTATTATTAAAATTAGAAGGGGAAGAAATGTGGGGCTACATATAAGCCAAACTCACCAGCCTAACCATTGATTGGTCCTATAATAAGTTCAGGAACAACGTTAAGAAGCGGGAGGCAACTTCAAAGAAGAGTACCAATGGAGTAAGCCTAAGCTAGTGTTTTCCAAGAATCAACTAGCTAGCATCTTCAATGCATGGGCAATGCAAGTGAAAAACCATGCCCAATTTGTTGGAATCAAAGAAAGAGAAATCTCAACATTCCTAAAACATATAGGGAGATTGACACAGTACTCCAACTAGGAGAAGAAATAGAGAAAAGGGTAAGACACGCTTTCCATATAAAGCTAGACTATACTAATTTAAAGGCACAAAGAGCCATCACTAAATTTGAGTGATGTGAAGTGAAATAAAGGACAGATAGAAATGTCATCTTACAAGGATCCCAAATGGTGAGCCAGACCAAGAGAATATGCAGATGAATTTGATCATTTAAGTGCCATCTTCTTACAAATATGTGATAAAAAGTCAACAAAATATGCTATTGACAAATGTCTCCCTTGAGAGGAGATAAAAATGGAAGAGTGCCAAACCCAAAAACATTTGTTAATGTAACATCCTACAACATCCCTAGATTGGATGCCAATAAAAGAGCAAGGATGAAGCAAAATAAAGAAGTAACAATCTTATCTAAATTGACAAGCCACCTACCCAGACCACTTGGAAGTTGTATCTGCAAGAAATGTAACAAAATTTAGATAGTGATATCAAATTAAATACACCAACAATAACATCCTGGAGTGCACTACCCTGAAAGAAAGGACAAAGGGAAGGACAGTAATTCAAAATCAAAGAAGCATACAAATGCTAGCCACCTAATCTTGTCAACAAAGACCAAGAGCCACCAAGTATACAATCAGAATGAGTGTTTCCCAAACTAAAAGCATTTTAATTTGAAAGAGTGGTCATTAAAAGGAGGATGAAAATTGTAGAACCAGTATGAGCATATACTACAAAGATAGAATGCGCATGTGATAAAAAAGAAAGAGATATAATCAAACAAAAACAACTGCCATTACATCACCTTCAATAGTTTTGTTTTCCAACAACTCTACAAGAGTATTAGCTTCTCTAACACAATAGGAGATTTTAAAATATTGTAATTTGATCAGGATCAGGCCAAGTATATATCTCAAGTTCCACAAAGATAAAGATTTGTTAGAGATAGCATTACATAACAAAATAGAATCGCCCTTAATGATAATATCCTTAATGTTTAGGTTGAATTCTAAGTCAAACCCTACTTCAAATTATGTTTTTTAATTAGTGCCATTCACAACCTTTTCACATTCAAATTTAATAGCTTGCATTTTGTTGGGATTAAGGTGTCTCAACCTCACAGTCTAAACATGCTATTTTATTTATTTATTTATTTTACGCTCACTTTGGAGGTCCTAAAATCAAGAATCTAGTGTCTAAGTTGTTGTGTTGGAACTATGATAGATTTCTATAATGATTATGGCAATTACTAGTTCGGTGGAAGAGTCATGGAGAGCTATATTTTGGAAATTGATATTTATGGTGGAATTCACTTTTAACAAGTAGTGTGAGGTAGGTGTTTCATATGAAAAGGTGGCTATTATAGATTATTTATACTTTGTTGCATTAGATGTTTCTATTTGCAATGTGTCATTGATTTAGCAAGTTGACACCACAAACCTCATTGGTATTAGAGATGGTTTTGGAAACCATGGGCTCTTTCCACTTTTGTTGACCTCTATTTTGTCTTAGTGCATTTTATGATTTTATGTTGGATATCTTCTAAGGAGTGTTTATGTGCTAAATATTCTTTATAATATTTTGCTATTGTATTTACTCTTGAAGAGCATTGGCTCTAGGCATTGTATTGTAATTCTTGTTGTTGTTGATAATACAATTGAGTTTGGCTTTTTGAGTGTGGGTTTTTTCTTAAAAGAGTTTTCTCATGTATACCTAGTGTTGTGAATTTATTTTCTTAAATCTTAACTTGCATGTGTTTATCTAGTTTGCAATAGTTTAAGAGTTTATAAGAATTTTTTTTCATCATCTATATTTTTAGATTTATCATTTGAAAGCATTATTCTACACTTGGCTTCCTTTCAATTAGTATCAAATTTTGGCCATCTTTGTTCTTAATCTTGGGTAGAAGGGTTTTGTTGTGCTGATCTAGTTTTAGTGGGAGTTTTGTAGAGGAATATTTCATAACTTTGTTGCAGGTTAGATATGGAAAGAACATCTAGCACACTAGAGATGGATAAATTTAATGGCAGTAATTTCAGGTTGTGGAAACTCAAAATAGAGAACATGCTTTTAGATAGAGATATATGGGTTGTGGTTTCTTCAATGAAACCCCAAGATACACCGTAAGATGAATGGGATAAAATTGATAAAAAAAGCCAAGGGTTTGATAAGATTCTATCCCATTGATTCAATGCTCCTAAATGTCCATGAAGAGAAGACTACAACTAAGCTTTAGAATAAATTTTGTGATATTTACTAGAAGAAATCCTTGGTAAATAATTTATTCATGGGAAAGAATCTTATATATTTTGTAAGGATGGTAGAAGGAGATTCTATTGCAAATCACTTGAATGTATTTAATTTATGCTAGTTTCTTAGTTGAGTTATATCAGTGACAAGATTGATGGTCAAGATAACTGTATGCTTATGTTATGTTCTTTGTTATAATCGTTGGATCACCTTGTTATTTCTATTGGAAGCACAATAACCACTTTCAAATTGGAGGATGTGGTTGGTTTGCTTTTATTTGGAGAGATGGTAACAAAGGCCCTAGTTTCTCATTGTATAATAATAATAAAGAAAGGAAAGAAGAAGGAAAAGAAGGGTAAGTCCAATTCTCCAAGGATATTTAAGTTTCCTAGTAAAAAGTCCAAGGAAAAATGTTGGAACTGCAAAAAACCTAGTTATCTCCAAAAAGAGTGCAAGGAAGAAAATAAAAAGAAAGGTAAAATAGATTTCTCTAATTTTGACTCTGAAAAATCCTCTCAAGATGAAGTAGATTATTTTGTTCCAACCTTGGAAACACATGCATTAGAATATGTTTAGTTGATAGATTCATGTGCTTCTTTCCACATGACCTCTCATAGAGATTAGTTTTTGAAATATGAAGAGTTTGATGGTGGGAAGGTGTATTTGGGTGATAAATCTCACCTAAATGTTGTTGGTTGTGGATGAGTAAAGATTAAATTCCCTGATGTTAGAGTGAAGGGGATTGATGGTGTATTGCATATCCTTGGTTTGGAATGAAACCTGATTTCATTTAGCAAGCTTGGTGATGTGGATGTGCGGGTTGTTTTCTTGAGTGGTGGATGTAAGATGGATAGAGGCTCTATGTTACTTGAAAAGGGTGTTTATATTGGCACCTTATATATGTTGGATGAATGCATGATTAACTGCAATATCATTTATGTGAAGTCCAAGAAAAGGGCTTTGGATTCTTCATCCTACCCATCAAATCAATCAAAGAAGAAGATTGTTGTGCCTACGTCTGATGGTCATACTTTTTGGGTACCTAAGGGTGAAAATTATTTGGACATGAAGATCCCAACAAAGAAGACAACTCTATGGCACAAAAGAATCAATCACATTGGTGAGAAGGGTCTTAGAGCCCTCAAAAAATAATAGCCTTATTGAAGGCCTTAAAGATTGTAATCTCGAGTTTGATTTTTGTAAATATTGTATTTATGGTAAACAACACCAAGTTTCTTTTTATTATAGTTCTCATAAGTCTTCTAGGATTTTGGATTATATTCTTTCATATATTTTTGGTCTAGTTAATGTTCCTTATATATCTAGATATGTGTACTTTGTTTCATTCATAGATGATTATAGTAGAAGGATGTTTGTGTATTTTCTTAGAAGTAAATCTAAATTTTTTAGTTAGATTAAGGAATTCAAATCCTTGGTTAAAAATGTTAGGATTAACAAGGCAGAAATAACAATTATGTGCAAATATAACTAATATCAGAAAATAATAAACCACACAGAATAGAACACAAGACGCACAGATTTAACGTGGTTCACCCAATCCCTGGGCTACGTCCACCAACAGTGAGTCCAATATTATTATTATCCAGTGATTACAACCTGATTACAATCCGTAATCCCTTATAGCCCAATTCTGCCACAAGTACTAAAATCATACATCATGAAAATCCCTAACCCTAAGCCATATTATACAATATTTTCTCGCTTTAGGGTTAGAATGAGTTATAAGTAGTCGGCCCAAATAACTAAAAAAGTAGTCAACCTCAAAAAAAAATTCCTCGGGGGCTGCGCCCCCGAACCCCTGCTCTTGGGGGCTGCCGCCCCCAAACCCCCGCTCAGGGCCCGGCCCGGCCCCGAACCCCGGTGAGGTCGGGAGGAAAAGTGTACAGTACTTTCCTGGATAGTACTTTCCTGATTAGTCACCACAAGCTAACAATCTCCCACTTGGTGACTGATCAGTATCCACACTATACTAAAAAACCTCCCACTTGGAGACTGATCCTGTAGCAATACCGCTACCCACATGAGGCTCCCACTGGATTGAACCACCTTGGACTCAGTTGTTCCTTTATTTTGTTCAGTCTAGAAGACCAACTAAAGCTAAACATGAGTTCAACTTCTCCCTTGTTACTACCTTTGTAAACATATCTGTTGGATTATCATCAGTATGAATCTTTTCCAGCCTTAACTGTCCATCATCCAAAACTGATCGAATGAAATGGTACCGCAACTATATGTGTTTTGTCTTTGAGTGCAAAGCAGAATTCTTTC
Source organism: Chamaecyparis obtusa (assembly GCA_027943335.1). Classification (NCBI taxonomy): domain Eukaryota; kingdom Viridiplantae; phylum Streptophyta; class Pinopsida; order Cupressales; family Cupressaceae; genus Chamaecyparis; species Chamaecyparis obtusa. The sequence continues at coordinate 78,305 of BSBK01000174.1, forward strand.
CAAGATGAATGGAACTTTGGCTATTTGTATGTAGAAAATTATCCTTTTGTGGATGTCCCAATTCTTCCATGAAGAATTGAAGCCATATCATCTCCTTGGCTGCCTCTGTAGCAGCAACATACTCTGCCTCTGTAGTGGATAAAGCAACCACCTTTTGTAGTCGAGAAATCCAACTCACTACTGTCCCACCAACAGTAAATATATAACCTATAGTACTCTGCCTGCTATCTATATCTCCTACCAAATCTGAGTCAACATAGCCTTGTACAGTAGTAGTAGAACCCCCAAAGTGTAAACACTTACTGGATGTGCCTCTCAAATATCTGAGAATCCATTTTACTGCATTCCAATGCTCAAGACCAGGGTTACTCATATAATGGCTAACGACTCCCACTACGTGTGCAATATCTAGCCTAGTACATACCATAGCATACATTAAGCTCCCTACAGCTGAAGCATAAGGTACCTTAGACATTTTAGTCTCTTCTTCTGGTGTCTTGGGACACATATCCTTAGTCAATTTCAAATGACCAGGAAAAGGTGTGCTGACAGCTTTGGCATTTTCCATAGAGAAACGTTGCAACACCTTCTCAATATAATCATCCTAAGATAGAGACAATTTCTTATTTTTCCTATCTCTACAAATTTTCATACCAAGGATTTGTTTTGCTACCCCCAAATCCTTCATAGCAAAAGATTTTGCTAACTGCTGTTTCAACCCCTTAATGTGATTCATGTTAGACCCAGCTACAAGCATATCATCAACATATAAACATAAAATAATGTAGTTGTCATCATCCAACCTCTTAAAATAAACACAATGGTCAGAATGACACCGACTATATCCATGCCCATTCATAAAAGTGTCAAATTTAATATACCATTGCCGAGGTGCTTGCTTCAAGCCATATAAACTTTTCTGCAATCTGCACACCAAATTCTTCTTACCCTTGACCTCAAATCCTTGTGGCTGAACCATATATATTTCTTCATCCAAATCACCATGAAGAAAGGCTGTTTTAACATCAAGCTGCTCTAAATGTAAATCTTCAGTAGCCACAATACTTAAAATAGTACGAATAGAAGTCATTTTAACAACTGGAGAAAATATCTCATCAAAATCAATACCATGTTTCTGTGCAAATCCTTTTACGACTAATCTGGCTTTAAATCTTTTCGTACCTCCATCCTCTTCTTTAATCCTGTAAACCCATTTATTCTGTAAAGCCCTTTTACCTGCAGGTAACTTACATAAATCCCATGTCTGATTTTTCAGCAAAGAGTCCATTTCATCTGTCATTGCAGACTCCCATTGAAGCTTTGTATCCACCTGCACAGCTTCATTATAACATTCAGGTTCACTAGCATCTGTTAACAGAATAGAATACAAAGATGGAGAAAATCTTTCTGGAGGTCTACTTAGCCTTGTTGACCGTCTAACACTCACTGGGGTGTGTGGTATTTGTTGTTGCTGTTGTTGTGGAGCATAAGGAACTACTGGAACATGAACTTGTGGAGTATCATCCAGTACTACATAGTCATTTTTTTCTTCTCATGCTGCAGCAACAGATCTTTGTACAATACTTTCTCATTGAATATGACATCCCTGCTTCTTACAATTTTATGATTTTCAAAATCCCAAAGCCTATAACCAAATTCATCAATGTCATACCCAACAAATACACATTTCTTTGACTTAGCTTCCAGCTTGGTTCTATTTTCAGAATCTATAAGTGCAAAAGCTTCACAACCAAAGGTTTTGAGAAAAGAATAACTCACCTTCTTACCACTTCATGCTTCCTCTAAAATACCACAGTCCAAAGGAGTAGAGGGGCCTCTATTGATTAAATAAATAGCAGTGTTCACTGCCTCTGTCCACATATTTTTGGGCAGCCTAGCATGCAACCTCATACTCCTTGCATGCTCCATTATTGTCCTGTTCATGCGTTCAGCCACTCCATTTTCTTGTGGAGTCCTTGGTACAATTTTCTGCCTATGAATACCATTAGAGGAACAATATTCTTCAAATTCTGTGCTACAATACTCACCACCATTATCAGATCTGAGATATTTTAACTTTTTACCAGTCTCATTCTCAACCAAGCATTTCCATTTCTTAAAAGTTTGAAATACATCAAATTTCTATCTAAGGAAATAAATTCATACTTTTCTTGTTGCATCATCTATAAATGTAACATAATACAGAGAGCCACCAAGGGAAGATACCTGAGCTGGTCCCCATACATCTGTATGCACAAGCTCTAATCTCTCATTTTTTCTTTTCCTTCCCACTCTTCACAAAACTAACTCTCTTTTATTTTCCATAAACACAACTTTCACAGAAATCCATATTGACACATTTCAGACCAGGTAAAACTTTCTTTGAATGAATTAATTTCATACCTTTTTCACTCATGTGCCTGAGTCTGTTGTGCCACAGTGTTGTGTCAGAATCTACAGCAATAGTTTGATGTTCTTCCTGCTCAACTGCAGCCACTGTTCCTGAGCATTCATTATTTTCTGAAACAATTAAAGTGGAAGGAACAGTATGACCTGTACAAAGATATAAGGTGCCTACTTTCACACCTTTTTCTACTACTAAGGAACCTTTTGAAACCTTCCAATTTTTATCATTAAAAGTAACTGTGCAACCCTCATCACCCAGTTGCCCTGCTGAAATTAAATTCCTACTCAGCCTTGGAACATGTCTTACCTCTTGTAGTAGCCAATGATTCCCATTCTGCAACTTAATCTTAATTTTTCCCTTTCCAACAATCTAATAGGGTTCATTATCTCCCAAATAAACTAGCCCAAAACCCCCTTGGACATAATCAACAAAATAACTTCTATGGGGTGTAGCATGAAATGAAGCCCCAGAATCTAAAACCCATGAATCATCAATACTTTCTAAGGACAAGAGCAAAGCATCCTCCTCGGATTTGTTACTTACCACATTTGCCTCCTTGTTTCCATCATTTTTGTCTCCTTGATCTTTCTTCCGAGACCAACAATCTTTCTTCTTATGACCTAGTTTTCCACAGTACCAGCAATCATTTGGCCCTTTAGATTCGGACCTCTTTCCCTTTGATTTTCCTCTTGATTTCCCACGATTTCTAGAGTTGTTTCCTCTATCTCTTATTCTGCCTCTACTTTCTGTGTTCAATACACTACCCGATGTGGATGCCCCTGAGCTTTTCCTACGAATTTCCTCACTCAATATAACACCAATAACATCATCATACTTTAGGGTATTAGAACCAGAAATAGAATTACTAACAGCCATTACCAAGCCATTCCAGCTTTCTAGCAAAGAACACAAAATCAAGAGAGCCCTGCCCTCTTCATCAAAAGTAATTTTAACTGAGGTTAATTGACTTGTAACTGTATTAAACTCATTCAAATGATCAGTAACTGATCCACCTTCTACCATTTTCATATTAAATAAACACTTTATAAGAAATACCTTGTTTGAAGCTGAAGGCTTTTCATACAACTTCGCTAGGGTTTCCATCAGATCTTTAGCTGTCTTTGCTTCAGTAATATTGAATGCCACCGATTGTGCCAGGCATAGACGAATACTCCCCAATGCCTTCCTATCCAAAATATCCCAATCCTCCTGAGACATTGATTGCTCTTTCTTGGCTACTCCCTCTAATGGCCGCCATAGATCCTTCTGATAGAGATAATCCTCCATTTGCATCTTCCATAACTGGAAGTTCTGCCCATTAAACTTATCAACCTTCAGCCTACCCTCGTCTGCCATTTCTCCCACTTAACCGAGAGACTCTCCCACTAACTCGTGATACTTGCTTTAGAGAATAGATGAAAGAATGAATGAAATAACCTCGCTCTGATACCACTTGTTAGGATTAACAAGGCAGAAATAACAATTATGTGCAAATATAACTAATATCAGAAAATAATAAACCACACAGAATAGAACACAAGACACACAGATTTAACGTGGTTCACCCAATCCCTGGGCTACGTCCACCAACAGTGAGTCCAATATTATTATTATCCAGTGATTACAACCTGATTACAATCCGTAATCCCTTACAGCCCAATTCTGCCACAAGTACTAAAATCATACATCATGAAAATCCCTAACCCTAAGCCATATTATATAATATTTTCCTGCTTTAGGGTTAGAATGAGTTATAAGTAGTCGGCCCAAATAACCGAAAAAGTAGTCAGCCTCAAAAAAATTTTCCTGGATAGTACTTTCCTGATTAGTCACCACAAGCTAACAAAAAATCAGACTGGTAAAAAAATTAAGTGTTTGAGGACTGACAATTGCAGTGGTTTTTTTTAGAAAAATTTGACAAGTTCTATGAGGATCATGGAATTGAGAGACATTATACAAATCCATACACCCCACAAAAAAATTGAGTTGTAGAAAGAATGAATATAATAGTGATAGAGAGGGATAGGAGTATGTTGAGTGGTGTTGGGCTTGAATAAAAGTTTTGGGCTGAAGTTGTAGCCACTGCATGTTATTTAATTAACAATTCTCCCACTTTAGCACTTGTTGAGAAGGCACACATGGAGGTGTGGTTTGGAAAGAAGCCCTTATTGAGACATCTCATATTCTTTGGTTATGAAGCATATATTGATGTCTCAAGTGATAAAACATAAAAATTAAAGAATAAGGTGGTTAAGTATATCTTCATTGGCTATGGTTTTAGTGTGAAAGATTATGATAAGATTTGGGATATAGTTTTGAGCAGAGAAGGTTCTCTATAGTAGAAGTGTGATATTTCATGAGTTGAAACATTTCCCAAGTAGCAAGATTCCTTAGTCAGTATATAGCTAATCCTGGTAGGGTGCATTGGGATATAGTTAAGAGAGTGTTAAGGTATTTGAGGGGTACATCCAAGTATTCATTGTATTTTCATGGTTATTCTATTGGACATGTTTAGTTTTCATTCATGGATATGTGGATTCAAATTGGGAATGTGACATTGACAAAATAATATTAACCAATGGATATGTTTTCATGATGTTTGGCGGTGTAGTCAGTTTTAAGAGTAAGTGGCAGGATGTAGTTGCTTTGTCCACTACACAAGAAGAGTACATAGAAGCTACTCATGTAAGTGTAAAGAGGTCATTTGTCTTTAAGATCATGTTTTTACATTGGTTTTGGTGTAGGTTATATTGCTATCTATTGTGATAGCCAAAGTGCTATTCGTTTAGCAAATAATCCTACTTTTCATGCCAAAACAAAGAATATTGATGTATAATTTCATTTTGTTAATGATATGGTGGAAGATGGAAAGGTAAAGTTGGAAAAGGTTGATACATTGGTGAATGTTGCAAATGCATTGAGGAGGCCAGTGAGCACTAATAATTTTAGATGGTGTATTGGTTCTATAAACCTTGGGGCCTTGAGTAGGTGACAAAGTTTTGACTCTTTCCTTGTCTTCAACAAGTAGGAGAATATTAGGATTAAGTTGTCTCAACCTTAGAGTCAAAACATACTATTTTATTTATTTATTTATTTTACACTCACTTTGGAGTTCCTAAAACTAAGGAGCTTGTGTCAAAATTTCTTATGTGAGAACTATGATATATTTTATTAATGATTATGGAAGTTACTATTTTGGTGGAAGAGTCACGAAGAGTTATATTTTAACAATTGATATTTATCCTGGGTTTCTTTTATGACTAGTGTGAGGTAGTTGTTACATATGGAAATGTGACTGTTGTGGATAAGTTATGCATTTTTTCATTTGAATTTTCTATGTGCAACGTTTCATTAGTTTTGAAAGTTTACACCACATACCTCTTTGGTAAGATATGGTTTTGGAAACCATGGGATCTTTCCACCTGTGTCTCAAGCTCTATAAATGTGTTTCTTCTTAGTGCATTTATGATGTTAGGTTGGATATCTTTTAAGGAGTGAATATTCTCTAGAATACTATGTTATTGTATTTACTCCTAAAGAGCATTGACTCTAGGAATTATATTGTAATTGTTGTTGTTGTTGATCATACAAATGAGTTTGGCTTTTGGAGTGTGGATTTTTTTCTAAAAGGGTTTTCCCACGTATATTTGATGTTGTGATTTTATTTTCTTAAATTCAATTTTGCATGTGTTTATCTTAAAAGAATTTTTTTGCATCATCTCTCATGTTAGATTTAGCATTTGGAAGCATTATACTACACCTGACTTCCTTTCACATTTGGCTTGCCATTACTAGATACCTAATTTGATTAATTTCATAAAAGTACAATAGAAGCATCTATGTGTGTGTGTGTGTGTGTGTGTGTGTATTCAAAATCTACAATAAAAGCAACATCTAAACAAACTAAGTAAACTATTTTAAATTTTATTTTTTCAATTTGAATGTATGTTGAATAATAATTAGTTGTCTATCACTACCACAAATCATTTTAATTATGAATTAAAGACTATAAGGCCACACTATGCTAGTTTCTCTCACATGCAATCTACAATGACACAAGAAAACCCATTTTAAGAAAATTTTGACATTCATTATTTCATGGTGCAAAATACTCCATGGCTCACATAAAGGTCAAATATGAAAATATGTGATAATGGTGAACAATATGGAAAAATAAATAGATGAAATGATTCCAATTTTCTTGCACATTTAAAAGAAAAACCTTAGTTGTTAATCTCATATAAAAATTCCTTTATGTATTTTACAAAAATTATCATAAAATATGTAAAAAATTGTACCATTTATCAACATATTTAGTTGATAGGCTAAAACATGTCTTATTACTCTATTTCTAGTAAATAGTTTTTAATCCCTATTTCTAAGCACCATCACAAATGATTGTAGCTCTCAGAATTATAATTTTATTTTATTTTATTTGATAGATTTAGATTTAATTTTTCCATTAGCAGTTGGATATATGATTTAAGGTAAGATTCTATTTTATTTGAAAGATTGATTTGATTTTTTCCATTTTTGATTTCTATGTGTACCTTCCTTGCTCGATATTCACAAGTTGTGGGAGGAATGTGTTTCCACTTGGTTCAATGGAAAATTGTGGGACATTAAAATGGCATGCCTAGTGAATCATAATGAAATTATATTTTATATTGAAATTATTAACATTTGTATTCTCATTCACTCTACTAAAGTTCTTAAAGTTCACTCTATTTTTGCACAATACTGTATGCCCTAATTTATTGTAATGATATTAGCTTCCATTAAAATCATGACTCATTTTCATACTTCTACATTCATTAGCTTTGTGCCCTAATTTATTGTAAGAAAAATAGATTCTATCAATAAGAGAGTACTTGCAATGAATAGGAGAATGTATCCAATTTATCGACCCTTTTTATCCGTTGCCTGAATATGATGTATCAATTTTTTTTCAACTATTTTTGATTTACCATTTTATTTGTCTTCCATCTGCTTTTGGTCTACCAAATCCTTTTTTCCTTCTTCCTACTTCTAGTTTACCATTCCCTTTGTATCTTTTTCCTGCTTCTGGTCTACCAGAATCCATTCATTTCCCATCAGAATTTATGATTCATCACTTCTCTCCTCACTATTCATTAATAATGTGGAATCCACTTTGTCTTGATTGAGTTCCATCTCAACTTCATCTCCCTATCTTCTATTTCATTAAGTTATAAAACGTATATTCTCACATTTTTCTCCAATATATTAGATGTTCACAATAGTTTTAAAACATTTAGCAACACTTTTACCAATCGGTCTCTTTTTTATAACACAACCATCACTTTTGAACATAACTTCATACCATTTCTTACACATCTAACTAATAGTTAAAAATTATGTTTCACACCTTCAACATAATAAATATATTATCAGTTCTATACTTACCATCAATTTAAATGGTTCCAATGCCTTTGGTTTGTGCACTTTCTTCTCTTTCAAATCTGATTTCTCCACTGTCATATTCTTCAAACTTGATAAATATTCTCTTGTCTCATGTCATATGGCTTGAACATCTAGAATCTATAATCCATGTACTTGCAATAAGTTTACCATGCAATGTGTCTCCTCTAAATATTTTGTGAAATAGATAGAAATAGAGATTCCTCGATTGTTTCATTAGTATCCTCATCTTTAGAAAGGTATTCTTCCATAGAACATAATCTCTTTTTACCCTTTCCTTTGAAATTTATTCTCTTTTTGAAATCACTCTTTTTTTTATTTACTTTTCTATCATCATCTTCTAATTCACTTAGATATTCCTTATAATTACAATCATTAGAAAAATGTCCCATCCTTCCACAATTAGAGAACTTAAGTTAACTTACCTTTTTATAGAATCCATTTCCTTAGTTGAATATTCTTTAAATATATGCTTTAACTTCCTCTGAAATCTTGCATATCTTAGGTTCAGCACCCTCAATAGTTTTGGATGTAGTCTCTATCTTTTACTTTTCAACTTCTGTAATCTCAAATGTAGAAAGTAAATCAATAAGTTGAACAATTGATTACTAAATTAGATCATTTGTCTCCCTTATTGAACATACCATTGGTACATGAAAATTTTTGGTAGGGTTAATAAGATCTTTATTATATAGCATTTATATTTTCTAGATCTCCATCGACAACTCTGATTTCATTAGAAACATCTATAACTCTACGTATGTAGCTTTCAACACTCTCATCTTTTGTCTTTCTTAAGAATTCATACTTTTGTTTGAGATTCATTTTTCTTTCTTATTATATTTCTTTAAATATCCTTCATTTACTAAGACCAAGTTATCCCATATCATGTGGCACCTTTTAAATCCTTCACCTTCCCAAATGTTATGGTGCATAAATTACTGAAGATAATTTCTCTTGCTTTTATGTTAGCTTCTTTTTGTCTTTCTTCATTAGTAGTCAAAGTTCTTCCAATGCAAGGATAGAAAAAAGTTTGAATAATCTCCCAAATTCCATTATGCAATATTTTCAAATGCAATTTCATCCTTTCCTTCCAATAAGAAAAAATAGTGTCATCAAATACTAGACCCTAAAAATGTAAATTTTGCGCCATCTCAAATCTGCCTCAAGCAGTTAAGCTTCTTTAAGAGGAACCTTTATTTGATACCAATTGTTGAACACAATTTGTATGCTGGGAATGGGGTGAATAAATATAAACTAAAGTCACACATGAGTAGTCAACTAACTTCAATTTCCACTATACATAACATTAAGAAAATGAGAAAGTGAAATAGAAACACATGAACGCCAAGATTTTTATACATATAAAACCCAATCTAGGAAAAATAATAGCGAGAAATTTCCCAAAAAGATAATTCACTGATCTATATATTTTTATTAAAAATATAGGACCTTAATTCTATGGACCTACAACTAGAGGCTAACTTACAATGCAATAAATTAAATACAAAGAGGAGCTCAATTCTCTAGACTTGAAAATAGAGGCTCATTTTCAAAGTAGCATGATAAGGTAAAGAACTTCTACACCAAAGACTCAATGTCCTAGGGATAAGTAACATACAAATCTTTACATTAGTTAAATATAAATTATCTTGATAATGCAACTAATTTTCATAATTGTGTCACACTGTCTCTACCTTTACTTCTCTATTACATAAACTAACTTCTTCTCTTTTGAAACTCTACTTGTAGATCTTCACTTTATCGGTCACCACACAAACTATCTTACTTTATGCAAAAGCACAAACTATGCTTGTATACATAATAGATCATTAGATATTACAACAAGTTTGACCATGCCAAGAGGATAATATAATTAAGTTATAGATCATCAATAGAAATAACAAATTATAATAATGTCCCGTGCTAGAATCATTGACAAAAAAATATAGAATGGACCCAACCAAATAAGAGATACCATGTTCTTCTTATTTGGATCAACAAAACCTTCAAGTTATTTAATTAAACCTCTTCCTCAACTATTCCATTCAAAAATGCTGATTTAACATCCATTTGATATACTTTAAATCATTTGTGTGTAGCATATGCAAGTAGTATTCTAACTCCTTCAAGTATAGAAAATGGTGCAAAAGTCTCACCATAATCTATACCTTCTTCATGTGCATAGCCTTTACAACCAAGTCTTTCTTTGTTCCTAGTGACTTCGCCATTCTCATTCAACTTGTTTCCTAATATCCTTTTGGTTCCAATTACATTTTTATCACTTGGTCTTAGTACCAATGTCCATGTTTTGTTTTTTTCTATCTGCTCAATTTCTTCATTCTTGGATTTCATCCATTCCTCATTCTCAAGTGCATCTCTAACATTCTTAGGTTAAAATTCACAAACTAAACATGTGTTTTATCTCAACTTACTTCGTGTCATTATGCCAGCTTTCTTATCTCCAATGATTTGGTTTTGTGGATGGTGTCTTCTCATAAATTATGATAATACTTACTCTCTTATCTATTCATCAGTCGGTGCAGGTTCAATTTCTTCCTTGGTAGCAATTTCTTTATACTTGGTGTTGATACGATGATGCTCGGTGTCTTTATCATGTTTCTTGGTAGCTTCTACCTGTTTCTTGAGTAGAGGGTCTGGTAACTCAATGGATGTATATCTACCATAGTCATCTAGTTCTTTCCTTCTTTCTTTATCATTTTTCTTAGCAAACTCATCAAATTTTACATTAACACTTTCAATCATTTTGTTAGAAACCTTATTCAAACATTTGCAAGCTTTTCTCTTAGTAGAATATCCAAAAATATTCCTTCATCACCTATAGAATCAAATTTCCCATTTTGATCATCTTTCAAAATGTAACATCTACTTCTAGAAATTTTGAAATAACTTACATTAGGTGTGTACCCAAACCATAACTCATAAGGTGTCTTGTTTGAATCTTTCTTCAGTTGTACTCAGTTCAATGTGTATACAATGGTGCTAACAACTTCTCTCCAGTATATTTATGCAACATCTTTCTCAATCATCAGTGTTCTAGCACAATCAACTATGGATCTATCCCTCCTTTCAGTAATACCATTCTGTTGTGGTGTTCTCTGTGAAGAAACCTATCTTTTAATTCCATGCTCATTAAAAAAGTTAGTGAATTCATCAGAAATAAAATCACCTCCTCTATTAGATCTTAATCATTTTAACTCTTTTCCACTTTCCTTTTCTACTTTAGCTTTATACCATTTAAATATTTTGAAAGCTTTAGGTTTCTCTTTCAAAAACATGACTGTCATCATCCTAGAGTAGTCATCAACAAATAGAATAAAGTATCTATCACCATAATAACTCTGAGTTCTCATAGGTCCATATAAGTTGGTATGAACCAACTCTAAAATAGCTTTAGATGAGTAGGTCTTGCTCTTGAAACTAGATTTTGACATTTTTCCCATTTGACATTGCTTGCACATGACATGGTCAGGTTTAGATAGCTCGGTAAACCTGTAACCTTTTTTTTCTTACTAATCTTAACCATGTTGTCAAAATTCACATGACACAACCTTTTAGGCCACAACCACACATATTTAGTTCTATCCATTAAACAAGAAGTTTCAACATTGTCAAGATAAAATAGATTACATTTAGATTGTTCACCAGTACCGATCAACTTTCCTATTTCATCATAGATCTTCACCTTACTACTTTCAAATAAAACTCAGTGACCTGAGTTATTCAACTATGCTACACTTAACAAGTTATTGTTAAGTCCCTTCACCCAATATTTATTTTCACATTTAATCTTATTGTTCAACATGATAGATATTTTTCCTTTTACTTGACAAGGTGTATCATTACCCATTTTAACAGATCCTCCATTATAGTGCTCAAGGTATTCAAATTTATCCTCATCACCAGTCATGTGATGTGTATAGACACTATCAATAATCCATGTATCATTCTTGCTAACTTTAGAGATAAGTGTTTTTTCTACATACCTTTCTTCTTCTTCTTCTTAATCTTCTTTCAAAGCTATGAATACCACCTCAATGTCTTCATCAATGTTAGTGGCGGTGTCATCATCATCATCTCCAACAAGGTAACATGCCTTCTTTCCTTTACCTTTGTAGTCATGTTTGTTTGTTCTATCATAGTGTCGATTGGCTCTACAATCTTGGTTATCTCTTCTGTCATACTTTTGTTCACCAGATCGGTCATTGTCTTTGTCAGATCATCTTTCCTATTAGGACATCTAGTTGCAATATGACCAATTTCCTTACAATTAAAACATGCTAGAGGTAATTTCCCCTTATACCTTCCTTTACCTTTCTGCAGTCTTCTAGCCATAAGTGCTTCAAGTTCATCAAGTCCATCTCATCACTGTCACTGTCACTTTGATTTCTTATCATATGTTTACTTCTTGACTTTACAATTTTTAAAGATGACATAAATGCAAACTCAAGACTTGGTACAATACTGTTATCATATTTATTCAGCTCAAAATTAGTCAATTTACCGATTAGACTATCAAGTGTAAGAACATTACCTGGTCCAGATCTCTCATTTCATGAATTGCAAAGATTCTAATAGCATATATTGGCAGAAAGGTTCTAATAATTTTACTCACAATAATGTCTTCATCAATAACACCTCTTGCCCCTTGAATAGCATTCACAACCTCCTTGATTCGGTTACTGTACTGTGAAATTTTTTCTCTTTCTTTCATCTTTAGATCATCAAGTCTTCCTCTTAGGCTTTTAGCTCTTGCTCTCAAAACATTCAGATCTCCTCTCTAGACTAATGTTAGTTTGTCCCACATTGCTTAAATTGCTAAATTACATGCTTTGATATCTTCAAATTCTGCATCAAATAACGTAGCATCAATCTCTATCATTATCATGTTGTGCTCATGTCTATCTCTTAGTTGATCAACAGTCAAAGGTAGATAGTTTTCATTTGTATGTAAGCATTGGTCAAGTGAAATACTACATATTCTCTTATTCCATATATGTTCAATTTCATTCTGCTTTTCCATGTCGATAATTTGTCTTTGTTCAACTTTGGCACCTCTCTCTTATACATTTTGTGATCTTTAGCTCAAGTCCTTCAAACTTCCTTTCCAAGCACACAAGCTCTGATACCAATTTTTAGATAATTGAGAGGGGGGATGAATTAGTTAAATCCAGTTATCCTATAGTCCCAAACTCCTAGATGTATATATTGAAAAGTTTTCAACCAAATAACCAACTCAGTAAGATAGCAATAAAAATATTTCTTTTCATTTATCAAATTCCAGTAAAATCAATATTGTATTTACCAATTAATCCAAATATGAAATGTGTAAAGTAAACTAACAATCCAATCACATAAAATAACACATAACACAAGGATTTTAATGTGGAAACCTTGCTAAGAGAAAAACCACCTAGGACCGATAACCTAGAATATTTCACTCTTCTCAAGTGAGCTCAATTAGGAGCCAACCCTGTTAAAGGTTACAATGCACACTGTAAGGTCTGACCTGGTTAGAGGATTTATCACTACTAGTTAACTCTTGACCAAAATTCACTATGGAGTAAAACTAAAAACCATCAACATTCATAGAATGTCATATTGAAATACAAATAGGACTATTAAGTCCACTCGGTTAAGAAATTTAGCTGTAACAGTGGTTAAACTGATACAGTAGTGATCTGATTCAAATACAACTAAGATTGCAAATTTTTAGATCTAAGATAAGCTCAGAATACCTCCTCCAATCAATAATCACTTCAATCCCTCAACATATTTAGCTTGGTCAATAATACTTCAACACTATGTAGTTTTGCTCGGTTCTTTCTATAACTAGTTTGATAAGTGGTGCATGAAAAACTTCCTTCCACGCAATTTCTCCTACAAATTCAACTAGCTCTAGACTCGACAATGAATCTTGTGTCTCTTTAAATAGAAGTCATAAACTATTTTCATCTCATCCATTAGATTTTGCCTCTTAATCTCCATCGTCCATTTTTTTCGCTTCAAGCTTCCTTGACAGATGTGTCTCTAACAAGTTTCAATCTCTTCCATTTGATCAATCTTGAACTTTGTCAGTCATTAGATCCTTATTGCTAACTTTATCTATTACCTTGAAATTATACAATATTTTCCAGCTCATCAATTTAGTCAGTTGTTATAAACTTTAATTATTTTCTCTTACTCGGTTAATACAGAATGTGTCAATTAATACTAACTTTGTTATTACTAATACTCAGTATACACTGCACCGACTTGGTGTATACAAAAATCTTCAATTATCAACCACATAACTTGTTCAATTCTAATCTTCAATACATAAAAAATTTATGTAATACAATCAAGTCAACAAAATGATGTCATAGACTCATTAATAAGTTACCCAATGTATACCTTAGCCATATCTCCATATCCATCTCTTCTTCATGTAGATATTTCTTTCTTTTACCATTTTTCTTCTTCAAATGTTTGTAACTATCATGATAAGTATAGTCAAAACTAGTTGACATCAATGACAACATATTGACTGATTTAATTGCCTTACATATCACTTTAATAGCTTGGTGATCTTCTAATCATTTTATTTTACTTACAGTCCGGGTGGTCACACAATAATGTGTCCCACTTTTTAGCCAACTTTGACACAGAGATCAACATTATGAGAAAAAACTTCACTTTCAAACACCTATTACCACAAAACTATTAGGACTTTGAAGATGATGTAAACTACAGTCTTTTAGAATTTTATTTATAGTTTCTAAATATATTTTTTAAAAAAATTAAAATTCATTTAAATTTATTTTTCCTTCTCCTTCGAAAAGTGGTTTGTGTGAAAAAAATGTGTTTTTAAGGAGTTACTATCACTTGGATCAACATAACTTTTTTTAAAAATATGATAATGATGTAATTCTTTCTAGGTTATATTTTTAACTTCAATATCTAAAGGATGCAATTGGTTTCATTCATTTTGGCTCAATATTTCATATTTTATTAAGTTCTAAAGTGACAGTAACTGTAATTTAGACATAAGGTCACGTGGATCGCTCTAACTTGATTTGTGTATATCAAAATTCATTTTTTCTTTGTTATATAGAAAGGTAACACACATACTCTTTTCCTACATATTTTTCATAAAAAATTTCCTGTAATTTACTATTTTTTCCAAAGTCTTGAAGAGACAGGTTGTTGAATGACCAAACAACCTATGTTTAGTTAAAGTAATATTTAAAAGTGATAATGAACTCAATATTTATTAAAATTATTTTCATTAGAAGGCTTGTTCTGAATAGCATCATACTACATAGATAGGTTTCTTAAATGGATTCATTTGATCTACCAAAACATAAAGTCGAAGTGATTTTTTGTCATCATTTTAATAGGTGCAAAGGAGACTCCATTGTATGTATGAATGAGGAGTATAAATGTTATATCAATGTTTTTTAATCTAGGAGGCTTTTAGCTAACCATTTGTAATTAATTCCTTTAAATGGAACCTCTCAAGGCTTAAATCATCATATTTTATTTAAAATGTGTCATTGAACAACAAAAATCAACATGTCTAAAAAAGTGGGACACACTATTGTTCATCATACCCTTGATATCTATGCATACCTACACCAAAAACCACCCTCCCCCCCTCACATTACATTATCCTAAAAAAATCAAATTCGGTATGTCCTAAAGACATAGCATTAAGGATTACATCACAAACTTGTTGACTACATAAAATAAATGCATATATTTGAGAAGAAATTGCTTCAAAGAATCAAATTATGAATCAAATAGAATTCCCCCAAGTTTCCTTGTGACTCTTCCAAAGGTGTAGCACGAAGTCGAATCCTTGAGATCTTAATCCCAAACTCTCAAATCATAGACATCAATTTAATTTGGACAAAAACCCTCCAAATTTTCTTTTGACCATCATAAGGGTGATAATTCTTGATCATGTAGAGACAAAAATTGCACACCTATTTGCAATTTTACCTAAACTTTTGTAACCACTTTAGTGTCCATTCCCCTAGCATTTGAGTAGGTTCATTTTATCCCCTTTCATCAGCCTCTTCTCTCTCAAGATTCTCAAGCTCCTTTTCAATAGCTATCTTTCAATGTTTCTTTTGTATTAACCATGTATTTCATTTGTAGCTTGTCACCTTTTAGCATGATTCTCCTAGGCACTAGCACATTGCATGGACATCCACATGTCACACATGCATCCTACAATATCATAATACTGAAATATAGGCTTTTATCAATTTTTACACTTTCCACCTACTGTGGCCAGTGGATGTATCTTGAAATCTTCTAGAACAGATCAAAACCCTTATTTTCCCTCTTCTATTCTTTCAACTTCTTCACTCCATTCAAGCTCTCATCATTCCTCTTGGAATTTTTACACAATATATCATGCATTATCTTGGTTTTCACAAATCTGTGTGTGTGTGTGTGTGTGTGTGTGTTACAATAATATCCATAGCTCCCATTTCTTTCTCAATCCCATCTAATAATACCTTTCTATCTCTCTTTTGTATCTATAAGAACCTTGGGATTCTTTACATCCCTTATCTATCATTTATCATTCCCATTTATCAATTTATCATTTGATTTTTCTATCTATCTATTTGGCTATTGTGGAGATGGAAACACCAAAATAGGGACTTGACTGAGGCGAGTCTCCAAATAGCCCCAAATATTTTTCTCTCATGTGTGTGTGTAGGTTTATTGGAAGCATTCAAATTTATGAGGGTTTTTTTATGTTATATTTATCTCTTTTTTTCTATATTATTTAATAAATTTTATTATTTTTCTAACTTTTAGGTTTCGCAAGTTATTTGAAATGTTAACCTAGAATTTTTCAAATTTTGAGTATTTTTCTTTTTTGATATGTACATGATTACTACACACCATGTATATGTCTATGCATCATGCTAGCATCCTCAAGAAAGACACTCATATTTTGACCAAAAACTCCTTTTCATCAACACTTTACAAATCTACAATCAAAATCTTCTTTTTCTTTATCTATAATTAGAAATATTCACTATTTTATCTAGTTATAGGTATCGAAATGTGTGTTGTGGAACTACCTCTCAAAGGAACATAGTTTCCTTTCTATAGGGTCATACTATATCCACTATAGATCACAAATTTGTGAGCTCTCTAAACAACCATCCATGCCCTGAGCTCTTTACCAAACCTAAACTTGTTTAAAACATATACCTTCACAATGTATGTATTCTTCAAATCTATTAACATCAAAAAAGAAGGAAAATAGAAAGCATTAAGAAAAGAGACAACATAACTTCTCATACAAAGCACCATCTCAAAGTGAGAAGCTAGATTGAGATGATGGAAACTCCTGCATCTTTTGCTGCCTCCAACCTCTAAAATGATACTATTATAATTTACCTACTTGATTTATTTAATTACTATTATAGGAGGCCCCATGATGTGAATCCTCGACTACATATCTACTAAGCACCCATGTGTTCTTCCTATCATGACATCAAATATCAAAGAGCTACTTTGAGAAGCCACTTTTCAATTGACTTAGACTAACCATCACTACTCAAGGCCCATCATATTCGATGTTCTCAATGCCTTCCAAAGGTAAGGTGTGTTTTAAATTAAATGCATTTGAGCCTTCAAGTTGATTATGAATTATGTTATTTATTGTATTGATGTACGTTTGATAAAAATCTATGCACCTTCTTGCAAGATGAGAAGCATAATAAATAGGAATATTATGGAGCTCTAGATGTGCTTCCTAATATCCATCAAGAATCAATATAATCTCTTAAGCATGAATCAATTTGAAAATGTAGGAATGATTACCTTTCCACCCTGAGACACAACAATGTGTAAAATCTCTATGAACATTTTGTCTCAGACAACTCTAGGTCAATGAAGTTAAACACCATTTGTCAAATCAATTATGCAAACATTAGGGGAGAAATACTAAGTCTCAAAAACAAAAGGTAATAATATTCCTCATGGGAGCAATCCCCAACATATGATATATCAACCATGAATATTGTTGCATCAAGTCCATGCCCTAGTATGTAACACCATAAGTGTATGTCACTCACCTCTTGGATCTGTTGGAAATAAACTACCCCAGTATTATCCATTGATCAAAGAATGTCATGCTCATAAAATAACATATCTTCCATATAAACCTTTTTTACTTTCATATATTCGAAAAGTAGAAGTTTGTAAATAGCTTTGGTTGCATGTGTATATTTTCCATAAAAAAACATCCTACATCACCTTTTAGCATTATTTTTCTGATCCCATCACTTTGATTTGTAATAGTCTTCAATCCTTCATCCACACCCAATAATTAACTTAAATTACATGAAACCAAAAATGCTTGCGAGAAATTTGAAATGTATACATAATTCATAAAAATTGCAAGTAGCTAGAACCTACAAATGGAAAGGGAAAGTAAAAAACAAATCAAAAACCACAAAGTTGGTCACACCCATCCATCATAGAAGTACTTGATATCTCATCATAGGTTTTCAAACTTCATTACACAAGCACAAAAATAGTTGGTGCTCTGATACCAAAATCTGAGTGAATGGTGAAAAATTGATATATTAATTAAACAGGATGGGTGATACATATTGGAATGAAGGTAATTGTAGTTGCATAACTATCAATAGTTGCTAACTGTCTAGGGCTACATAACAAAAATTACAGTTGCACAATAGAGACAAATATCTATGCATACCTATTCTTTCTTAGTTATCATATTGGTTATTTGTGGAGGTATTTATACCAAAATAGGTTCTTGATTATTTGAAGGCTATTATTTAGACATCATCAATTTTTCATCTCTTTATACTTGTGCAATTTTAGATATAGAAATTATGAGAGAGAGAAGTACATCAAAATTGAATAATAGTAATAGACATCATCATCATAATTAAAAGTCAAAACCCTTTGATTGAGTTATTGAGAGCCCTATTCCTATCAGTTTTAACCTAGACTTTCATATGGTCTTGACAGAGGAAAGCTCCTAAATAGCCATAATCATTTCTTCATCTCCTTATACTTTTGTGAGTATAAATCTAAAACTTTATGATGGAGTGAATATTAAGGAAAATTAAGTAAATGATAATAGAGACTTTTGTTTTTGATAGATAAAAGCAACAAGAGGGTGCTGGCCTGAGGTATAAAGGGACTTTTGTTACAAGTACAAGTCAAAACAATTGAATTATGGTTGCTAGTGCCCTCATCCTACCAACTTAAAAGATTAAAAATATGAGACAAGAGTTTTGAATTCATACATCACAATTGGATTAAATGTAGCTTTAATAAAAGGACAACCAATTCTTTAGTCTAGCATAAAACCATGCATTTTTAGTGTTAGGTGAACCTCTATATCTCTATTCCATTCATGTAAATGCTTGTTGTAATTTGTGTTTGTATGCCTTGGTTTCATTATTTTATTATGTTACACAAGAATATATTTTATTATGTGATTGGACAAGATTACAATCGATCAATGGGTTTTGCAAAAACAAAGTAGAACCCTAGTAGTTTGTCTCTCCTTTGGGAAAAGTTAGATAAATTTAACACCTTGGGTTAGTTATCATTATAGCATTTTATTGAAGACACGTTGGTTGTTGTTAAATTAATATCTATAGTATAGACTAAATTATTCTCCTTATCAAAGAGATAAACCCTCATATCAATCAACCAATGGTCTAGATGGTCTTTCCTTCTTTACAATTATATTTCATATAATACTCTTGCAACACTATCGGTATGATATGGTAATGACAAGAAAGGATTTACTACATACTATGTAAATCATACTTTGCTTGATTAAGAAACTTTTTTATATTCTACAAATGAGAAACAATGTCTCACTATTATGTTTGCATTGCAAAAGTAAAGACAGTATCTCCTTATGCTAAAATTTATGTCATTGTAATATTTGGCCCATTGGAGAATCTTTTTTCTAAGACTAATCCTTCAAGATGCTTCATTATGTGATTACCTGTTAAAGCATTGACTAGCTATTTAGTCACATACACTCCACCACTCATTCTTTCAAATCAAAACTCATCCTTGATGATTATGTCCTTCTCTTTGACCTATATCAAAGGTATAATTCATTCTTCAATAGTTCTAGTTGTCAAACTTGCTCAAGTGGTAGTTTTATATATGAATACCTTCTTTGGGAAAGATAATTCTATATCCTACTATCTTAATTTTCTCTATATCAATAATATTCTAGAATATAAATCTCTTATTTGTTGGTTGCATGGTCCATTATCTCTCAATAGCACTACACATATTATAGACATAAGTACACTAATTAATTAGTTTTTTGTTGCCTAGGGTGATTATGATTATGTTATTAGAAACACCTTTGAATTTGGCATTCTTATGTCTATAATATTTGTAGTGCTAAAAAGACCTTTAGACTTGAAGCCTCTAAGACAAAAGGTTAAAGACCTTGACTTGTCTCAATGATGAGTGTAATCCTTCTGGGCATATCTATATACGTAGGAGCAATCATATCATGAAAATTTGAACATTCTTTTATTAGCACAATCACATCACCCAACCAACTTTTTATTTTTTTATATTACCTTTAATTAATGTTGTACTAAACCTTTTCAAGAGAATAAATATTTATATCTTATTTATGAAATTTAGGAAATATCTTCTCTTTAATTTTTCATTTTCAATACATCCAGATTCTTTTCATTCTCTTAATATTGTGTATGCTTAATGAATACTTAATTTATAATAACATGATATGTGACTTTGTTTATTGCTAAAAATGGTGTGGTACTAATTTTTGAAATTTTAAATGACGAGATTATACAATTCCACTATTTTGATGATTTCATAGAGTATGGTTTTACCAATCTTAAATCGGAAAGCTTTTGCTTCCCCCGAAGGAATTTAGATAAAAAAACAAAGAGAGATAACTATTCAAGACTGTTGCGTGCAAACGGTTCAGAAGTTGATTAGCCGCAATTAGGCGAGGGGTCTTCTAGAAGGCTTGAATAATGCAAAAGTTGATAAATCCACACGTCTTTTTGCTTTAGAAGCAATGATCGGCGGCTTGCCATTATCTCAAATACATTATTGTCAAATCTAAATTATTATATACGTCACTGCCAAATCTAAACCAATTAAAAGTATATTCCCTTTGATTATATATAACTCCCCTTCACATTTTTTTCAGTAGATGCAAACAATATTTGTTTCCAGAATAAAATATATCTTACTGTGGATTCTGATGTGGGATTGGAAGCGTTGCCAAAGAAAGTGGGGAAGAGAAATGCATAATGACATTTTCTTTTAATCATCCCATTTTTAATCTGTCAATGTGAGTCACTTCAATCTCCTCCTTTGCCTCCCTTGGCTGCACTTCCGAATCCCACAGCATAATCTGCAGGTTTCACTGTACTTCTTCCTTCATATGGTGTGAAAAATGGCGAGAAAGGTAAGCAACATCACTTCTCTTTGTTTTGTTTTGTATCAGCATCACTTATCTATGGTATTGCAAGAACAAGTTCTAATCTCTCTTCTAACTGTTCTGAAAATATTAGGACAAATTAATTATACCACTTTTAGAGTTCTTTAATATACTATAAAATGTTATCAAAACTTGATTTAGAGGGCTACTGGAGATGATTTGTTTTGTACTTCTCATTAACAAGACAAAGACAAGACCCATTTATCTGAGAAAAAGATTAAAAGTACAGCTATAGAGTGCTCAAGAATTGGAAATAGATATGGCAAATGCCCTTAATACAGAAAATTGAAAAGGATTTACAATTTTTCCCAATTGTCTCTGTTAATAGAAAGTAGTAGATCTGCAGATAAGGAAGGAGCTGGAGCTCTCCCTCTTGAGATATTGGATGTTTTAAGCTCTTTTCTGACTCTTCGGCCATTAAACCTTTTCAACGATATCAGCAAGGTGTTCCTTTTATTTATTTATATTTAATTGTAACCATACTTGCCTGAACTAGTTAAATAGTCTTCCTTAGGTTGGAATGTAATTGAGAACGATAGAGATAAGTGCCTTTGTATAACCGCTAGGGTCATTTCTTAAGATAGAATTGGTCCATATTTGAAGAGTTGAATCAAATATGAAGAGATAGAGAAAACGAAAGGTCAGTTGATTCTTGTATTTCACGGTCTTAACACTCTCTGCAAGACTTTAGTTCATAATCACCAGGAGATGGTGGATATTAGTACCGATACCAGTAGGGCTAATTTTCAAACATAAGAGTGGGTACTGGGATATGTCATTCTTTTGAAAAATAATTTAATAGTTTCGAAAAAATATCATGATAGAGAACTTTGAAAGGAAGACTTATTTTATTTATTTGCCTTCCTTTCATGTCTTTTAATACGTTTTGAAAAAAAAATTCATCTAGATGAAAGTTTATAAAAGCCTATTTTATTTATTTGTCTTCTTTTCTGCCTTTCAATGCATTACAATAAAAATCAATTTATGATTGGAAGATTTTGGAGACGGCCTGAGACAACAGCCAAAAGAACCATGTGTGTTCAGAAGATTTTGAAGATGTTTACAATATTTGAGATATGTGTATATCTCCTAAATGCATCTAGGTGGGAGACTGCTTGGGTAACCATAATTTAGCTTCAGCAAATTTTATTAAGAACGCTTTGAATGAAAGTTCTCCAAGCTATGTCAGAATCAATAAAACTTGGTAGTTGTTTTTTTGGAGATAGTTAATAACCGAACCATTATTATGTCGTGTAGATGTCAATAAGCAGCAGCAGACGCATCTAGTCTTCTCTAGTGTGTTGATTAACAGCTGCAATAAACTGGCAATATCTCTTAGTTGTCACTAGTTTCTAATTTGCTATCAACAGTTCTAGTTAACTGGTAATATCTCTTAATTGTCACTAGTTTCTAATTTGCTGTCAATTATTTTAATGTATTGTCAAATGAATTAGATGTTCTATAAGAAGAACTTTGAATCTTTAGCCGTTATAAATTTGTAATCTAGTAATAAATAAATCATTAAAATAATTTTTATTTTGTTTATTCTTTATTTTGTTTTCTTTTTAAATTCTGAATCATTATAGCACCCTCAATGCACTGAGTTGAATCATACCCGAAACATACTGCAGCCAATCTTCCCCTGAGCAGTTTGGCAACTTGTACATTGTCCACGTTCTATGACTGTGAATGTAAGACCGTGTCATCCTCAACTATACCATGAATGCCATCCCAATTTCCTTCCACTGTACTTTCGCACTGATTTTTGTAGTACCATGAGCAGACAGTGCTTTGTGACAATCAATATGATGACTATCATTCGCGTATCTTTGTGCAAATTATCATTGGATAACATTGTAGCAGCTTATTGAACCACTTCCATTCACCACCATCTGAGAAAGCTATCAGTGTATTGCCAGAATCGGGAAGATGTGTCAGTTGTTCTTAGAGCAATGGATGCCACTCCCGAATTATGGCAATACACTAGAGTAACATATGAATCTCGAAGATGACCAAACTTGTTGGGCCAACCCTAGAAAGAGGTATGTTGTAGTTGGATAATAATATTCTTGCCAAACAATAAGGGAATTTTCCTCTATTTCTTATAGCACAAAGACACACTTTATCATCTGTGCATCCTCCTAAACAGTGGCATCCTTCTTGACCTTTTGCATTGTCTTCTTAAATTATAATTACTACTTTTTTGTGTTGTTAATTGCGCCTAAATTGGACACCATTAAAAAGTAAAGGAGACTGGCCTTGTTGTCTCTTGAGCCTGAACTTAAAGATCAAAAAACTTGTTCGTCTCTTATCCTTCCACCACTGCTCAACTGTCTAGAGGATGACGTTCGATTTGGGGAAGGTGCACTAGGCAAAAAGGTTGTAAACTATTCTGTGATGTGTTTCTTAAAATGAATAGCTCTCAGTTTTCGGTTCTTAATTAAAGAGGTGCAGTTTAAGACTCAGTGCTCTTATATAGAATAACTAAAACAACTTTGTAGATGTAAAACCTCATTGATTATAATTAATATGAATAAAGAGAAAGAGAGACTTCAAAAGACTAAAAGAAAATAAAAAGACCTAAAATAAATAAAGAGATTCTAAGGATAGAGAGGGGGAGAGGGGTCTTAGAAAAATAGAGAGACACTTTTAAAGGGGAAGAGGGGACCTAAACATAAAGAGAGATAAGCAAGCATAGAGAGAGAAGGGGGACAAGTAAAGAGAGGGGGAGAATCTACAGAGATAAAAATGAAGATGCATATATGGTCTAGTTCTATGATAATGTGGTAATCTAATGTCACAATTTTTGTGTTTTCTACTACGCGCCCTTAAAAATTCTACACAAACCAAAATTATCTTCTTTATCAAAAAATAAAATTTATCTTTTATTTTTTTTTAGAGAAATGGAAAAAAAATTTATTTATACCCAACCAATCAATCAAAAACAAATTGGTCAACCTAGTTCGAGCAAACATTGGTAGTTAACAAAACTAATGTTTAGTCAAAGTAGGTCATTACATAATTGTTTCTACGACATGTGTTCGATCGAAGATGGGTTCAATCGAAGGCAAGGGTGTTCGATTGAACATCTGTTGGATCGAACATGTGTTTAATCAAAGGCCCTTGGTATGGGCTTCTCCCCCCAAATCACCTTATTTTTGTAGACTTTTAGCCTTCAAAGCTCTAGTTCAAGGCCCAAATAGAATCATCTTGACAAAACCATATGCAAGATGGTGCTACTTGGAATGATCTTTTTAACGATTATGATCTTAATATATATTGAATTTATTATGACTTTTTATTTTTAGTTTTATTAAACATAGGGGTTTCACTATATAACAACTTCTTTGTTCAATGCTTATGGAAAAATAGGAAAGTAAAAGATTTCTAAAAAATATCTAGACACTAGGTATTGATGTCCTCTTTTTAACAAGAAAAAAAGAATTTTGATATATATAGAACAAGTTATGACCTTCTAAGTGAACTTATGTATAAATTATAATTAATGTCACTTAAAAATTTAATAAACTATAAAATATTCAACATAATCAAATGAAATTGATTGGATTCACTATATACCGTGTTACAAAACTAAATTTGAAAAAAAAAAAATTATCGCATTTAGAAAAATAAAATATGCACAACTAAGTGAATGCCACTCTTTTAAAATGTTGTTTTTTGGTAAAAACTAGTTTTCAAAGGATACAAATTAATTCCAGAATTTTAAATATATATATTTAGAATCTACAAACCAAATTCAAAAAATCACTAGTTTACATCATCTTCAAATTCCTAATGGTTTAGTGGCAATAGATGTTGGAATGTGATTTTTTTTTAGATTTTTTTTTTTCAGAATGTTCATTTCAATGTCAAAGTTGGCAAAAAAGTGTAACCCACTTTTGTGGGACCACCTTTATATATATGGTATTGCCGGAACAAGTTCTAGTCCTTCTAACTATTTTGTTTATTATGGTAACAAAAAAACTCAGGAAAAATAAATTATACCACTTTTAGTGTTATATAAGAATCTACAATAAAAACGTTGATCTAAACTTGATTTAGAGGGCTATTGGAGATGTTTTTTTTTGTACTTTTCATTAACAAGATGATCACAAAACATATTTATCTAAGAAAAAATATTAAAAGTAGAGCTATGGAGTACTCAAGAGTTTGAAATAGATATAACAAATACCCTTAATACAGAATATTGGAAAGGATTTATGTAAATAGTTTCAATTATCACATATTAGATAAAGAAGTATTAATGCACATAAGGAAGGAGTTGGAGCTCTCCCTCTTGAGATATTAGATGTTTTAAATTATTTTCTAATTCTTGCATCATTAAACCTTTTCAACTATTCGGATATGTAATTCTCTCATAAATATTAAATAAATAAAGATAAATATTAAATGCATTTCTAGATGAAAATGGAAATATTTTAGAATAGTGAAGAGATAAAGATGACATGAAGAAAATTATTAAATATTTATTAAGGTCATCCTAAGATCTACAAAGGCTTATGTAATATTTAGAATCATCTGTGTAACTTCTAAATACCTCTATATAATGAAGCACTTGTAATGTGTTTAGCATCAGGGAGCCAATTGACCAATATAAGGTGAATGTAGTAGCATTCTAAGAAAATGTAATGGTTATGATTAGTTGATTAATGGATGTGCTAAAGAACTTTAACAATGAGTTTTTGTTTATATTTCTATTTTTTAATTCTTGAATTTATAGTTTGTGTCCATTCCATCCACCCCATCATCAACGATGATATCAACAAGGTGTTCTTTTTAGTTATGTTTAATTGTAATTATAGTTAAATTGGCTAAATAGTATTTTGTATGTTGGAATTTTATTTGAGAATGATGCTTAGAAGTTCCCTTGTATAAGTTCTTGGGTCATTTCTTAAGATAGAATTGGTTCATACATTAAGAGTTGTATAAAAATGCTCAATTCTTCAAAATAAAGAGGAAAAGGAAATGAAAGGTTCATTGATCCGTAGGCTTCACATTATCAAAAATCTCTCCTTTGAATTATATCCCATGCCTCCATCAACAATTATGTTTTTTAGTACTTACATAGCCAAACATAGTGAGCCTTTGCATGACTTTAGGTCATAATCACCAAGAGATTGGGGGGGTATTTCGAGACATAAGAAGTTGGTATTGATACTACTATAGCTAATTTTCAAAAATAAGAGAGGGGGTACTTGGAGATGTCATTATTTTTAAATATAAAGTTTAATTATTTTTCAAAAAGTATCATGACATATAACTTTGAAACCAAGAATGGCCATTGTAGAGAAATCATTTAAAATAGTGATTTATGGGATATCTTGTCAAGGTGAAAATTATGGGTGGGCCTCTCAAAAGAGTCAAGCCCAAGGACTGTAGAGAATTCATGTAGAATAGTGAATTATGGGATATCTTTACCAATGTAGAGCTGACACCTTACTTTCATGCTATGTGAGAATATAATAGTACCCTCTCCATGAAATTATATAACTCATGCAATCAAGGGAATGTCTCCATTGGTAGTATTAGGTTTTGTGTCACTCTAGAATTTATTGCAAAGGCTACGATGCTAAGGTGTGATGGTGAAAAAGTTTAGAAGCACAGCTCTGGGGACTACAAAATGTAAATGAAAAGATTCTTCAAAAAAGGAGAATAAGCTTGTGGTGGCTACAAATAAAAATGGGTATGATATATTTTCTCTTCTCCACCCTTATTCCTTAGTGTATTTTTATGAAATGAAATGCTTTACCTTAGAGGGTTGTTACACTACTTTTCATTGGTATCACTTCTCCATTCTTAACCACATTAGACACGATGAAATGATTAATGTTCCCTTCTTTCTCTCTGCCAAAAGTGTCTAACCTCCTCTACATCATGACTTAATGTACACCTTCTACCAACATGAGTTTGTGGAATCTCCCTTTTGTATCCACTTCTTGTCTTACCCTCAAAAGAGTTGAAACAAACTGTTGAACCCTCCTAAAGCTTTGTCAAGCTCATTGAGAGAAACCCCTTACCTAAAAACCCTAACCTTAGTGGTAAGAAAAAGGGAAAAAATCCCAAGAATATTGTTCCCAAAATTCCTCTTGAAGATTCTCTACTTGACACCAATCATGTTAAAATAAAATCCCCTTCTTGCAAGTTGAGCCCTATGAAATTGAATAAAACAAGAAAAGAGATAGAAAAATCAGCCATGTGATTGATGTTGATAAGGAAGAAGATGACATAGACAAATTTGAAAATCAAGAGGAGATTAAGCAGGATATGAGTTTAGAGGAAGGGAGGTTGGCTCACCTATTTAATAAGGAAAGGAAGGGAAGAAAATCTATGGAGAAAGTGGTGTTGAAAATAAATTTCAAATATGAACTTGATAAATGTGAGTCCATGGACAACTTTGAGGATGTTGACTATGAAGAGGGAGAAGATAAGTTAGGGGAAGAGGGAAAAGAAAAATCGATAGATATAATGGTCAATCTGAATGATTTATAGGAAGATATGAATACGGCTTGTAACTCCCCTATTCTGGCTGTTGAAGAGTTTTTGGAACCCCACCCCCCCCCCCCCCCCCCCCCCCCACCTTTTCTTGGTTTGGGTAATGAAAAAGACATCCCTTCCAAAATCCTAGATCAAATTAATGATCTCCAAAATAGAATGGAAACTCTCAAGGACTCCAATAATTCCTCTACCATTACCAATGAGAAGTTCAATACTACTATCTCATCTTTGTTTAGGTTTTTGGAAAGTTTCATGAATAAAGTTGCCTTTGGTGTAGTCATCTAGGAAAAAGAATAATGAGGAAGATTGTGAAGAAAATGAAAATTGATAATCATGGCAAAGAGCAAGCTCAGGACAATGAAGATGAAGACTAGATGGGTGAATCAAAGTATCTGTCAAATAAATGGGAGATGATTTCTAAGTTTAATGATAGTAAAGATAGTAATTCTTAGGGTTGTTTTTCCTTTTTTTTCTTATTATGCTAGACATTGATCTAGTAGTATTACTATAGCTAGTCTTTTGTGCAGATGTTTCTTTTTGGATTGTGTGAATCTTAAGCACATGGACATTGTTGGTTGTGATAATATTATGATAAACTATTACTCTTGTAGATACTCTATTATGTTGAAAGACTTTACTAGTAGCTATGTTAGGATGGGGATAGATGTGGATGTTAAAAATCCTATGTTATTTTTCATTGATTTTGGGTAGTGCAGGATTTTGGTGCTTTTAGTTGTAATGGATTGAAGTTCGGGTTAGATAGTGTTGTAATGCCATTTTATGAATTATTTTTCTTTGGGATTAGGTCTCTCTCCCTCTTGATTCAAGAAAAAATAAGAATGGTAAATCAGTCACACAAGAATAGTAAATAGTAAAGGCAATATCTATTTACACCATTACACTGATGAGTAACTAGTTATACAATTTTTAATGCCCCTCTCAAAAATTCTGCACTATCAATAGATCCACTCACTATAAATTTACATGAATTTTTGTGTCATCCAAAATATCAACATGAAATATTATGAAGGATTTTTTTGTTTATTTTCCATCTATTTTTGTCTTTAACATGTTTGGGATTTTTGTTTCATCTAAAATATCTGCAAGAAACATTATGTAGGCTTATTTTATTTATTTGTCTTTTAAAAAAAAAAACTTTTAATGCATTTTTTACCAATTATTATTGTGGGAGACATCAATTTATGGTTAGGATAAATCTTTAAAGATGTTTCCAATAATTGAGATGTATGTCTCTATCTTCCAAATGCATCTGGAAAGTGAGAGACTATTTGAAGAGCCAAATTTTATATAAAGAATGAAATTATGACACAAAAGACACGTCAGTAATAAATAATATAGTCTAAGGAGTTGGTCAACAAGTCAAAGGTCGAATGCATAAGTCAAAAAGATATCAACAGATTCCCTACAATATATAGGAATAAAAGAAATACAATTCTAACCATAACTATCAAAATGATAAAGCATACCTATGCCAAATATAAGTGGAAAGTCCACCATCTGTCAGGCATCCTAATGGAGTCACAATAAGAAGTGTACCATCAAAAATAATAAATTACAAACTATCATGTCAGGATAACAACCCAAGAGATTTTCAACCAACTGTTGATTGACATAAGTAAAAGATAAAGATTTGATCAAAATATGTACCTCCATATTAATGACAAAAGTAAACAACAAAATTACCAAATACCACCATGTCAAAAACAAAGAAGCGTATAGAACTGTAAAGGAAGGTCCTTCCTGGAAGAAGCTTCAAAAACCTGTTTACAAAAGTCATCTAAGGAGAGAATATTATGGGAGTGTGTTTCCACCCTACCACAAAGCATTAATGCTTCCATGGAATCATTCCTTACATGAAGGATACCTAGCCCAGCTAGAAGTAGTCTAACAAAGTAAAACTAAGGGGTAATGGAAGATGTGCTACTTGTTACATCCACATTAAACTTCCAATATAACATGTCATGGACTTCCAAAAGCATATCTTGTAAATCTACTTCCATTTCAAATATATGGAAAATATTGTGCAAAGATTCTCATTTAATGCATAGTACATCATGTTTCATGGTTGCACTCAACATACATATAGGAACATAACAAAATCCTTCTCTTAACTATCAAATGCATGTCAAACTCATAATT
The DNA here is from genome assembly GCA_027943335.1 of Chamaecyparis obtusa. Classification (NCBI taxonomy): domain Eukaryota; kingdom Viridiplantae; phylum Streptophyta; class Pinopsida; order Cupressales; family Cupressaceae; genus Chamaecyparis; species Chamaecyparis obtusa. The sequence goes on from BSBK01000174.1 coordinate 108,352, forward strand.
TCTACCAATATCTCTTTTGGTTTCAATGATAAATATAACTTGAATTCATCATAGTATACAAAGAAAATCCAAGAATACACATATAAGAAATTCATTTCATTCATGAAGCATAAACTGTAACAATGATTAACAAGTACATTTCAAATAGGTCTAATGGATTTACATGTCTAGCTTTCCTCCATATATCTACTTATTAAGATTTGACTTTCCCTCTTTTATTTTTTGTAGTAGTCTAATAAGAAATAACCATATTTTAAATTGAATTATCATCAAGACATCGATAAATCTAATGCATCAGTCAAACATATTAAATTAGAAGCATCAACTCTTTCTTAATCAACATGTTGAGATCTCAATTCTTTTTCACTCACATACATAGATATACCAAGAAATTATTTTAAATGAAGGAACTCTCAATAATGGCATAGGAAACAAAAAGATTTCATGATACTTTAATCATATCAAGTTTTAGCAACAAGTACACATGTACACACATTCAATTTCAATATAATTTTACCGTAGACTTTCTAAAGATTTACTTAATTAAACTGATTATATTCAACAAAGTGGTTAGCTCCCACTTATAAATCCAGGTTTAAAGTTTGAACGTATGAAGTTTGGTACAGTTCTAGTTTTAGCAATTAATTTTCCCTTAAATAATAAATTATCCACCTTGTATATATATAGTTAAGATTCTGATTACTCCTTTCAAAATATATCAACATATTGCATTAATAAGGTGTTTCAAATTCAGGTTTTCAATAAATAGAAGAGTATTACTAATCAAGAAAAAGAAAATAGAAGACTTTAATTCCATGTCTATTTGGAGAGATCTTATAAAAAAATTGAAATTAAGTTTAAATCTACAAGACACGAATATAATTCTCTCAACATGAGTAATTTACCCATATAGATCAAGGAAAGTTTATATCGTTAAGTAAAAATGTGAAACCACTTCATTAGATCCATTTAACATGATAATTTTGTGCTCCCAAAATAGCGGTCCTTCTAAAATTATGAAGTATGTTGTTTTGATAAAGTTTAGTAATATCATTTTCCCCTAAGGTGGTCACCACAAAAAATTGTAATGTTTTCGATGAAGAGAAACCCCGAAATATTTTTGATCTTAACAAAAAACTCAGAATGTTTTTTATCTCGGTATTACGTAAAAACTTATTTCACAAATAAGATAAAAAAATCTTTTAAATTTTTTATAGAATCACAAAATTAGATCTAATGCTACAGTAGAGAAATTTTAATCTTTTAAATATAGGAAGATCTTTCTATTTAGCTAAGAAAAATTTAGCAAGGTAATGTTAAAAAAAAAAGAACAGAGTTTGTAGGTTTTCTTTAAAAATAAGTCTGAGCTCATAAGAATATTAGTACTTCATCAATTTGGGTCTGACATCTTCCATTCATTAAGCCATAATATGAATGTAATAATGTTTTCCCTAATTAACAATGATAATTTTTAAATCTATTTCATAGTCATTTGGTATAATGATCATTCCAGTATGATGGCTATCAACTATAAATTCACTCTTCTAGCATACAGACTAGACAAGCCAACCAGAATCTAAAATATTCACTAGATTTAACCAAGCATAAATTGTAACATAAATATAAACTCACAGATTTCCTAGTTTATTTCCTACAATGAGTCAACATTTTCAATTGTTTTAGTCTCTAAGTTATGCAATAACAGATTTATGTTTTGAAAATTTGAAAGTAAAACCATATCCAAATTCAGTTCTATTTATATCTTGGGTGAATGGCAATCTGATTATAAAAGAAGAAAAATTATTGTCGAAGAGAAAATACAAAATAAAATATCGAGAACCATTTGTAGCTAATCAAGAAAAATAAATGGACATATGTTGAACCAACTATATCCGTTCCTAAAATGGACTTACATCAACATTTCATAAAATTACAAATAAAATAAAATGTTACACGAACTACCCAACAAAGAATCAAAAATCAATAATCTTCATAGTAATAAACCATTATATAAAAGTAAAAAAAAATTGATAGAAAGCAAGGAAAACAATAGAACTTGGCAACTAAGAAAATATATTGTATTAGCTTTGTGCTTTCTCATCCCAACTGGTGAAGCTTTTCTTTTAAAATCATTAATCTCTATGTTGTGTTAAAATATTGATTCCCTTCGCTTCCCCTCTGGTTTTCCCCACTATTTCTATGAAATGAACTCCCCTTTTATATTCACAGTTTTCCTTCCTTCTTCATTTTCCTCCTCTTGCAAACTCCAATGCGCATGCTAAATGGAGTAAACTCCCACTTCCATCTTCCTAAATTTTCCTTTAATCATAGTCCACAACATGAGTTAAGAGTCAAAAATTACCATTAATTCCTAACAGTCTACATTCATGTTCAATTCACGCATGCATGGAGAAGATATGTTCCAGCATGTATATTTTTTTTTCTAATTTCCTTTGATCTGTTCGTATTAATTTCTTTCGAATGCAAGGAGAGTTTAACATAGTTTTACATACCATTTAATTACCCACTAGTAGTTAATCCTAAATTTTAGGAATTTGACTCGACTGCATAAATGGGTTGTGACATCCTTCCCCCCCTTAAGAATGCATAATCTTGATGCATAATTCAAAATTTGCAATCATAATCAAAGAAAAATCAAAAAATTTAAAATGGATATGATTAATAATCTTTCATTATTCAAATGCATGTATACACTTTTAGATTCTAGCATAAAATCAACATGATTCAATTTCATTTTCTTACAAAAAGTCAAATTTTCATATGCATTCTAGTAAGTACACGTACCAAAAACAAACTCATTGGAGTAAAAACAAACACACTTTTATCATAATTATTTCAAGAATATTTTCTATATGAGTGTGTGAATTCCATTACCACCCTTCATTTTTACAAGGTTAGAGGTACATCTCTCCAACAATATTCCCCCTCTATTATAATGTGTCGTTCCATCTGTGCATACTTAGGAACAAAATCAAAGAATTAGTTCATGTCACTATCATAATCAAAATTGAAAATCTAACACTCTCATAAATCAATGCTTTCATAAATAACTTACATGATACTCTTAAGTAGCAACAAAGTACCCACATACCTATGCTTACTATATCTTACCATGGTATCACAATAAATTGAGCACATTTTTGGTTGTCTTGGATCCATGTTATTAGCATTCTCTTATTTATATACTCACAATAGTTTTAGCCCAATCATAGTGTCAACACTTCCTCTTCAATCATCTAAAAAGATAAGTCGATCCATTTTTCCATTTATGTGACCTAGGCCCTCATACCCATTTTGTCACAAGAATATTTCAAAAGAAAATTTTAACTCATTTCATCATAGCATTTATATTTCATCTTTAAAACAATATAAACTTTTTACAAGTCTTACATCTTAATATGAATAAGCATTCACATTTTCATCAATTTAATACAAGTTTTCTTCATTTAAGCATAAGAATCCTTTAATAAATCATGATAATTCATCACCATATAAATTCAACACGTTAGTGTATGTTATACATTTGTAATAATCCATCCAAAAACATAACCATAAGGTCAATAATGAAACAAGTCACTTAAGTGAAATCAGACATCTTTCCTTCTACAAGTCCCTATCTCCTAGCACAAGGCCATCTCAAGATGGGAGTGTGGGTCAGATGCTTTTCTTTTCTATCCACAAAGCTTTACACTTCCTTGGGATTCTACCTACTCACAGAATTTCCAACCCTGTAATGCCCAACAAATAAAAGGAAGGGGCTATCTGGTGCAACCATGAAGCTAACTAATTTCCACATATGGCTAAGTAGAACTAACCATGGATGTGGAAGGGAGATGGAACATGGGTATCATGTTTATGAAAATATATGCAAACAAGATTTGGCCAAAGCATCATTTTATCACCAAGAATACAAATTGGTAGGTGGAGAAACATCCCTTTCTACCATTTCCTATTTATTTCTTCCACATTAGCACCCTCACTAGAAGCTAAGTTTTCCAATACACATACATAGTACAAAAATTATAGAAACACAAGTATAGCATTTATTTATTTCCATTTATTATTGCATTAACAAAAGCATAAAAGTCACAAAACAAATCAACTAGTCTTATGAATTATTCCTTTCATCATGAGAAATCACAATACATCATAAGCAGTCATGTAGGAATAAAGTGTTGATCATTCTATCAAAACACCAATAGTGCTTCATAACCAAATAATTATATTCCATTTCCTTAAAAATATGTTGACCTACTCATTGATCATCAAATGCATCAAGTAATAAATCCATTTCAATTACCTCATAATACTTTCATGCAAGGTTTCAAATATAATGACCCATGTGCTAGTAATATCATATTAATATCAAAATATTTATTTTCTAGGGATTTCATCATTTGATTAATATCCCTACAATGCTCTGTTGTAAAATTAAGATCATCCTATAGAGAATATATATGAGGCTGTACTGAAAATAGATTACCGTTGTGATTGTAGAATACAATTGCCTTCGTTATTGATTGATTCTACAATAACAATAGGGTATATGTATATATTGAATAGTCATGTAATGAATAGACATGACCGTATATACTTATGGTCATGTCACTTCATTACATAACTATTAGTTAACATATCTTAACCAATAGTTTATTCATACTTTGTATAATATATATATATATATATATATATATATATATATATATATATATATATATATATATATATATATATATATATATATATATATATATATATATATATATATATATATATATATATATATATATATATATATATATATATATATATATATATATAAGTTCACACATGTGCATATTAATATATACTTACTTTTCAATTATATTATATAGTATATATATATAAAAATATATCTATATTTATATGCATATCGTGATTGTCTCGTCATTTATTAAACATGAACGAACAATACTTTAACACTCCCTCTTGAGAGAGAGTTTAATAGAATTTGTAGAATCTTTTCATATCATGATATCCAGCACATCCGAGACAGACCCTTTCAGGAGTCGATCATGATAAACATCAAGATATCTGGCACATCTAGGGTAGACCCTTTTGGGAGTCGATCTTGACAAGTTATTACACAGTAATAATCTCAGCATTAAGATGTCCGGTCCTATCTGGGACAAACCCTTTCGGGAGTCGATCTTAATAATTATTACACACCAAGTAATAACATAAGCAACAAGATGTCCGGTCCTATCCGGGACAAACCCTTTCGGGAGTCGATCTTGAAGCCTGGTTAACTATTGTCAAGATCGTCACCTTGAAATAGTAACCCAACACACATGAAAGATCGTCACCTTTCATGTTAAGTACAAGTATTCATGTTCAAAAAATCATCATCTTCTAAATATGAACACAGGATGAGTGGACCTATAAAGTCACACATATGATATCCATCTTGACTCTCCCCAGAGAGTTAAAACCAAGGCTTCCACCTTAGACTTGTCTATCACAGACAAGAATCATATTAAGATACAAAATGATGGATCACGGATTCTGAGAACTTCTTTAAGGCTTTAGTTCTCAACATACCAAGGTTATCTGAAGTACACAATCTTCTTCCTAGCAAGGGGCTTGGTGAGAAACCATCTTCACATGGTATACTTCCTCTGAATTAATATGACCATGATCCTGTGATGCCATCTTAGTTTGATCTTCTAGCTTCTCCCTCTGACATGGAAGCATAGCCTTCTCACATGGTAATTCATTATAATTCTCTGCTACAGTTTCTTGATCACTAGAGAGCCAACAAAACATTGTCTACTCCCTTTGAATCAAGATCCTCGCATATCCACTGATGCATATCCTTTTTCTTCTTCTATCATGGAGGCATATCCTTTTTATATACTCAACTCAATGTCACTACAGGATGTGACTTCATACTTTTCTTCCTGAGAGAATCGATATCTCATACTAGGTTTCCATAAGGCTGCGGATTAGCATAGGATGCATTTTGATCTTTTTCAAGGCCATAACATTAACACTCCCTCTTGGACTTGAGGGAAGATAATAAGGACCTCTAGTATGATGTTCATCTTAATGAACTATAGTCTTGAGATGTATGAATTACTTCTGTGATTCTGTCCACTAGTTTCCACTACTATAATCTCATAATTGTTTTACCTTCAATAGTGAACTCCCTCTCAATCAATACGATTGAGATTGTCACAAGTTAACTGAATCATATGCTCCCTCTGAAGCTCAAGTTAATCAACTTCTTGACCTCTTGAAAATGTCAGACTTTCTCTGAATCTGAATTTCATATGCTTTTATCCTGAAAGTATGTTAGAGATAGATTACAAATAGTTTATAAAGCTAAACTATCTCGTACAAGAATACAAATGATAGAAGCATACAAGATTTATTATTTAATGAATTACAAATTGAAAATTCATATGTATTAATAAAGCATAGAATACTTATCTTAAATTTCAAATATTTTCAAGTATTTGTTTCCATAAGGTGAGCCCATTAATACTCGTACCCATCGTCCTTCATAACATATCGGTTTCATTCTGATTAATTTTCTTCGCACTCATTTGCAAAAGTCTTCTTTCTATTAATCTTGTACTCAAGAAAAATTGAAAATGTGGCAAATACAATGTCAATTATCTTTGTGCAAGTGACGATTACCTCAGTATTATGAAAGAGGTACTTGACAACGAACGATTCTGCTATATTAGCAAATTTAAAGAAGCATAAATAGAATCATATATATATTGATTGGTTAACTAGATCAACCATTGATCCTAGTCCTTGTTACTCCAGCTTATGTAATGATCCAATGTCGATCTCAATGAAGTTTTTGATAAGCTGTTTCAGATGTTAAACCTTGCTATGAAATGAATTAAGTATAGTTGTGGTACTTAGTGGAGTGGCAGAAATAACTCCGCGTATGTAGCGTATTGCAGCTTTTATATTTCTTGAATCCAAGGTTCTAATTATGGTGTATCCACAAAGTATTTTCCATAATATAGATTCCTGATGTTTATTGGTTCTTCTTGTGAAAAACACTATTTGGTTGAGTTGACAGCTAGTTAATAACGTCTTTGTCTACTATGCAAACTGTCTCCCTCTAATATTGATTTCTCTGTATATTTTTCTTTAAGTATATGCAAGAGATTGCTAATCACCATATCGAGAGCCATCTTGGCCATGACTTATTAAACTAAGCAATGTTTGTGACTAAATCGCATATGGTTGTGTAAATTTGTAACAATAAGTATATTTAGCATACTCTTTCCACCTTAGCAATTAATCGCATGTATTGGTTTTGACCTTTTCCAACTAGTCATAACCAAGAACGTTATTGTGCTAATAGCATATACAATTTGGAGGAGAAGAGATAGTCTTCAGAGACCCGTAATAACTCCATGGTCCTCCTATTTCTGCAAGATTATCACTCTCTTGAATATCCAAGTAATACTGTTCTCTTTCTTCCCAGCATACTCTAAGGCTCGTTATCATATGAACCCACAATTCTTATCAATCCATAGTGAAGGTAAGGTCAAGATAATTCACTCTCTCCATGAGTGGATCTAGTGCAGGTTCAGATTACCTCCCACGAGCTTGTGTTCTCCATCATTCCAATTATAGTCGTTGACTTGACTTTGAAATCAGAGAATCATGTTGATGTTGGAGACATGGCTGCATTAATGGAAAACCTACAGTTTTCAGTTGATTCCAATTGAATACCATCCAAAGCAAATTCCTCTCTAATTATTAGTTGCTGGTGCCACTACGATCAGCACAATTATGCCTGTTCTTGTGATCAAGGTTCTATGGGAGCTGTGCCAACAACAAAATAAACATGGTTGATGATTATTGAATGTTTGGGAGTCATTAAAATATCCATAGCATTTCCATCTTTGATGCTACAGAAAAAATGTAGCTAGATACATTTTCCTTTGGTATTGTTTAAACACTACTTCATTGCTAATGTTAAAAGTGTAGCAAGCAGTGTTTAATTGTATTAAAGCTGCACCAGTGCTAATCTTCAAATTCTTAAAAAATACATGTATATGCTCTATGGGCGCTATGCCTTTATCCCGAATTGATGGAGTCAACTTCCATTCTAACCTATACGTTGGATATGATTTGTTGATTATCATATACATGTACATATTTATATTATATCATTATGTATTCTTAACTCGTGGTTATTGCAAATCCCCAAGAATGTTGAGTGATAGATTTAGTCCTCCCCACAAATATATATATATATATATATATATATATATATATATATATATATATATATATATATATATATATATATATATATATATATATATATATATATATATATATATATATATATATATATATATATATATATATATATATATATATATATATATTGATTGTCATTATAAATATATATTAATTGTTATTATAAGAATATGTCTATATATATATTTAATATCATATGACGATGAGTAATTTTGATTAATTATTATTAACAGTTGCATCATTCTATATATAGTGTTATGGCTGTCAGACATATTGCCAGACGGTGAATACAGATTTGTCAATCTGTTAATATACTTGTCCCTTACGATCTATTATATGTTCCTCCATATATTATCCGTAATATCATTCAAGTATTGTACTTCTAAACCATAACCTACCTGTTCGCTACTTGTTGCTTACAATCAGTATTATAGGGTTCTGTACTTTATTGTTGAAAGTGATCTCGTTGTTCTTAACTTGAGAAACGGTGGTCAAGGATAGCATCGACATTCTTCTATATTCTTAATGCCATCCCATTTCTATTGACCCTGCTTGGAATCCCTCCTTGAGCCATCTAATAAATATGACCAAACTCTCTTGGCCACGTAATGTAATGGGCTTAGAAACTATTGTAAGCCAGAATACGGTGATAGAATTCCTTTCCTCTGATTCAATGTGTTGTCTTCTCTCTGCAATACTTTGCTCGAATATAATTTCTCTTATAGGTTAGGCTCTGATACCATGTTGTAAAATTAAGATCATCCTATAGAGAATATATATGAGGTTGTACTGAAAATAGATTACCGTTGTGATTGTAGAATACAATTGCCTTCGTTATTGATTGATTCTACAATAACAATAGGGTATATGTATATATTGAATAGTCATGTAATGAATAGACATGACCGTATATACTTATGGTCATGTCACTTCATTACATAACTATTAGTTAACATATCTTAACCAATAGTTTATTTATACTTTGTATAATATATATATATATATATATATATATATATATATATATATATAAGTTCACACATGTGCATATTAATATATGCTTACTTTTCAATTATATTATATATATATATATATATATATATATTTATATATATTTATATGCATATCATGATTGTCTCATTGTTTATTAAACACGAACGAACAATACTTTAACATGCTCCTCATAGCACAAAAACTCATATCAAGAATATCAATCAATATTAATCATTTCATACCATGCATTTCTAATATACACAACCATTTGCATGTTAATTCAGTTTGATCATTTCATAATAGTTAAAACATATTTCAAGTAACATATGAATGCAAGATTAAGAATGGTATGTTCTTTACAATCTACCCCTTCTACATCCTATCATTTTTGTTCACTGAACATGATAGATAACATCTCTTTGCATCAAAGGAATAGAAAAAAAAAAACACATTCTAGCCACCACAACATCATAATAAATCACAATATTCAAAATTCACAAATTTCAATTCAAAACCTCAAAGGTCATAAGAAAATCCATAGAAGTAAGTGTGAACAAAAATCTCAATGATTGAAAAAAAAAATCAAACTGTTGGCTAGATGATCATAGGAGAATTTAAAATTTGAAAGTTGCCCTTCACCACTTGCAAAGTTCATCAAGTTCAAATAAAACATCAATTGAAAACCAAATCACATTTACAGAATGACTAACACTAGTCACAAGGAGGGAGTTGAAGCTACATGTTACCTTGCGTCCTGTTGGAATTAGGAGAGATAGGTACTAAGAGGGGAGGGGTGAATCAGTGCCCACAAAACTTTACTTGTAGAAACCTTTCTGATCTATAACTAAATACTATGATAATTGATCAAAATAACTTGAATACAATTGTATAAATCAATCATCTAGCTAACTTAAGAAAGTAAAAAACATGAAATCAATATGAAAATCACATAACACAAGTATTTTGGTAACGCAAAAACCCTTGTAAAAAGGTAAAAACTACGGTGGGGATGACACCCACAAATTCTTCACTACTGCAGATAGAAAAGGTTTGCCTATTAAGGCTACAAGTTTTAATCACTTCTGGTGATCTTACCCTGTTAGGAGTAACATATTAGATCAGCTAGATCTACCTAGTTATAGGATTTAACAACACTAATTGAAGAGTGTACTTGGTTAAGAGATTTATACAAAAACTGTTAAGTCTACTCTGTTAAGAGATTTATACAAAAACTCTATCACAATTGTCAGAAAGTAATAGGTAACTATCTACTAGTTGACAACTCAATTGTCTGAAACAGATCTATAAATGCTCATCAAAATATCACCTTATCTGTGATGGTTCTCTGCTCTCTTATGCTCGGTGGCCTTCTCTGATTCTACTCAATCTGATATCCTTTTTACTCTGTTCTTCTCAGTAAACTGATTGTCTTGAAGATAGGCAATTTCTTCAAGTGCTCTGTGATTCATATATATCAGTTCAAAAACCTCATAAAATGGTGTGAACATATACAATATATAGTGTTCTTTTTTTCCGCTTAAGCAAAAATTAGGTTACAAAGAATAATCATAACCCTAAGATCTATGGTGCAAAATAACCTAGATCAACTAATACAAATAAGATAATCATTGCATTTAATGAATATCTTTTACAATAAATGCTCCTTGATCTTGGTAAACCATTTTACATTATGTTGTAACCATCTGCATAGAAGAATGTGTCATTTCAGATTACTATGCCATTTTTTGTGATCATCGGTAAACACTTTATAATCTACTTGGTGTATACCGCGATGCTTGGTGTTTACTAACCATCAGTGTCGGTGTCGCTGGTGCTTGGTTAATTGTGTGATGCTCGGTGTAAAGGATTTACCGACTGCTTTGTCTTGCTTCAAGTTACTAATTGACTTAATATAAGTAACTGACCAACCTGTTTACTATCCTTTGATACTAATGACAACCTTGAATGCTCAATAGAGATTAACAATCTCCCCCTTTGGCATTAGTATCAAAACTTTGAATGTATATAGACAAAATGTTTTTATATATTCCTTATGTCTCCACCATATACATATCCACAAAAAAAAATTCTAAGTACAAAGTACTCCCCCTCGGTGCATTCTCCTAGTAGTGTGTAATATACATATCCAAAATATACTATTTGGCATATACATGTTTTCCCCCTTTTTGATAATAATACCTAATACCCAAAAAGTATGTAATGTATACTTACATCTTATCAAAAATGTTCTGATGGGTTTTCTTGACAGACTCCAAGAGGTTGTCCCACTCCTCTTTCAAGTTGGTAAGAGCAATATGCTCAAGACTAACTTGTGCATGCATGTCAAAGATATTATCCAACTCCAAAATCTCTGGTGTTGCCACAAGTTGTTTAGCTTTGACAATATGTACTTCAAAAAATTTCAAGTAAGGGATGAGTTCTTTCTGTAACTCTAAAACCTGATCGGTGATGTGTGCTTCTTGTTTCCTTAAATCTACTATCAGTCGCCAGAGTTCCTGAACTCGGTTAATATGCTTTAAGAAAGTAGTTGGCTCAGTGATAGCTAATTGTGTACTCAATTTTATATGTTCTTCTAAACCTATTATCTTTTCACTGACTGCTACAGTGAAGGTGTCTGAAGTACACAGCTTGATTAGAAGTTGACAGATTATCTAGGTGATAGATTTTACCTCGGTAATGACTGCAAATAATTTTACCTTGTTAAGTGCCACTTCTATACTAATCCTTTCTACCAATTTGTTCTGAATCTTTGATTCTTCCCTTTCTTCTATTCATTTGTCTGCATCTGTATCAGGGGCATTGATTTTGTTGGTGAGTGTGGCAATTTGATCTAGGATGGGAGTATTCTCATCAATATTTGTTTCCAGTACTATTTGTTGCAGAATATCCCTCACATCATTTAACACTTCTTTACGTTTGTATTCTTGCCTTAACTTCTCTTGTGCCACTTTCCTTGAACATAATTCCCCATATCTACTTCGGGGCTTAGGGTTCTTGGGTCACATTCTAGTATAATGATAACTTCATCAATGGTGACCGGCCCTTTGGCTTTCTTCTTCTTCTTCTTCTAGGTGAGAGGTGACTTCTTCTCACTTACAACAATAGCTTTTTCTTCACTCTTCGGAGTATCTATCCCAGTTGACACTGTATCATCCTTCTTCTACTCCTCGATAGATGGTGTAGGATTCTCAGTTGTAGTGTCAGGTGGGTTCACCTCGGTAGACTTTGGTTCTTCTAGTTCCTTTATTTCTATAGACTGTGCCTCTGGTTTGTTAGGCTCATTTATATCTATAGGTTTCTCAGGTGCTTGAATCTTATTTGTATCTTTCTTTGGCTCGGGATGAGACACATTGGGTTGTACTTGTGAAAATATTTCAACTACCTCTGCAAGTACAGGTAGTTCTCCCAGTAGAGATGTGAGCACACTATCAGTGTTTAATGCTTCATCTTTGTAAGGTGCAATTGTCACATCTTCGTCATCCTCATCATCAGGATCACCGTTAGTGATGTCCTCAATGAGTGCATCATCATCGGTTTTCTTTTGTAAGTGGATCTTGACTTGATCTGGTGCATCCTGTGAAATTTTGATTTCTTCCTTTTGTTTGGTGATATCAATTGCCTCGGTAATTGATATACCAGTGTATTCTATTTTCTTACCTTTACTATCATCAATGAAAATACCTTTATCTTTTGAATTGTGTCTCTTCTTAGACAATTTCAGGAATGCTTCTTGTTCAACTTTCTCTTCTGCTTTCAGAATTGATGTCCATAGAGAATCACATATGATATCCATATCATCCACATTCTCATCCATGATCTGTATATCTCTATTCTTGACTAGAAATCTAGCCTGATACTTTGTTATGTATTCACTTACCATAGCATAGCTAACGTGTGAGGCTGCACAACTTAGTGACCGTTCTCTTTTTCTTTTCTCTATATCTAGTGTAATAGCCTATCTCTCACTTATTTTGTCATCAAGTTCCTTTGGCAATTGACATGCAAATTCCATTGGTACTCTCTTGAATTTTATCATCATTTGGATGATAGCATGTTCTATCTTTGTCTTGTCCTCAATTGACATGTTAAATTTGTCTATGCCTAGATCATTAAGATTTCTATTCTCAATTATATCTTCAATTATTTCTTCTATAGTACTTTCCCTGTTGTGAACTAACTTGAATTGATCAAGATCATTTTTAGTTTCAGTATCCTCTAGATCTTCCTTATTTCTTATATATTTCCTCTTTTTCTTTGGTGGCTCAGCTACTTTCTTGTTCTTTCTCTTAACATATTTCTTGGTCGGTGTAGCTGCTCTTCTTTTTGCTACTTTTGCTGCTTCTACTTGCTTGGTGGATTGTGCAGCAATTGAAGAACGTGTCCTCATTCCTTCAGGTTCTGGTAGCTGTACTTCTTGTTCATCAATTGTGGGAGAACCAGTGTGTGATCCTTTTCTTTATCTGACTCGGTCTCCTCACTATCATAGGGCTTTTCAGCCAACTGTAACTGACCTTTGATTGTCTCATCAATCGATGACTCCTTAGGTGAGTCAGATGTAGTTCCATATTTTGCTATGAGATCTTTTTTCATTTTCTTTGCTCTTCTTGACATTTTTTCGATCTCTATGTCTGTTGTGATTCTAGACATAGCTTCCTCATATACACCAAACCTACTGGCAGTGATGTCTATCGGTAATGCTAGCAATGCATTGATAGATTTCAAAGTGAAATCATGATTCATTTCATAACCCATCGGTGCTAGCCATTTTGTTCTCGGTTCTACTGCCTTTATCATTGAGTGCTTTGTGCTTACCACAAAACATATGTCATCTTCAAATTTTCTCACTAATTCCCTTGGAATTCTACTTCTTTGTTGCATTTTTGTTTGAAATTCCTTGAAATATGCATTGAATTCCTTATTCATATTGTCTCCTAGAATTTTCATCATTTCACCGATTTGAGCAATGAATGTAGGCCCTAACATCTTCTGTAAACAAAACCCTATCTGGAATACTTGAAAATGTGCCCATATCATCTATTTGTGCTGTGACCTTGGGATGAGGTTTGAATTTCTCCTTGGCAAAGTGTGCCCTAACAATTAATTATACTTCCTCCTCAATGTTCTGCAATTTTTTTGCGGTCGATGTCGATGCCATAAATTGTTTCTAGGGTTTCAACAAACAATAAATAAACAATGTTCGGTAGGTACATGAACTTACTCGTTATCATCGAAGAATTGTCATTGGTTCGATCTACAATAGCTTTGAATTTGTTATGAAAATATTTAGCTTGAACTCTTCTTTGTAAAATCTTTGTTCTTCAAAATCGCAATGTAACAATGAACTCTGTTTCCACATATTTATAGACCTTTTGATATTCCCACTCAAACTTTGATGCATTAAATGCGTGACCTAACTTCTGATATGAAATAGTTGTCAGCTCAGTAATGTCTATTAATTTCTTTTTCTCGATTAACATAGAATTTCTTCATCGGTTTGCACTGTTGTCCGTTAACCTTGTATAGTGATTACTGATGGGTAACCAACTCACGTTTCTTCTTTTACCAACTATGTGAGATTAGTAAACTTATTACACATAAACCATAGTGCATCTTTATTCATGTAGATTTGGTATTTGTACATCATATATAAGGAATTGTATGTAAAATGTGATCATTTAAAATGTCAGTTCCATACATACCTTTGTCAACTTAAGTGGAGGTACCGATGTCACCCAATCTAGTGGACGAAGTTTCACCGACAGTGTTACTTGACTCAGCATTCTCATTAGATGCCTTCTTCCACATCATGTTCCTTAACTTCGTAATTCCTACAATGTTATATCCACTCTCAAATATATGGTTTTCATCTGGTGCTCGATCTCTGCAGTTCTTGCTTACATGACCAACCTTGTGATAGTGCATACATGCCATTCCTGCATTTGTCCAATTTCTTGACTGTCCAATCCAACTCTTTCTATAGCAATTTTCTGCAATATGTCCATACCAACCACATGCAGTACAATTAGTCCATGTGTTGTAATCCCAAACATATGAGTTTCCTTGTCTCTTCGGTTGATATGGCTTTCATTGTAGTTTCTCTTTAGGTGTCCAGACTTGTTTCATTTTCACCTTGCAGTCCCTTACAGTGTGTCCATGCTTATTACAAGTATAGCATATTTTCTCCTCAATAGTATTGTTAGCAATGTCAATTTTCTTAGCTCTGCATTCATAAGCTGGATGTCCAAACTTACCACAGTAATAACAATATCCATTGAATTTAGGAATGACAGGAGGTTTACCTTGTGCTTTGCTTCTACACACATTAGATGTATGTCCTGGTTTTCCATAGTGGTAACATGTCATCACTTTAGGTTTCTAAGTTTGATTGTTGTTGACTTTTTCATCTTGTTGTGATGATTCTCCTTCACCGGTCTAGCCTATACCAGCTCTACTTCCAAATCTCCTCTGATTAGTCAGGAAATCATCAATCTTTTTAGAACTATCCTCGGCTATCCTCATCATTTCATTGTGTTTCTTTTGTGTCTTTATTTCATTTCTCAGTTTTTCATTATCTTCTCTGAGTATTGCAACATCTTCAAGTTTTCTTGATAATTCTCCATTTACTCAGTTCATTTCTTGATTAACTATCATCATCTGATTTGATACTTGGAAGTGACAATCAGTGAGTCTCTGTATTTCACTTTCTTTTGCTTGAAGTTGTTCAGTCATCAGTCTTCAGTCTTCAATAGCCAGATTCTAATTTTGTTCAGCTTGTCTAGCATTGTTCATGATTTCCACCATTCTCACCATTTGAGATTCATGACCAATTTGAAGTTCTTTCACTTGCTCAGATAGATGCTGATTTTTTTCAGATAATTCAGAGATTATGATTTCAGATCCATGAGAGATGCTTCCAAAGCTTGATCCAATATGATCAAATATTTCATCAATAGGTTCTTCATGAGAACTGATTTCATTCTGTTGAATTGCAAGGTTCTTTCTTTCAACCAGTAATTTCTTCAGTTCTTCCTTGGCTTGTTTATTCTATTCCATAAACATCTATATTTGTATCTTCTGATTCTCAATAGTCTTGTCAAGTTTATATCTCTCCATGACTTAGATCTTTACCCTTCAGTGGTTAGACTATTCAACAAGAGAACTGTGCTCTAATACCAATTGTTGGAATTAGGAGAGATAGGTACTGAGAGGGGAGGGGTGAATCAGTGCCCACAAAACTTTACTTGTAGAAACCTTTCTAATCTATAACTGAATATTGTGATAACTGATCAAAATAACTTGAATACAATTGTATAAATCAATCATCTAGTTAACTTAAGAATGTAAACAACATGAAATCAATATGACAATCACATAACACAAGTATTTTGGTAATGCAGAAACCCTTATAAGAAGGTAAAAAATGGGGTGGGGATGACACCCACAAATTCTTCACTACTGTAGCTAGAAAAGGTTTACCTGTTAAGGCTGCAAGTTTTGATCACTTCTAGTGATCTTACCTTGTTAGGAGTAACATATTAGATTAGCTAGATCTACCTAGTTATAGGATTTAACAACACTAATTGAAGTGTGTACTCAGTTAAGAGATTTATTCAAAGACTATTAAGTCTACTCTGTTAAGATATTTATACAAAAACTCTATCACAATTGTCAAAAAGTAATAGGTAACTATCTGCTAGTTGACAACTTAATTGTCTGAAACAGATCTATAAATGCTCATCAAAATATCACCTTATCTGTGATGGTTCACTGCCGTCTTCTGCTCGGTAGCCTTCTCTGATTCTACTCAATCTGATATCCTCTGTACTCTATTTTTCTTGGTAAACTAATTGTCTTGAAGATAGGCAATTTATTCAAGTGCTCCATGATTCATATATATCAATTCAACAACCTCATAAAATGGTGTGAACATATACAATATATAGTGTTCTATTTTGCCACTTAAGCAAAAATTAGGTTACAAAGAATAATCATAACCCTAAGATCTACGGTGCAAAATAACCTAGATCAACTAATACAAATAAGATAATCATTGCATTTAATGAATATCTTTTACAATAAATGCTCCTCAATCTTGGTAAACCATTTTACGATCTGTTGTAACCATCTGCATAGAAGAATGTGCCAGTTCAGATTACTATGCCATTTTTCGTGATCATCGGTAAACACTGTATAATCTTCTCGGTGTATACTATGGTGCTTAGTGTTTACTAACCATCGGTGTCGGTGTCGCTAGTGCTTGGTTAACTATGTGATGTTCAGTGTAAAGGCTTTACATGCTTTGTCTTGCTTCAAGTTACTAACCGACTTAATATAAGTAACCGACTAACCTGTTTACTATCCTTTGATACTAATGACAACCTTGAATGCTCAATAGAGATTAACAGCGTCCAAGTTATGCTAAAGTACATTACCATACTCCTTAGAACATAAATCTCAAAGATTACATCATCATGTAGTAACACATTCAATTGATTAATACAACATAGAATTGTTAATTGTCTCTTTTCTTTTTGAAATCTCATGCAATACAAGGTAAGACATATAAATTTATTTTCTCAAATTAAATTAGAAACATCAACTCTTTCTTAATCAACATGTTAAGATCTCAATTCTTTCTCACTCACATACATAGATATACCAAGAAATTATTTTGAATGAAGGAACTCTCAATAATGGCATAGGAAACAACAAGATTTCATGATACTTTAATCATATCAAGTTTCACCAACAAGTACAAAGGTACACACATTAAATTTCAATATAATTTTATAGTAGACTTCCTAAATATTTACTTAATTAAATTGATTATATTCAACAATGTGGTCAGCTTCCACTTATAAATCTAGGTTTAAAGTTTAAACATATGAAGTTCAATATAGTTCTATTTTTGGAAAATAATTTTCCCTTAAATAATAAATTATCCACCCTATGTATATAGTTAAGATTTTGATAACTCCTTTCAAAATGTATCAACTTGTTGCATTAATAAGGCGTTTCAAATTCAAGTTTTTGATAAATAGAAGAGTATTATTAATTGGGAAAAAGAAAATAGAGGACTTTAATTTCATGTTTATTTGGAGAAATCTTATAAAAAAAAAATTGAAAGTAAGTTTAAATCTACAAGACATGAATACATTTCTCTCAACACGAGCAATATACCCATATAGATCAAGGAAAGTTTATATCGTTAAGTAAAAATGTGAAACCACTTCATTAGATCCATTTAACATGATAATTATTTGCTCCCAAAATAGTGGTCCTTCTAAAATTATGCAGTATGTTGTTTTGATAAATTTTAGTAATATCATTTTCCCCTAAGGTATTCACCACAGAAAATCAGAACATTTTCGATGAACAGAAACCCCAAAATATTTTTGATCTTAACAAAAAAATCATAATATTTTTGATCTTGCTATTATGTAAAAACTTATTTCCCAAATAAGACAACAAAAGCTTTTAAAAACCTTATAGAATCACAAAAGTACATCTAATCCTAGAGTAGAGAAATTTTAATCTTTTAAATCATATAGAAGATCTTTCTATTTAGCTAAGAAAAATTTAGCATGGTAATGTTAAAAAAGAAGAACGGGGTTTGTAGTTTTTCTTTAAAAATAAGTCCCAACTCATAAGAATATTAATACTTCATCAATTTGGGTCTAACATTTTCCATTCATTGAGCCATAATATGAATGTAATAATATTTTCCCTAATCAACAATAGTAATTTTTATATCTCTTTCATAGTCATTTGGTATAATGATCATTCTAGTATGATGGCTATCAACTATCAATTCACTCTACTAGCATACAGACTAGACAAGCCAACCAGAATCTAAAACATTCACTAGATTTAACCGAGCATGAATTTTAACATAAATATAAACTCACAGATTTCCTGGTTTATTTCCTACAGTGAGTCAATATTTTCCATTATTTCAGTCTCTAAGTTATGCAATGATAGATTTATGTTTTGAAAATTTGAAAGTAAAACCATATCCGAATTCAGTTCAATTTATACCTTGGGTGAATGGAAATCTTATTATAAAAGAAGAAAAATTCTTGTCAAAGAGAAAATACAAAATAAAATATGGAGACCGATTTGTAGCTAATCAAGAAAAATAAATGGACAGATGTTGAACCAACTATATAAGTTCCTAAAATGGACTTACATTACCATTTCATAAAATTATGTAAAGAAAGTAAATTTTACATAAACTACCCAACAGAGAATCAAAAATCAATAATCTCCTAGTAATAAACCATTATATAAAAGTAAAAACTTTTGATAGAAAGTAAGGAAAATAATGGAACTTGGCAACTAAGAAAATATATTGTATTATCTTTGCGCTTTCTCCTCCCAACTAGTGAAGCTTTTCTTTTAAAATTATTGTTCTCAGTTTTGTATTAAAATGTTGATTCCCTCTAGTTCCCCTATGGTTTTCCCCACTTTTTCTACGAAATGAACTCCACTTTTCTATTCACTATTTCTCTTCCTTCTATGCTTTCCTCCTCTTGCAAACTCCAATGTGCATGCTAGGTGGAGTAAACTCCCACTTCCATCTTCCTAAATCCACCTTTAATCGCAGTCCACAACATGAGTTAAGGGTCAAAGCTTATCTTTGATTCCTAACGGTCTACATCCATGTTCATTTCACGCGTGCATGGACAAGACATGTGCCGGCATGTACATTTTTTTTTAATTTCCTTTGATCCTTTTGTATTCATTTCTTCTGAATTCAATGAGAGTTTAACATAGTTTTACGTACCGTTTAATAATCCACTAGCAGTTAATCCTAAATTTTAGGAATTTGACTCGACTACATAAATGGATTGTGACATTTTAGGTTCACCAAATTTTCTTAAGGACACTTTCAATGAATCTTCTCCAAGTTATGTCAAAATCAATAAAACTTAGCAGTTCTTCAGCTGGAGAAAATTCATAGGGTATGTGCAGGATCATGGTATGCCAAACTAGGCCCTTAAGTGGCAATGAAAATTCAGAAAATCAGGTTTAGGCAAGTTGACATAAAAATTTGAACAAGTTATAAATATTATATCAAAAATATGTAAGAAGAGAATCTATAGAAAATTGAATTTATTTTCTAAGATACTAGGCCTTTTTAGAAAAATAATTATTCTATATGTTAAAAGTTTCAATGTAGTAGTACAAAAATTTTAGGAAAAAAATAAGTAGGTGTATGTTTGACCACCTTAAACACAATTTCAAATTATAATTTTTTTTACAAGATTATAGATATAAGTAGTAGACTCATGTCCAGATGTGACACATTTTTTTGTAATTTTTTCCAAGTAAATAATTAATTATTATTTTTCTTCGACAACTTTTCCAAAATACAAAATCTCTCATGTCTGACCACGTTAACTTAGTCTAAATTTTATCAAATTAATTTTTTTTTAATTTTTCTTGTAGTATGAAAATCATAGAATGTGACACATTTTTTGGATTTAAAAAATGTTATACAATTTGAAAGTTATAGCTATTTTTCAATAAGTCTATCAATCAAGACTAGAAAGATAACAAGTAGGTGTATGTCTGACCACATTAAACAAAATCAAATGATAATTTTTTTTATAAGATTCTAGATAAAAGTAGTAGACTCATGTCTGGATGTGATGTATATTTTTTTGTATTTTTTTTCCAAGTAAATATTTAATTATGATTTTTCTAGTACAAATTTTCCTGAATATAAAAACTCTCATGTCTGACCACCTTAACTTAGTCTAAAATTCATCAAATTGAAAGACTTGTTTATTATTATTGTATTAGGTGAAGAATAGAATGTGATGTACATTTCAAATTTCAAAAATGTTAGATTGTTTGAAAGTTATAGTTGTTTTTCATAGAGTCTATTAATCAGGACTTCTTTTTCACATCACCACTTTTCGGCATACCAAGATCCTGCACATACCCCATAACTAAAACATTATTATTTGGTTAGGAACCTAGGTTGGTCCTAACAGTAAGTTTGGAAAACTAGTGTGTCCCTATTAGGTTGGAACCTATTTTGAGCATTTAAATTGGTGTGGATTTAAGTGGAGGTGAGAGTTAGCATGTTAATACTTGGAGGGTAGCTAATCAATGGGTTGGGTCCTAACACTGATCTTGGTTGAAGGTAATTTTGTTTTAGTATAACTAGATCCAATACTAGAAAGAAGACTACGGTCTAGGCTAAAGAGATTTCCAACTTGAAGGAGTCTATCAAGAATATGTAGAATCGGATGGAGGAATCTACATAATTTCTCAAAATGATGGAGTGACACTGTTGCTGGGAGTTATTTCACCCTATTTTCTAGTAGATTTATGTTTTAGTATAATTCACTTTTTTTTCTAGTGCTTTAATGTATTATTTGGGATATGTCCCTCTTAGTTTGTGTCCCTTGCTGGGAAAGATTGTTGTCTTTTAGTTATATCATGCTTATCTTATTTATGCCTTGTTAAAGGGTTTCAGGGTCCCTTCAAAACCTACAATTACTATAATAAAAAATAATTTTTCTAACTCAAGACACATCTCCAATGTCTTGGAATTAGCTTTCATAATCACCCCTGCAAATAACCTTTCAATTCCTTGTTCCTAGTCGGGAAATGACTGTGCTCGGGTCACAATTATGGAAACCTGCATCTTTAGACCTCCTACTTGCTTATGGAAACTATACATTGACTCCACTCCCATGTCCCAATAGGTCATGATGAACATAAGGTGGGATTTTATGGTGGAGTCATTATTCAAAACTGTTCCTATGTATAGACCAGTAAACTCATACCAAGAACCAAAATAAGAAACAAAGAATCTACAAAATTGATTAAAGAATCACACTTTGTACAAAATTGAACTAAACCACTAAACTACCAAAATTATGAAAGAAAACAAAAAACTAATTCTTTTGGTCCTACTAGTCCATTAAAATAGCAATACGATGCCTTCACTGACTAAAAACTGTGATTAATTACTTATTCCCGAAATCACAAAACTTATCCAACTTGTCCAAAGAAAACCCCCCTCTACAACCCAAAATTCCAAGGCCTTATGTTGACCTTGGATCAATTACAACACTGAAATAAAATGGAACAAGAACCAACTAGCTCCATCCTGCGCACATTCAGGTAAAATTAAAAATATCGGTGTAACCTACCCCATTGAGATGGTCGGGGGTCAGTCTGACCATTTTCTATTTCCACTGCTAAGCATTGTCTTGTAGATGATTGGCATGTCTTAACTTGATGTCAGAAGACTGTTTGGTCATCCATCGACAACACCCACACTGAAGACTCCATCAGGTATCAGTCTAGTGCAAATAACTCTCCTTCGCTAGTGTAAACTGATAGAAGTGTTGGCATGAATCAACCTGATCACAGCATCAATGATCAGTCGAACTCCAAATGATCTCCACTGCTAGTGGAAGCTATGTTGATGAAATGATCGGTATCACTATGTCGATGGTCCAACTTTAAAATGCAATTTGAACCATGAGCCTTAGCCTAAGTCCACTCAATGCACTTGAGGAATCACTCCCGCAATGCCAACTCTGAAGCACTAGAAACACCCTATATACATACTTTTGCAAATCAAAAATTGGGTTAGTGGCTAATCCCTAGGTGCTCCTGCACCAAACTTTTGGTTGATACATAGCTAAATCATGCCACCATGACTTTGCTTGGACTTCCAACACTTGGACCTCTAGCTTGAATTCTCTAGGCAACATGAATCCATGTTGTTCTTTGTTGTTCTTTAGCAGCTATGTCACCATTTATTGCATGTCTACTGATGCATGTGCTTGTAGATTCACCCAATGTTCCTTCCAAAGATACTCCATCATATCTATCATTATTTTTTCCATGCTTGGATAATTCATCCATTCTTGAGCCTCCTCATGGCCCATTATTATAACAAACTCATCTTTAGTCTCATGCATTGAGACTATTACTACTAGAAAAGTATGTTCATGTTGGATTCTCTTGTCATCTTCCTCTCCGTACTCCTAATTGCCTCTTCTTCACACACCTACATCTTCAGAATGTGTACCCAACATAGGTACTCTTCCAGCTTATCATCAAACTTCCATGCCTCATTTCTTGGAGGAATTTCCCAATCTTTAGTAATTTCTTGACCATTTACTACAACCTCAATCTTCATCATATGTTTGTCCTACTTTAGAAAAATGAACTCAACATGTTGTTGCTTCTTAGACCTCTGGTCCATTATTACTTTTGCAAGTGGCTTCATTTGAATACCAAGTGGCTCTAAGTCATAAACCTCCAAAGTTATACATGCAACCTTCATATTCATCAATGCTAAGGCCTCTTTATTGCCCACAAACCTAATTGGAGTCTCTTCTCTTGAGACCATATTAGATATTATAACCTAATTATCTTTATTTTTATGTCATCCTTCTTGACATTTAACCACTCCTTCAGTCTTCTTTAAGGTTGTTTCATCTTGAGAAATTTCATAGGACCATCAACATGATACCCCTACAATCCTACAACAAAAGAGTTATAAAACAAAAAATAACATCACTTCATCATGTGAGCTCTCCATGCTTGAAGAAAAAGCATTAACAATGACATTCTCATGACCAATGCTTTCTATAAGGTCCTTCTTAATTCCATCCTCTATGAATATTGTTGCATCCATGAAAGTACTCAAACCATTCATGTTCCTTTGTCTGATGCAAGAGCATTTCAAGTTCTTGGCAATCCCGTGTCACCAAAAAAAAAGTTAGAGTTGTTAGTTGTGCTCGGTAGCTGCTTTTGGGCTCTCGGTGATGTATTCCTATTTTCACCGATGGGGGTTTCTACTCAATTCCTTCATTCACCGAGTTGGCTCAGTTGGTTCACTGAGTTAATTCCATGTCGCTTGGTAATATTTCTCACCGAGTGGTTTAGTTTGGATTTTGGTTGAGGCCAACTTGTGCATTGAATTTTGGTTGCAAAGTTAATGTTTGCATCAATCATTGGAAGTGTGTGGACCTAGATTTGGTCGTTTCTTTCTCTAATGATGGATCTGAAGGCCGACTTGTTTCGGTAGCCTCTTTTATAAATAAAGTAGTTTGTTGTAGTTGTAGGGAAGTTAGTTTTAGAAGAGAAGATAGTTTCTAAAAATTGAATCCTCACATATTGGAGGACCGTTGTAATTGAACTCTGAATGTATCTGGACGTAACCAAGAAGGCCTTACAGCCCAACATGTATGAGGTTATTTGATTAATAATAGATGAATTCTCTACATTCTCTCTCTCCCTATTTGTGTTATTGCTTTCGTGTGATGTTTTTGCAAGGAGGTCGGTGATTGGGTGTGCCTTTGGCCCCTCTTCATATGCCTTCCTTACACCAATCCTAGGCATTTGTCTACTATTCCAAACTAACCTTTTCATCCAGCATCAATGGCTTCCAACTCCTTTGCTTGGTGTTCTTTCTTATCGAGTCCTTGAAGACTTACTGTCATGTCATGTTTAGAAACTCGCATTGTCTTCTCACAACCAACTCCTTCTAGCAGCTTCTTCTCTGCAATTACACATATGTTGCCTTCATTGGAAACACACTCTATAACCTTTTCATGAATCCTTGCATACTTAAGTTCATTTACCACCATCTGCTGCTTATTCTTTACTTTCATATTTGACTGCTCCTCTTGTCCTTCTAATGGACAACTCTCCACATTGTCTTCAACTAGGACTTCCATCTGATCCTTATCTTCAACTTCCTCTTCAATATGCTTCTGCTCCAAAGCATCTCCTCTTATCAAATCTGCAAATTCCAAGGCTACATCATTAGCCTCCTCATTTGATGTCTTCAAGGTACCTTGTTGCATAGTACCTGTTTCCACATTCATAGGACATATCATAGTCCCTACCACCACTTATTATTTATGCTCAAGCCCTTTAGAACTTGACTCCTTTTTGTCTTCATCAACATCTTTTTCCTCTACCTCTATCTCAATATCTTGAACCTCTCTATCTGTAGGTTCACTATCCTCTTCCTGATGCACCTTGTGCTCTGTCCTGTCCAATGGACAACTTACCTCTTCCTTTGCTAGGATCTTTGTCCCAACTTCACATACCTTTGTATTCTCAATGGCTTCCTACTCAAAATCACCATTTTCCTTTACCATACATTCTATCACTTCCTCTTCAAGAACCTCTTCAACATTGAGTTCTTCAACTTCTTGTTTTTGCACCTTGAATGACTTGTAGTTCAAGATCTCATTCCTCCTATCTTTCTCTAGGAGTTCTGTCATCATCCTCTTGGTTTCCATTATCCTGGTTTCATTTTCCTCTATTGTTTTCTTGAGGATTCTTATCTCTTCTAGTGCTTGGTCTCTCTATTTTTCTTTCTTGCTTGCTTCTTCCTTCTTTTTCTCTACTTTTTTCTCCCTTTCATAAGATTTCCATACTTTGTATGTCTCAAAGACTTCCTTCTCTCCTATTTTCAAATGCATATTCAATAACTCTACCAACTTGCAAGGATCTAATCCCTTTCTCTAAATATAGTGTGCCTTTGAGAGTACCTTTCTCTTATTGTTGCCTCTTTCTCCATTATGGCTTCAACTACTGTTCGTTTCTCAATATTCAATAACCAAACTGCAAGGATCTACTTCCTTGCTCTAATACCAATTTGATGTGAGTAAAAATGGTGCATTACAAGATTCTCCAAAGAATCTTCCAATCACTCTCAATGTCTCCCAAAATTACCTTCAACCAAGATCAATGTTAGGACCCAACCCACTGATTAGCTACCCTTGAAGGGTTAACACACTAACTCTCACCTCCACTTGACTCCACACCAATTTAAATGCTTAAAATAGGTTCCAATCTAATAGGGACACACTAGTATTTCAAACTTAGTGTTAGGACCAACCTAGGTTCCTAACTCATTTTCTCCCCAATTCCTTCCTTGGGATCTTACAATGTACTTCCTTGTCTTCTAAGGAGTTCTCTCAATGTCCTTCATCAGATTAAAACTACTCCCACTCTGTAGGTGACCCATCAATGTTCAAGTATACCTTCCCTTCTTAAGCACCCTCTCATATTACTAAGGGTACTTAACCTCCTAAGAAAGTCTAGA
Organism: Chamaecyparis obtusa; assembly: GCA_027943335.1. Classification (NCBI taxonomy): domain Eukaryota; kingdom Viridiplantae; phylum Streptophyta; class Pinopsida; order Cupressales; family Cupressaceae; genus Chamaecyparis; species Chamaecyparis obtusa. The sequence continues at coordinate 134,768 of BSBK01000174.1, forward strand.
ATCTTGGAGGGGTATGGAGATAATCAAACTCTTCTCTCTCTATTATGTTCTTGACACATTCTGTGAATATCTTTTCACCACTTCCTTACCAATTTTTCTAACTCAAGAAACATCTTCAATATCTTGGAATCAACTTTCATAGTCACCACTACAAGTAACCTTTCAATTCCTTGTTCCTAGTCAGGCTATGACTGTGCTCGCCTAGGGAAAGGTCACAATTATGGAAACCCGCATCTTTAGACCTCCTACTTGCTTATGGACACTACATTAACTCCACTCCCATGTCCTACAGACCATGATGAACACACAATGGGATTTTATGGGGGATTCATTATTCAAAACTATTCCTTGTTAGAATAATAAGTAGAAAAATGCAAATATTAACACACAGAAGAGAACACAATAACACAAAATTTAATGTGGTTCACCCAATCCCTAGGCTACATCCACCAACAGCGAGTCCAATATCTTTATTATTATCCAGTGATTACAATCTGAAACCTACAACTTAATACCACCACAAGAAGCTACAAAAAACCCTCATCCAAAATAATCTCTAAGCCTAAGCCCTTTTTACAAGTATTTTTGACTTCACCTAATTAAGGCAAAAAATACTTTGACTAATAGAAAATTGATGGTCGACCCTTTACAATATTATTAAGTCATTGTTGCTGCCCCAAGACCCAGCAAGGGGCTCTGCCCCTTGACTCTGAGCTTGGGGGCACTACCCCCAATCCCCCGTAGATAAGTCTGGGGGGAAACTACGCCAAAAGAACCTGAGTCTGATTAGGCTCCACATACATAACATTCCTATCTACAGACCAATAAACTAGCAGGACCCAAAATAAGAAACAAAGAATCTACAAAACTGATTAAAGACTCACACAAACCACTAAACTACCAAAATTTTGCAAGAAAATAACAAACTAATTCATTTGGTCCTACTAGTGCATTAAAACAACAATACTATGCCTTCACTGACTGAAAATTGTGATTAATTACTTATTCTAAAAATTACAAAACTTTTCCAACTTGTCCAAAGAAACCCCCCTCTACAACCCAAAATTCCAAGGCCTTATATCAACCTTGGATCGGTTACAACACTGAAAGAAAACCGAACAAGATCCATCCTACGCACGTTCTAGAAAAATTTAAAATATCGGCGTAACCTACCCCGTTGAGATGGTCAAGGGTTAGTCTAACTGATTTTCAGTTCCACTGCTAAGCATTGTCTTGCCAATGATCGACATTTCTTAACCCGACGTCATAAGAATGGTTGGTCATCTATTGGCAACACCCATGTCGACGACTCCATCAGGTATCGATCTAGTGTAAATGACTCTCCTCCACTCGTGTAAGTCATGCTGATACTAATGTCAGCATGACTCAACTCGATCACACCATCAATGATCGACCGGACACCAAACAATCTCCACCGCTAGTGGAAGCTATGTGAATCGGATGATCGATATTGCTATGTCGATGGTCCAACTTTGAAATCCAATTTGAACCATGAGCCTCAGCCTAAGTCCACCTGATGCACTTGAGGAATCACTCCTGCAACACCAACTGTGAACCACTGGAAACACCATATGTACATACTTCTACAAATCAAAACTTGGTCTAATGGCTAATCCCTAGGTACTCCTGCACCAGAATTGATGTTACCTTCGTGAGATAGAAAATAGCCAAATGCACTAGCTCCAACAATCGTGTATTCCTCTCACATTACTTGGCAAAGAAGCAAATTCTCATATGCTTGTCATATTTACAATGCTCACACATCTCCAAATACATTTATTGCAGCCTCAAAGGTTTATTTTTTTGGTGCAGAAGATTAAGGCTTGCTTGCTCATATGACCGAGTATCTTGTGCCAAATATTTGAGTCACTATCCACAATAGCCTCTGCAACTCCCACTTGAGTGGGACTCTCTAGCACATACAAAGTGCTTGATTAATACCCCTATCAATTACCAAGAAATATTTTGTCACTTTCCATCTATTGGCTTTAAAAGTGACTACACATCCTTGAGTATATAATTTCCTAGGGATGAAATCAAATTGATCTTAAGTTGAGGAACATATATATTATCTCATAGAATCCAACTATTTCCATTTTAAATTTCAACAAAATATCGCCTTTACCAACAATCTTACAAGATTTATTATCACTAGAATAGACCTTGTCAAAATTATCCTTTTGAAAGTTTTTAAATACTCCGAGTAGGAAGTGGCATGAAATGATGCTTTTGAACCACCACCCAAATATCTAATATAGATTATTTCATAGTTAGAATATGATCATCAACACTATCTTCATACATATCTAATAAACAATCCCACAGACCTTTCATTGTCTTCTATGTTCTAACATTGGATAGTACATTACTAAAGGGAAAGAATTATGGTTTTTACCACCTTCTTGTCCATTTTCTCTCACTCTACATCAACCATTGTAGTTGGATTTATTGTTTTTCCTTCTAGTGTGACTAAGAGATATCTCTAAAACAAAAATGCTTCCTTTTCAATAGTTGGAAGTTTTTCCCCAAAAATTTTCCAATTTTTTATTTGTCTACTTTTTCCATCTTTCTTCAATTACTCAACAATTTTCTTGCAGCTTCTCCTCATCTTTAATACTAATGGTTCATTTTAAACATATAAGATTAAACAAGAATAGAGACGATTAGAAAGGAAAATATAACACAAAAAACACACAATTCACCACAAAGGCTGCATTTATAAGGAATGAAGGGCAATATCTTCTATCCATTGTCTACACTCATCCTTTTATACAAGCATTCAACTCTTCAAATGTGAAGAAATGGAGGAAAGAAATTTTTAGATGACCATTGGACTTCATATTATCCACATGATGAATGCTCTCAGGGGGAAAATGTAGCATGAGTTACTGGCATTAGGACATGATTTTGCTTTTTAATTTATGAATTTTATCTTGATCTTAGTTATTGATATAATTTATTTTTGAATATTTTCACTATAACATTAGATTTATAATAGGATAATTATTTTATATAAGGATAAGTACACAAAGATGGGGAACCAAAAATATGTCACTCATTTTCCTGGTCCCCCCAAAAGTGTAGGGTGTGTGTCATATATGGTGCATGTCATATGGCTTTTCTTGTCAAGCCTTAGGTTTGGGAATGCCAAACCTATTCCGCATGCTCTAAATGTTCTGCATTGGAAACTTGTCTTTCCCTTTGTCTCTCTCTCCCCAACTTTGATCAAGTTCTTCAAACTCAAGTCAAACACAATATTGGAGCAAGAATATATACATGATATATAACATATATGTGTAGACATATAAAAATGTCCTTATAATCAATGTTAATTCTTCTAATTGATTAAGTGGTTATTATTGTCCATTTGATTAATTCATTAGTATTATCTCATTATCATATTTATAAGGTTCAATTAATTATCTTATATATATTAAATTATTTTATTAATGAACCCTTGAAATCATCATATTTTCAACTCCTTACCATATGCTAAACCATACTATTTATCCCTTTCCAATTTCACCATTTATGCCCACTTATGAAATGTGGGACAATTAGTTCTCAACCACCTCCAACTTACTCCTATAATCTCATATTCCTCCTATCATGTGCTCTCCAATTAAGGAAAACTATAAATGTACCTATCATGCTCATTCATAAATCTCCATAAATTGTTTTGTTTTATGCATACTTGATCTCTTGCATTTTGTTTGTTCTTGGAGATCCATATCTCTATGATCCCTAAATTTTGCATCATTATTATAGACATTTCTATATAGTTTCAATTTGTTTTTGCATTTATCATTTGGATTCCTCTGTTTTTCACAACCTCTTGTGCAAAGTGCAAAATACTGTGGATAATGGAGTAGAAGTTTCATTTAATGCTTTAATTTATTTGGATGATTATTGTTATGTGCATTTGGTGAGAGACTCTATTGTATGATGTTGGAACCAATCTAAATTTATAATTCAGAAATTTATTTCCTCCATCCACATTTGGCATGCCCGATAGGACAACCTTTGTCCTTTTTTTAATTTAGATTTAAAGATTTGATGCTTGCATTTTAACAATTCAGATGCATGGCTTGCTTTGTCTAATGCTGGAATGAAAGCTACTATGGAAAATCTGAAGACATTGTGCAGCGTGCTGGAAGAAAACAACAAAGATACAATGAAAGATAAAAATGTAGGAGCTGAATCCAGCCAACAACTGGGACCGGGCACTAGAACAAGATCAAACACCGGGAAGAAGATCAAGGCGAAGGACCAGGAAATTATTTAGCTGAAAAATTCTATTAAGACTATGCAGAGTCAACTGATCAAATCGGAGGGCTTCCTGAAGACTCTGTTGCTGGAGGCTTTTTTTGGCCCTGTCCTGCTGGGGGTAGTTCAATTTTGTCTTTTTTGTTCTTTTTAAGGCTGTGCTTATTGTAAATCTGGGAAGTGTCCCTGCTGGGGATTATCCTTTGTGTGGATAATCTGTTGTCTGTCTGTTCCTTGTTGTTTTTCTTTTCAAAACTTTGTTAAAGGATTTCGAAGCTCCTTCAAAACCTGCTGCTACCATAATAAAAACAATTCAGATGCATGGTTTTACATTTTTGCAAGGGTGTTACAGTTTTGAAAGTTTATAGACTATATTTGTTTAAAAAGTTCTAAAACATTTTATCAAAACAATTCAAAAGCTTTGTGCCTGAAGATGGACTTGTTACTTGCAATTCTCTCTCTTTTCCTGTCAGTGACCTGGGTCCTTTTTTGCTTATGAAATTGTTTATCATGATTTTTACTTTCTGTATGACATTGTCCACAACTAATATTCTCTATTTTCAACTCCTCATCTGTTTTCCTCTTATTGGTTGATTTCATTTTTGTTTTCATTGTTTCAGGAGTTTTTGGTGTAGACTAAAAATTCTTAAGATGCTTTGTAAAAAATGAATTTGGCTCTTGAATGAATTTAAAAAATATATCCCTTTTTTTGATTGTAACACTTCAACTGCATCTTGAAATTCTTTCAATTTCTATAGCTTCTCATCAGCAACAAGAATTTTAGCATGAAAAAGCATGTGTTTCTCAACTGGCCGTATGTTGTTCTCATCAAGCTGTTGAGAATTTGAACAATCTTGAGACTTTATGTCTTATTATAAAGTTTCAAACTCTTTATAGAGATCTTCCCTTCCCTTTTCCTAAGACTGAGACATTATTTATAAGTTCTGGTGCAAGCAACCATAATTTTTAAAAGATTTTGACTATAATGATTACGAATCAAAGCATCATTTCATGAGATGTAATGATTCCGTTTCCATTCTATCAAACATTTCGCATGTCTGATATGTGCTCAGCATTTTAACAAATCCTTTAGTATTCGTTCAATATTCTGTCAAACAAATCACCTGCTATTTTAGGATTCCATGCCTTGTTTCATTCATAAATGGTTTTTTCTGCCTTGTCTGAGCTTCCCCATTTTGACTTGCATGATCAAACATTTTGTGTTTCATATTCACAAAGTGTTTTTATTAACAAATCCAACCTGCACGTTCATAACGGTCTGATATGGTCTGCGTTTGTAATGATCTTCAAGGTTTGTATTTTTCTAAATAAGTATTTTTCCTTTTGGATGACTGGTGGGCTACGTATAAATGCATAGAATCATGGTTTGTGTTTTATGTTACAAGTTAGTTTTGTTTTTTGTTTTTTAAATAATTTTACTTTTTTTGGGGGTTACATGTAGTATTTTTTTTAAGTTTTAACTAGTAGAAGGTTAATGTCAGAGTTATATTAATAGTTATATGTTTTAAAGAATATAGAGTAGGCATAAGTTCTTTAAAAAGAAAATAGAAGTCTAAAAGTAAATAAATCTTACCATTATAATCGTTTACTACTCCTTTTAAAGTTTGATCAAGATTCTACTATGGTTCCTATTATATATAATCTCTTTCTTCACTTCTAGAATTGAAATCAAAATGACAAAAAATGAGTTAGGTAATCTTCTTTGAAACTTGAATGAAAATTAACTAGCCTGCCCTTGGTCATTTGTGAGCTCTTCCTCTTCCTCTCTTTCTTCCTTCAGCCACATTCACCTCAACATCTATAGTCCTTTGCGAGTCGTCAACATACCTTTTCTCACCTAGATTAATGAATGTTCTTGTGGAGTTCTCATGACCACATTTGTGCGCACCAATCCGAATCTCATGGCTTAATGTTTTGTGGTCGAGGACCTTGAGAGTCAAAAATTTTAAGAAGCCCTACCTCCATATTTCTTAGCTTTTGGTCTCTTTCATTCTCACCTACTATATTCTCTCTTCTAATAAAATCTTGAACCCAACTTGGGCCTTCGTTATGGCAAAGCTTTTAAATCTTCATCAAGAAGTTAACCCTACATCGTATCCCAAACCTTCTATACTTGGAAATATTCTTATCCTTAATCTTCGATATCAAATATCTTTTGGAGGGGCCATCCATTGATTATTACAATATTATAATCCCCCTAGCTCAAAATTTTAAGGTTATCATCTATGTTCCTGAGGATTCTTGTCATGTCTATGAGAAAATATCCAAGAAAAAATGTTTTGCAAATCTTTTTTGCAACCCTTTTGCTCATACCCAAATGAAAAAATATTGCTAAAAAAACCACCACAATCTTTGTATTCACTCTATACTTGTGGTCTACCCTGATGAAGTTTCTTACTAAAATTCCTAACACAATCTTAACCACCATGATATGTGGGTTTAGTAAAATTTCTTGCATTCTTTGGTTTGTCACTTCGCTTAGAAAAGGTGCATGTCTCTTTGGCCTCGCAACTTTGAATATACTTGTAGACTCCATACTTTCACTATCTAGTTCCTCAAGGTGTGCTTCAATCTTCCTTCTCAGATTCCACCTCCCCATAAATTTTCAAATATAATTTCTTTGTTGAAGCTGAAGACCTTCACAATTTGTTAAAAGGGTTTTTTGTGATATAGAAACTTGCAAACAATGAATTTATTTATTTTAAAAAAATGGTATTGAGAATTGCAATATAGAAAATCTTTTAGATGATATGTAATTATGGAAAATACTTTTCTCTGACATTTCCCCATCTACCAACCTAATCATTTTTATGCTAACTCTAGGCAATTTAAATTCTTACTCACTAATTTACTAAATGTCGAGAAAAATTAGTATATGCTGAATTAGCAATTTCCCTTATTATTTCAAATACTTTTTGTTTTTGTGGCCCTTCATTCATTATCTAGGCCCCTTTGGCTACAAATTCCGTAAATTTAGCTACATTTAGTAACTTCAGTTTTTTTTTAAAAATTATTTTTTACATATAGTTTAGTTTTACTTTTACTAATTTGTATTAATTAGTTAGTTTAATAATTTTTATTTTTGTTAAAGGTTAGTTTAGTTTTTAGTTTTATTAATTTTGTTAAGTAGTTAGTTTAATAATTAGTTTGCTAATTAGTTTTTGTTAAATGTTAGTTTAGTTAATTAGATTTGTTAATTAATTAGATTCTTTTTAATTAGTTTATTTTTTGTTAAATTAGTTTTTTTTATTTTTGTTATTTAGATTTAGATTTTAATTTTTAGATTTTCTTAAATTAGGTTATTTTTTGTTAGTTAGATTAGATTTAGTTTTTTAGTTAATTTGATTAGATTTTATTTTGTTAATTAATTTTTATTGTGTTAGTTAGAGTTGTGTTTTTCTTCTTTCCCTTTTTTGTGTCGGGTGCATTTTAATTTTCTTTATGTTGGTACCAATCATTTGTTAAAGATCAATAAATTTGAAAATTACTAATAACATTTAGTGAAGGATGTTTTTCAAAGAGCATAATCTTGAAACTACTAATGTTGTTTGATGCCAGATGTATTTTAAAGAAATGATGATTTTGAAACTAATTGTCTGATTTTAGCTTATATCATATTTTGCTTGGGATCTAAAAAGAACAAGTTCTTGGTGTGTTTAGTGCTTTGGCATACTTCTATTTAGAATAGATCCCAAGATAGAACAAACGCATCCTCTCCCCTTGCCTTTGTGGATCTTGGGTGAAAGAGAAATTTGTTCTATCTTTTAGAGGGCTTTCCTCCCATGTGATTAGCACTAGTGAAAAGGAATGATCCAAAGCAGTAATAGCTAAAGATGAGTACTTTTAGCCTCTATATAAAATGTGTTTGTAGTGAAAAGCATAGGAAATAGGTATTGATTATGCTATTCTAAGAAGAAGATCTGCCTTAGTACTTGTGTGGTATGATAAAATATATAGAAAATAACTTTTGCAATCTGGGAGGCCTCCATAATGGGGCTAATATGCTGTAAGTATAGCCACCCAAATGAATACCCTTCCTAAAAATCCAATTGTTGTAGTTTCCAAAATCCTTCTATTTGCTAGTGCAGGAGGTTGGGCCACCTCTGGATTTGTCCCACATTCTCGTAGTTCAAAGTAGAGATAGTAAATTCCTTGAGATATTCGAGTCTTTGGAATTTGAAGTTTGGTGTGCCCAAGAAGTGTGTTCTATGTAAGGCAAATCTAGTACAACCAAACTTCTAAGCTATCCTTTGAATAAGTGCAACTCATATTTATCCGTAGTGGGAATCTAGTAAATAATGTATCAAGGCCAACCTAGGATTTGTACTTGAATGTTCTTTTATCAAAAAAAAATTATGTCTGGTGTATTTTTTGTGTGTGTTAAAAAAAATTGTAATAAAAAATCAAAGTCACCCTTGAAACATTGAAACCTTGTCAAAACAAACAACAATGTCACCAAACACCAATATTGCACATGTGATCACTATTGTTACACATCTAAAATGAAGAAAGTGAAACATAGGTCATCTCTTTCTTCTTGGTGTCATTTTTCAAGTATGATCTTTTAGGGCTCATTTTTATTCTTTCCATACTCTATACATTCTAATTAAGTCTTATATATTTGTATTTGAAGGTATTGAGATATGGGGTGACTCAGTACAAATAGGTAACCTACTAATTCAACTACAAGTCTAATTAACTTTAGCAGCAATACATATATCAAGTGATGGTTTCAAAATTTTTTAATTTGGGCACGATTTTGAAATTCAAATTTTCCCTTGCATGGCGGACACTTCTGGGGAGGAACCCCCTCCCCCTCCCCATGGTGACCCTCCTTTGTCACCACCCATTCAACCCTTGTCTGACTCTAACACTGTTCCACGGTCAGATCCCTTGGATTCTTTGCTTACCTTTGAGCCCAAGCCAGACTAGAAAGGCGCGCTTGAGGGACTGAGGTGGATTCTCTTTGTTGTGTGACTAACATTAAGGATGAAGTCCTAGAAATCCTCCTTCCTGATTCCATTGTTGATAGAACTATGGCAGAATTTTAGCAAGCCCTAGTTGGACACTTTTTCAACTTCAGACCCACCATCGATATGGTGAGAAAATGGGTAGGAGTCAACTGGAAACTGAAGGGTAGTGTGGCAACCTCAGTGATGTCGGGTCATCTTTTTTTGTTCAAATTCATGGCGGTAGAGGACCTATCCCTCATCCTTGTGGGTTCATGGCAGTATGGTAAGCACCTCCTCACTTTGGCTAAGTGGAAGCCCAGCTCCGACCCTTGTGCTAACCTAAATAAGATGGCCCCTATTTGGATCTGGTTTTCGGGTCTCCCACTTGAGTTTTGGGATGAGCAGGTCTTTAAGTCAATAGGGAACTCCTTTGGGCATTATATTGTTGCTCATTTGATCACCCTCTCAAAGTCTCATCTTATGTTTGCTTGATTCTATGTTAATGTCCCCATTAACAAGACACTTCCAAACTTTGATGTCCTCAAGTCCAAACTGCGGAAATGGTCTCAGGCCATCATGTATGAGAATTCAACACTCTTCTATCAAGATTGTAATTTTAAAGGGCACACAAGGAAGGATTGCAAAGCACCTAAGCTACCAAAGCCAAAACTTAAGGGCGTTATTGCTCCTTCCCCCCCCCCCCCAAAGACCATAGATCCTGCTGCTCGAATGACCCAAGTTGTTGCTGCTCTGCTGACACATGAAACTAAGGAAAATCCCCCCTTGCTAGAGGAGGTCCCCTTGAGTATTCTATTGGAAGAAGGAGAAATACCCATGGGTGGATTCTCTATTGAGGAGAGAATTTGCCCCCTAACAGTTATTCGGTTAATAAACAGGACCAAGATGATCCGACGCCCACGGGTGACATAGAACTGTGGCTTGAAGCACCACCTTTGGAACTAGTGGAGAGCCCAATGATGGAAGTGATCCTGAATACCTGTGTTACTAGCCCTCAATAGGCTGTTTACAGCACCCTGGTGAAGCCAGCTAAGACTTTGAAAGCTGAAGATGGAGAATAGAAAACCCAACACAAGAAAAAAAGGATCAAAAAAATTGATGTTGGTGTGGACACAAAACCAGGACATCCATCAGACAGGACAAGAAGACATAGGAGCACAACAAAGGAGATTTCTACTGGCAGGCAGCAAACCCTTGACCTCACACCCAAAGGTAAGAAATGATTGTTTTCTCCTAGAACATTCAGGGCTTAAACAACCCACAGAAACAACTTGTTGTTAGGTAGTACATTTTTTATTATAGATTAGATATTCTCCTTATTCAAGAAGTCAAAATGACCTATAGTAACTTTGATTCTCTTGTGGGACGGCTATGGCCTAGAGCTATGTTCTTTTATTCTGAGGCTTCTAGGGCTTCTAGAGGGATTTCTACTCTTTGGAACCCGTCTAAAGTTAATAGGGATGCCCTCAGTTTCTCCCACCACCATCTTGTTGTTTCATTCACGTCCCCGATGGCTACATGGCATTGTTTTAATATTTATGCTCCTAATTCCCGTCAGGGTAGAAAGGATGTTTGGGAGGAGCTTTTGTCCTCTTTTCTCCTCCTTCAGGGCTCTAATTTTTTGGTGGCAGGGGAATTCAACTCCCCTCTATACCCTTCTGAAAAATGTGGGGGTATTATGGATTTCACTGAAAGCATGGGGGACCTGTCTAGCTTTTTCAGCTTGAATGGGCTTCACGATGTTGATCTTAAAGGTAATCCCTTCACCTGGACCAACAATAGGAAGGGAAACCACCCAATTCAGGTGCAGCTTGATAGATTCTTATTATCTTCTGCTTGGTGTTTGGGACCCTCCATCTCTCTCACTGCCCTCCCTAGAACCACCTTTGATCACAACCCCCTGTTGCTCAAGTGGATGGAAGGGAAGCACTCCTACCCTGCCCCCTTCAAATATGAAATTATGTGGACTTCGCACCCCAATTGTTGAGATAGGGTTCAGCAATGGTAGTCTACACCAATCAAGGGTACTGTTATGTTTAGAGTGGCCTCTAAACTAGAAATCATCAAGGGAGGTATTAAAGGATGGAGTAAAACTACCTTTGGAGATGTCTTTTATAAAAAGAAAGCATTGGCTAAGAAACTGGAAAACCTCCAAGGGAAGATGGCTACTGGTAACTTATCACCTGACTTACTCATTGAGGAGGAAGAGGTTAGGAAAAATTGGAAGGCTACTCTAGCTAATGAGGAAATTTTTTGGAAATAGAGGTCCAGAGTGTTGTGGCTCAAAGAGGGAGATAGGAACTCTTCTTTCTTCCATCAATCTACTTGCAAGCACAAGAGGCAGAATATTGTTAGCACTCTTAAGGATAATAGGGGGATTGAGATCTCTGACCCTACTTTGCTAGGTAATCTAGCTACAGACTACTTTGTCAACTCATTTGCTGACATGAATATAGGGAATTCTAAAACCCTCCAAAATCAGCTTATCTCTATATTACTAAAGGTGATAACTGACAGTGACAAAAAGTCCCTACTTTTCAGAGTCACTGATGAAGAAGTCTATAAAGCTGTGTTCTCCATAAAACCCTTCAAAGCCCCTAGCTCTGATGGCTTTCCCCTGGCTTTTTTTCAAGATTTATGGGATATTGTTGGTTTTGATGTGATACATGCTGCTAGGGATTTTTTCAGAACTAAGAAAATCCTCAAACAGCTCAATGACACTTTCATTGTCCTGGTGCCAAAATGTGACGAGCCCAAAACTACAGATGAATTTAGATTGATTAGCCTCTATAATACCTTGTATAAAATCTTCTCTAAGATTATGGTTAGCAGAATCAAACCCCTTCTTAGTAAAGTCATTAACCCCAATCAGAAAGGTTTTGTCCCTGGTAGACAAATTTTGGACACTGCCATCACCACCCATGAAATTATGCACTCTATCTCTCATAGCAAGGCTGCTAGTATGGCACTTAAACTTAACATCTCTAAATCCTATGATAAAGTTAACTGGAACTTCCTCTATAAGGTCCTCGCCTCCTTTGGGTTTTCTCAAGAATTATTAACTTTGATAAAAGCCTGCACTGAAACTGTCAGATTCTCTATGTTGTTCAATGGCAAACTGGGTACTAAATTTGTTCCTACTAAGAGTCTTTGCTAGGGGGACCCTCTATCTCCCTATCTTTTTATCCTTCTAGCTGAGGTACTGGACCGTAACATGATGCACCTAGCACGGTTTAGAAAAATTGAGGGGATCAAACCTGCCTCCAACCTTCCTCCTGAAGTCCTACAATAGTTTGTGGATGACACATTCTTCTTTGGTACCTCCTCGGTTCTGGAAGCGAGGGACTAGAAAATTATGCTTGATAGATATGCTGCTGCATCAGATCAACATATAAACTATCATAAAAGAAGAATATTCTTCTTCAATACTCATTTGATGGTTCAAACAAAGATTATGAGAATTCTTGGCTGCTAGGTTGATTCGCTCCTTGTGACTTACCTCAGCCTCCCTCTTACTGTCAAATATGTGAAGAATGAGTTTTGGAACTCCATCCTTGAGTGAACTCAAAGGAAGCTCGTTGGATGGAAAGGTAAACTACTCAGTAGCATTGGTAAGCTTCAACTCCTTGTTGTTTCTCTTCAAGGAATTCATGTCTACTTCCTTTCCATTTTTGAAATTTCTGGTGTCATGGCTAACAAGTTGGAAAAGATTCAGCGAACCTTCCTCTGGTCGGGGTCTAAAGAAAAGAGAAGGCTTCCTTTGGTTAGCTGGGAAAAAGTCTGCCTACCTAAACATTTGGGGGGCCTAGGGCTAAGAAGAATTAACAATCTTAATAGAGCCCTTCTTTCCAAGTTGTCCTAGCACATGGTCTCGAGTTCTGCTGATTGGTGCAAAATTATGGAGACCAAATACCTTGATGGGCGTCCCTTTTGTAAGCTCTTTATGGAACAGGGGAACCTAAAAGGTTCCAAAATCTGGAACAATATCCTCAAGAATAAAATTATTCTAGAGAAAGGGAATCTTTGGAAATTAGGTAATGGCAGGGAAATCAGGTTCTGGGAGGACCCTTGGCTTCTTGATGGTATTCTTCCTGCCACTCATTTCTCCCAATTAAGAAACTGTCTTACCCATGAAGTTGGCAGTCTGGTCTCCAATTTCATAACAAATTATAGATGGATTGATATTACCCCTTTCCTGAGGGATAGACTGGATCTCCTTAATTTGGCTACTAACCTCAATACCTTTATCCACTTTGTCTACATTCCCATGTTTGACAGGCTTGATAGACTCCTTTGGCGTCATACCCAACATGGTGGCTTTACAGTCAAATCTACTTATAATCAGCTTACAACGGTTCTTGCTAACACTACCTGCTGGAAAAATGTGTGGCAACCACAACTTATCCCTAAGGTCAATTTCTTCTTGTGGACAGTGCTACATGGGAAAATTCTTACTCTAGACAACCTCACTAAGAGGGGGTTTAGTCTTGCCAATAGATGTTGCTTATGTAAGAAAGAAGAGGAGAACATAAATCACTTATTTATTTACTATGATTTTGTGTCTAAGGTGTGGTAGCAAATTTTAACTCACCTTGGCATCCAGTGGATCCCTAATAAGGATATCTGTGATTTTTCCATAACCGGCTCTCTCCTTCCCACCACCCTCTGATAAAGCTCATGTGGAACTAGGCTCTGCCTATTTTCTATTGGTCCCTTTGGAAGGAATGTAATAATAGGATCTTCAGAGATACTAAGTTGAATAGAATGGTGGTGTTTCAAATTGGGCTCAATTTGCTTCAGGAAAGCTTACTTGTTGCCCACTGGAAGACTCCTTTTTTTCCACCTTCAACCTAGGATCACAAAAATGCCATGAACTGGGGTTTGGATAAGGGTTTTTCCAAATTTGATAGAACCAAAATTGTTGCTCAAAATGCTACTATCTGGACTCCCCCCGTGCTACCTAGCATAAGTTGAATTTTGATGGGTTAGTTCACAATCAGTTCCAAGTTGGTGGTGGTGTCATCTATGATCAAAATGGCTTCTTATTGGTGGCCTATGCTGGACCCCTTCAAAACCATACTGTCAACTAAGCAGAGGGCATGGCTCTCCTTTGGGGATTGAGATTTGTTATGTCCATAGGCTACACCAACATTATCATCAAAGGAGATTCAAAAATCATAATTGATGCTTCCAAGGGTGACTGTAATGCTGGCTGGAAAGTGGATAGCATTTTGAGAGATATCTAGGGCATTATGGATTGCATGCATAGGGTTACCATCATGCACATCTACAAGGAAGGAAATGTAGTTTTTGACGCCATGGTTGCTACCAGTTTGCATCAGGATGGGCTTAGGTGTTGAAGAGCTGTTAGTCATCTACCCCAAATTACTCAAGACCTGCTTGGGCAGGAAATGAGAGAAACTAATTTTGAATCTCATGAAGTTTAAAAAGGAAAGCTTGGGTGGGACACCTTGTGGTGAGGCTGGGTGCCAAGGCATTCTTACAACCCCTTTCACAAAGGCTTTTAACTACCACATGGATCACTGTGGGCATAACTCAAAGTATGAAATGGGTATGATATGGCTTATGTGGCTAGTGGCCATGAATCGTGCTTTTAAAAAAAATCATTATTTCAAATGGGCTCTGAGAAATAAATCTTTAGAGGTTGTCGAAAGATAGGACATGATTTTTCTCATGATAATTATTATTATAATCATGGGTTAACATGTACTTCTCACATTTTAACTATGGTAGCATTCATGGCAAGGCTTTACGAACCCCAAGGCATTCAAAGCCTTAATCACTCTTTGCAACTTAACATGACATCTAAATCCCTATTGGGCTTTCTTTTTGGCATTCGCAACCTGTATTGTGTGTTATTTTGAAGAGCCAAGGCTGGTGTGATAAATCTTCCTTCTAGTTTCTCTCTGGTTTCTGGTTTCCTCTGTAAGCAACGTGGGAGGAAGAATATGGGTGGTGATAGAAAAATAATCGAGCTAGACAGGATTGACAATGTGTTCTCCTTGAATCCCATGGTTATGTACTTCTACAAGGAGGGAGGTATTCTTCCATTCATGGAACACCTCCAAGGCCATGATGACATGATCTCCAGGCAGGTGGCTAAAACCTATAATGATAGGCAAGTCACCATCAATGGCATCCCCTTCCAGGTCAATGAAGAGGTTATTTGGTAGGCTACGGGTATGCTGATGACTAGTAGGAAGTGGAAAAAGATGGCTAAGGCCCAAGTGAAGATGGAATTTATGCAATTCTTCAAGGATGATGCCACCCCCTCTCTGCTAAATGGTGGCTACGTTGTTGCAGAGCTCCCAGAGTTCTAGCCAAAGATGTGTAAGCTCGTGATGAAATATTTCACTCTGGAGGGCAGATTTGGTACGTTTTACAACTATCACCTCCCTTTTCTAAACCATTTCCACCACAAGATGTTAATTTCCTTTCCTTTTTTCCTGATGCATTCATTGGAATCTAATGTGAAGGTTTTAAATGAAGCCATTTCCCTCGGTAAAAAACCTATTTATCTCCATCAGGGCCTCATCCTCTGCCTTTACAACTTTCACCATGCCCTCTGCCCTGCTCCACCTCTGCAAGTTTTGCACACCTCTCATCATCCTACTTCGCCATCCATTTCCCTTAACTAGGGCATCCCCACTCCCACTGGGTCTAAGGGAGATGTGACCCCTACTTCTAGTCCTATGTCTACTGAAACTCAACCCACCCCCAGCTCTCTAAAGCATTCCCTTAACCTGGGAGATGAATCTCTACCCCCTCCCAAGAAGTAGAAAAAGATTTTGATTAACTTAGAATGTGCCCATACTTCTGAGCCCCTTCTTACTTCTACCTGTCGCTCTACCCACCTTGCTAAAGAACAGGGGAAAAGAGCCATCAAAGAACTCATGTCTAAGGAGGAGGTTTCTGCTCAGGATGATGGTTCTATTGGCTCTCCTAGAAAAGAGGGTCCTGGAAATGACACTGATGAGGTGGAAATTAAGCCTAAGGGAGATACCCAAACTAATGTGGGTGAGGAGGAAGTGAAGGAAAAATACCCTAGTGAGAACAAAGGTCACATGGGTAGCGGCCTAATGGGAAAAATTAAGTACCAGGTCGATACCATGGAAATCATGGTCTCTAAACTCACCAAGGACCTGGAAGCCACAAACAAGCAGTTGAAGGATGTTAGTAAATTTGTGCTTAAGGTAATGCATGTCTCTACCACTACTCTCTGCCTCCTTAATGAGAAGGCCTCGAAGGATATGGAAGCTGTTAAAAGTAACCGAGAGTTCTTTAATTTCCTCAATGAGGAGTGGGCTGACATTTTGCTATCAAAGCGCTTATGGACTAAAAAATAGCATTATGGATGCTCATGATTGGGGGGATGGTGACTACTGCTACTTCCTTGCCTCCTTTTTGGTTATATTTTTTTTACTTCCGTATGCTCTATACTATGATTTTGGTTTTAAGCCCTGTGTGGCACCTGGCTAGGTTAAAGCTGAACATTTTCAAAACTTTGGTTATGTGGTGGTGCTTGTTTTACTGTTTCTTTATTTTTTATCATGGTAGACATTACTACTTAATGTTGGTTTTTATGGTGTTTAACATCCTATTAATTACATAGTTAGCCTTTTTTTCTAGAGGTCAACACCCTTTTTTTGTTGTTGCTTCTATCAAAAACTTTAGCAGCAACCTCCAAATAACAAAACATATAACTGATGCAATGAAATAAATGCAAAGAACATCAAACATCCACACATTCATCACACATAACACACTAATTTTTCTCATGAAAACCTCACCTAGAGGGAGAAAACCAAAGAAGGGACGACACCCACAAGCCCTTCACTACAATTAAAAAAAAAATTCCCTTTTAGGAGCTACAAATACCCTTTATGAGGTTTCACCCTATTAGGAGTGACTAGTAAATTGTTATGAGTACAATGAGATCTATTAATATCTACCCCACTAGAGGATTTATAACTCTTTTTGTGAGTCCACCTAGTTAAGGGATTTACAATAGAAGACTTGTTAAATGATAGGATCACACTAGGTTCTCAACCACTTATTTCAGGATCACTAAGATTCCTAACACTCTAACCTACCAATATCTTGATCAAGGGTTTAACAAGGTATCTCCTTTTCCTCTAAGGAATCTCTCAATTTCCTCCAATTGAACAACCCACTCTCCAACTCATAGGTGATCTATCACTAGTTGTGTGTTCCTTCTCCCTTCATGTTCATCTCTTCCCTCTAAATGTGCCTTACCTCCTTAGGAAGTGGTGATTCTTGCAGGAGTTTGGAGGTAACCAAATTCTAACCAAATTTCACTTCTTGACACATTTTTTCAAATTCTTCACAATTCTACCTTACCAATCTCTTCAAACTCTCTGATTAGGCCTTGTAGCCCTAGAGCCCCCAATTAGATCTCCTAGTCCAGGTTTTTATGACTTTCTAAAAAAAGATCAATGACCTCCCAAATAAACTTTGGATTCTTTGTTAATGTATAATACCCTAAAGGATTTTTTGGTCTTGGGGTTATTTGCATTTGTACATTGCACTAACTCAACTAGGAGGGTTTTACAAGGGTTTTAGTGGCTTATAGGAGCTCATTGTACAAATGGATTGGTCAATCCTTGTGCTCTTCACCTAAAATCTTTCTTCTCATCTTCTTTATCTCCAAAGTCTTGGTGTACATTTCCTTGGTCACCTTGCAAGCAATTCAACAAATTCACCTCCTTGTCCCTAGTCGGGCAATGACTATGCTCGTCTAGGGAAAGGCCACAAAAATGGACATGCTTTTTACTAGACCTTCACAAGAGCTATATACACTATACATAGGCTCCACTTTCATGTCCCAATTGGTCATAATAAAAAAATGGTGGGGTTTCATGGGGGAGCCATGTTTGCACATAGAACTATATACAGGCCAGTGAACTGGCTAAAACAAAGGAATTAAACCTAAGCTATGAAAAGTCCTAATAAGCACACAAAATGATGTATAAAATAAAAAAATGATAAATTTTTATTGTTCCTTTACAAGAAAAATCTAATCCATTAAACACTATTATTGCATAAAAATAAGGGATTGTGTCCTCAACTGACAGTCACACTGATTAAACACTTAATGCCAAAAATTAAAATGTTAACCAACCTCGGTATTCAAGATTTTTAGGGCTTAAATAGCCTCTAGCCACAAGGTTTGGGTTAGGAACCCCATTTGACCTAAATCACAGGTCGGTCCTTTTAGGACAAAAATTTGTCATGCAATTTTGCAAAATTGCAAAAGTTGTCATCACAACTTTTTAGCAACTTTTACATAGTTACTCATTTCACTACTCAAACCACTCAAAGACTCCTAAAATGTTATAAAAACCTACCTAAGCATATTTTGGGCCATTTTAGACCATAACCAAAAATTAGACCAACATTTCTACACTTGTGCCCTTTTTCCAATTTATAGTAGCAAGCTAGGTCCTAAGGACACCTTGGCCTCCAAACTAAGCTCAAAAAATAGTTCCTAAAAATAATACAAAAAACTAACCTCCTATCACTCCTAGGATCTCTTGGAGCCCTTTATTAACCTCCTAGTCTAGCTAGGACTAGTAAAAACCAAAACAAAAGAAGGACTTTTAAGCCTAAGTCCTAGGTGCTCCTGCACCATTCTCCCCTAAACAAAATAAATAGTCTCGTTGGTGGGGACTGAGTGAGGATAAATTCCTAGCTTCTAAAACTCTTCCTTAGAGACCCATGTAGCCTCTACATCTTCTTTTCCTTTCCACTTAACAAGGTATTCCATGTATGTTATGTGCCTAGTCTTCTTGGTGACCCAGGAGCTTAAGACCTTCTCTTCTTGGGGACTTGGAGTGATTGGTAAGTTCATGTTTTCTAGATCCTATGCAACTCAAAAATGGTCATTATCTCAAACTAGGATTGGTCCTTTATAAGGCACCAAGTCTATAATGTTGAACACCGATAAGAGTCCTAGGTCTGCTAGCAAGTCCACTTTGTAAGCATTACTTCCATTCTTGGCTAGGATGGCACAAGGGCCAATCCTTCTTATCTAAAGCTTGTGTGGGATTCCCTTCTACAACTTGGCCTTGTTCAAATGAACCATGACAAGATCTCCCACTTGGAAGTGTCTTTCTTTTTTCCTCTCATGCACTTTTCTTTTTGTCTAGGTGGCACTATCTTTAAGAGCTTGTTTAACTATATTGTGCACCTCCTTCATGGACTGGGAGAATTCCTCAGTATACCCACTCCTTTTTTTTGTATCACCAAGCTCCCTAAGTTCATGAGTGTCTCTTGGGTTTATTCCATAGACCACCTCAAGTGGAATCTTTCCAGTGGTCTAATTAATGGTATCATTAAAAGAAAACACTACTTGTGCGATGACTTGGTCCTATGTCTAACCATATTCCTCCTTTAGGCACCTTAGGAGATTTCCTAACCTTCTATTAACTACCTCAATGTCTCCATCCTTTTGGGGGTGGTATGTAGATCCAAAAGATATGTTTGTGCCAATCTTGTGCCACAAATTTTCCCAAAAATGACTCATGAATTTGGAGTCCCTAACAGATACTATGCTCAATAGAAACCCATAGATCTGGACTGCTTCTCTAAAGAAAAAATTAGCTATGTGGCAAGAATCATGATTGGTCTTGCATGGCACAAAGTGGGTCATCTTGCTAAACCTATCCACAATCACATATATACTGTCAAATCCTTGTTTAGTTTTGGGCAACCCTATAAAAAAGTCCATACTAAGACATGCTCAAGGTCTATAGGGGATTGGAAGGCATTGATACAACCCTGCATTGAATGAAGTACCCTTTTCTTTTTTGGAATACTATACAAGTCTCCACATACTTTTTTATGTCTTGATTCATTCTTGGCCAAAAGTAAAATATTTGGACCAATTCCAAGGTCTTGTGAACTTCAAAGTGTCCACTCAAAGACCCATTATGTTTCTCTTGAATGATTTTCTCCCTCATGGAGGCCTCTAGGCACACAAAGTTGCCCTCCCCTAAACAAAAGACCTTCTTGCATAATGTAATCAACATATTTACTATGGAAATGGTTTTGAAACTCCTTGCATACCTTATAAGTTGTTGATAAATCTTCATCCTTCAGGTACAAGTCCTTGAATTTGTCTATGCCAATGCTTCTCAATTGGATTTCTTGGACTATCAAGAGTCTTCAGCTCAAGACATCCACTAATTTTTTTTGTTTCCCTTTCTTATTTTTTATTGTAAATGTATAGGCCTAAATGTATTTTATCCACTTCATGTGCTTGTGGCTTAGCTTGTCTTGTGAATTCAAAAAGCTTAAAGCCTAGTTATTTGTGTACACCACAAATTCTTTAGGAAAGAGGTAATTCCTCCACCTCCTTAGGGCTTGAACCAATGCACATAACTCCAAATCATATTATGAGTACTTCTTTTTGGCTTCACTCAACTTTTCACTGTGAAAGGCCACTGGTTTATTCTCTTGGCTTAGGACTGCTCCTATGGTAATGTTGTTAGCATCACATTCAACAATAAATAACTTCTCAAAGCTAGGTAACACCAATATTTTTTTGGTTTCTATCCTCCTCCTCAAGGTTTCAAAACCTTTGTTATCTTTCTCATTCCATTCGAATTTGGCTTCCATGCGTCCCTTGATAGTATCTAGAACTGGTGCAAAAATATCACTAAATTATTTGATGCACCTCCTATAAAATGGTGTCTATCCATGGAAGCTCCTCCCTTTTGTAGAATATTTGGGTGTAGGCCAATTCATGATTTCTTCTACCTTTCTAGTGTCCATTTTTCAGGTTACCTTGTGAGACTACGAAGACTAGGTACACCAATTCTTGTTTCATGAACTCACACTTGTCTAGATTGATGGTGAGCTTCTCTTCACATGGCCTTTGTAACACAACTTGTAAATGCACCAAGTGATCCTCCTTGGAATTTCTTAAGATGAGGATATCATCTAAGTACACCACAACCCATTTACCTATGAATTCTTTCAACACTTCATTCATTAACCTCATGAAGGTTCTAGGAGAATTGAACAACCCAAAGGGCATAACTAACCATTCATATAGGCCTTCTATAGTCTTGGAAGTGTTATCTCTATTGAGTATTTATGGTTGTCATTAGTATCAAAGGTTTGTAAAGATATCGGTCAGTCACTTACATTGAGAAAATTGGTAACTAGAAGAAAGACAAACTAGTAGGTAAAGCATTTACACCGAGCATCAGATAGTTTAACAAGCAACAGCATCACCGACACTAATAGACAGTAAACACCAAGTGTCACAGTATACACTAAGCAGTTTATACAATGTTTACCAAGGATCATAGAAAATGGCATAGTAATCTAAAATGATTCATACTTCTATGCAAATAGGTAAAAATTTTTATGAACCATTGTAACCATTTGCATAGAAGTATGTGTCATTCTAGATTACAATGCCATTTTCTATTATCCTCAATAAACACTGTATAAACTATTCAGTGTATACTACAATGCTCGGTGTTTACTGTCTGTCAGTTTCAGTGATATCCCTTCTATAGTCTTGAAAGTATTTTTACACTCATCTCCCTCCTTAATCCTTATTTGGTGGTATCCATTTTTAAGGTCAATCTTTGAAAATTATTTAGCCCCTCCTAAGAAATCCATAAAACCTTCAATTCTTGGAATAGTAAACCTATACCTTATGGTAATCCTATTAATGGCCCTAGAGTCGATACATAACCTCCAAGTTCCTCCTTTATTTGGTGCTAGGATAGTAGGTACTACACAAGGACTGATGTTTTTCATTATGAGCCCTTGGTCAAGTAGTTATTAGATTTGCTTGGTAATTTCTTCATTTTGTTGAGGGGTCATTTTGTATGTAGCTTTATTAGGTAGGGATGCTCCTGGGATATATTCTATTTGATGGCTTATGGCTCTTTTAAGAGGTAGGGTGGTTCACTTTCCATCACTCACTATTTCTTTATATTGTTCCAACAACCCTTTAACTTATTTGGGAACCTCAAGCTTCTTGACTTCCTTCTCTTCTTAATTTGGGCTTCAACACCAAAGCATAACCCACTCCTTCACCTTCCTACAAGGTGTTTAGGAACTCTTTTTCCCCTAATAAGAGCACATTAGGACCAACTAGTTTCACTTCTCCCTCTTCTAGAATGGACAGGATTCTAAAAGTGACTCCATCTTTATTTAGTGAGTAGGCATTCTTGGCTCCATCATGGATAGCCTTCCTATCAAATTTCCATGGCATTCCCAATAAGAGATCAAAAGCATCCATGGGTAATACATCACACAACAGCATGTCCTTGTACCTTCCAATGGTGAAGTCTACCCAAGCATGTTTATTTACCAATGCATGTTGACCCTTATTCAACCATGTGACTCTATAGGGATTGGTGTGTGGGATCCTTTGAAGATTCAACTTCCTAACTACCTCATTGGAGACTATATTGTCTATGGACCCAAAGTCTATGACAATCTTGCACACTATGCCCAATATCTTTTATTTTATTTTGAATAAGGACCTCCTTTGACTTGGCTCCTCTTTGATTGGTTCTTTAATCAATTTCCTCCTTATCATAAGGTTATTCCCTACTTCAGAATCTAAGGCCACTTCTCTAGGATTGCTACTTGAGGACTCTTCTTGAATGTAATTCACTCTCTTCTCTCTACCTTGAAATGTAGAACCTTTCTCAGGGTACCTATATATTAGATGTCCATATTGGTGATAATTATAACATTTCATGGAAGATAATTAGGATCCTCTCCCTTGGCCACTTGATCTTCATCTATATATACTGCTTGGTCCTCTACCTATGTTAGTATAGCCCCTTCTTCTGTTAGAGACTTATCCTTTCTGCTCAGTGAGTTTGGTCTCAATTTGAGTTCTTGGTTCTGAGGTTCTTCCTCTATAGCTACCTCTATGGACCCTATTATCTGTAACCCTTTGTCTACCTTGGCTACTAGAGTCATGCCTCTTTTTGAGCTTCTCTTCTACCTTGAGAGCCAACTAATAGCATTGATGAACTATTTTGGGGCTTAATAGGCTTATTTCTTCTTAGATATTCCATCTTAGGCTATTTAGGTATCTATCCACCTTTAGGCTCTCCTCTTCCATCACATGTGATCTAAGACATAATTTATGGAACTCCTCAGTGTAAACACTTACTTCTAGGTCCTTTTGTCTCAAATTTTGTCTTTTTTTAAGCAATTGCACCTCATAATCATCAGGTAGGTATGTTTCCCTTACCTTTTCCACCATACCTTTCCAATTGGTAATGGGGTTCTTTCCTTCTTTCACCCTTTCATCCTGCACAAATTTCCACCATGTGAGGGAAGCCCCTCTCATCCTTGATTTTTCTACCCTAACTCTTTAAGCTTCACTATTTCTCTCACACTCAAAGTGGTTTTCCATACCTTCAATCCATTCCATAACTATCTCCACCTCCATATTTCTACTAAAAAGTGGTATTCATTTGACTAAAGACTTGCCACTCATGGAATTTATTGCCTTCAAGAAGGGTTCTTCTTCTAACAAATGGTCTAGTTCATGGATATTGTCCTCCTCTACCACCTCTTTACCCTTTTGTTTTACCTCTCTGACTTTCTCTCTAGCCAATTCAGTCTTTACTTCCACCACACCAAGTTTACTCTCTATCTCTGCCAATCATTCCCTAAGGAGTCTATTCTCCTCCTCTTGATCTTCCACCTTTTTAGCCAATTTTTAATTTTTCACCATCCTTGAAGATTCTACTGATTCATTGGAATACAACATCAACTATTCACTAGCCCAATCTACTTTAGGCTCTAATACCAATCTGATAGGATCACACTAATTGCTCAACCACTTATGTCAGGATCACTAAGATTCCTAACACTCCAACCTACTAATATCTTGATCAAGGTTTTAACAAGGTATCTCCTTGTCCTCTAAGGAATCTCTCAATGTCCTCCAATTGAAAAACCCACCCTCCAACTCCTAGGTGATCTATCATTGATTGTGTGTTCCTTCTCCTTTGATGTTCATCTCTTCCTTCCAAATATGCCTTACCTCCTTAACAAGTGGTGATTCTTGCACCTGGGTGTGGAGGTAACCAAATTTTAACCAAGTTTCAATTCTTGATAAAAAATTTACAGCTATTCACAAATCCACCTTACTGATCTCTTCAAACTCTCTAATTAGGCCTTGTAGCCCTAGAGCCCCCAATTAGGTCTCCTAGTCTGGATTTTTAGGACTTTCTACAAAAAGATCAAGAAGGAACTCCCAAATAAACTTTGGATTTTTTGTTCATGTAGGATACCCTAAATGATTTTGTGGGTCTTGGGATCCTGTGCATCTGTACAATTCCCTAACTCAACTAGGAGGGTTTTACAATAGTTTTAGTGGCTTCTAGCAGCTCAATGTACAAAGTAAGGTTTTTCTTTCCAAATGGATTGTTCAAGCCTCATTCTCTTCACCTAATCACATTCTAATCATCTTCTTTATCTCCAAAGTCTTGGAGTACATTTCCTTGGTTATTGTATACACTAAAAAGTGACTTCATTAATTAATTAAATATTTATTATTTAATTATTACTAACTTGAAGAATTAATTAAATATTTATTATTTAATTAATATTTATTCCTCTATTTATTAGATAAATTATTCAATTTATTTGATAAATTCACTATAGTCTAATTTTCTATCCTAAGTCTTTTAAATAGTCCTATTTAAGTGATTTAATCAATTACACAATCACTAATTATGACTTAGTCCCCTAGTCCACTTCATCTACCTAGTCACCTTACATATCACCTTGGCTAAAATAATTAATTATTATTAATTATTAAATATTCATTTATCCTCACCCACACATGTCATATCTTTAAGGGCTATGTGGCCTCATAAGACTTGGTCTCATGACCACATATCTTCTCTTGAACCAAGTCAAGAGACAATCCCTATTCCTAAGGGGCTTCTCAAGACACCTCTAAGCATCAAAGGTGACTCATGGGACACTTGTGCCAAGAGTCCTCATGAGGAAAATGTCTCTCCCCCTTCCTCTCATTGGTCTTTGTGAGACACTTGACATGTGTCTTTCCCTTCCACATTCTCCTCTTCCATGTAAATGTGAGAGGAACATCATCCCTATTCTTCCTCTCACATTCCAACTACATCCCCCTTTCTCTCAACTCCTTCAACTAAGTCAATCCTAGCCCTAGGATCTTCCACCTTTCAATCTCTCCCCCTTCCTCTCATCGGTCTTTGTGAGACACTTGACATGTGTCTTTCCCTTCCACCTTCTCCTCTTCCATGTCAATGTGAGAGGAACATCATCCCTATTCTTTCTCTCACATTCCAACTACATCCCCCTTTCTCTCAACTCCTTCAACCAAGTCAATCCTAGCCCTAGGATCTTCCACCTTTCAATCTCCACCATAGGATTGTGCCACCTAGGCTTGGATCCTCCAAAACTTTATAAAAGGAACCTCATTTTCCTTTGTGAGCTAATAGTGAATAGGCAAAAGAAATCAAGCAATCAAGCATTCTATAGATCAAGAGAATTCAAGCATTCAAGAGCATTCAAGCATCCAAGCTATCCTCATATCAGTTTCATTTTCATCCATTAGTTTTGCATAATCAAGCTTAGGCCATTTTTCACTCATTCACATAAATCTCCACACTTTGGTGACATCTTTGGCAAGGAGCTTCAAATTGGAAATCTGAGAGCTAAACCAATCTAAGAAATCAAGGCTAGGAGAGCAATGGAGACAAGTTACATGGTAGGTGAAGTTAATTTGATTTATTTTTTCATTGTGTTTACTTTTGTACTCTTCATTGTGTTTGCATTAGGTTGATTTATTAGCTTAGATTAGTTCATATTTCATTTCTAGTATTAGTATAACTTATTTGCATACACTTTTGGCACCCACCGTGGGGTAGTTCCAACGTTTTTAACATTTTAATTGTAGTTTTCCATGTGCAGATTTCTACAGGTTGCTTCTACACATTCATCCCCAATATCTGTGCATTCATCCATTTATGTTGCACATACATTCTACTACTATAGTCACCACTTTCTCTTCTATCTTTTCCACTTTCTGGCCATACCTTGCACATTTGTTTCACTATTCTATGCTTTCATCACATCTTGTTGTGCATACGTATTTCCTGTGCATATATACCATCGCATTGCACATACATTGCATATTGTTGTGCATACATCTGTTTCATGCATATGTTCTCATTTTTTGTGCATTTGTTCTCTGTTTCTGCGCATCTATAGTTTTTAGTGTTAAAATTCAGATTCTTAATCTTTTTATTTTAGGTAACTATTTTTAACAAGTGTCTGTTCATTTTGGTAGTTTCTAGGCTATTTTACAAGATGATATTATTGAAGACCCCATTGTTAAATCATTAACAGTTTATTTGTAGGTTCCTAAGGGGGTTTGAAAAAGAAACTATAATCTTGTTTGGGCTTTAAAATATGACATGTTTTTCTTTTTCATGTGCCTTCTTTAGTTTAGAAAAAAATTTGTTGTGTCTTGCTTTTAGCAGCTATTTGTAATCCCAAAATTATAACAAGGTATCCTCTCCCCTCACCATTCATGGATCTTGGGTGTAAGAGAAATTGTTATAATTTTTAGAGGGCGGTCTTTGGTGGGAAAAGAGGTACTCACCCGAGGGAATGACCCAACTGGTAACAGGCTAAAGCCAAGCCCTTCCAAACTAGTATATAAAAAATGCCAGTGTGATTAGTCTCACATTAGATAGGTGTGAATTCATTGTGGCAACCAAAATCTCCTCCAGTACCCCAGTGGTGCGTTAAAGTCCCTACATTGTAGAGGTGAAAGCTTTGCTTTGAAATGATTGGGAGAGCCCCCTTAATTGGGAAAATAACTTGATCACAACCACCTGAATGAATGTCCTTACTAAAATCTTTTGTATAGTGGCCAAAAACCTTCTATTTGCTGGCTCAAGGAGTCACCCAAGACCGTGAAGACACCCTACATTAATCACGGTTCATGGTAGAGATAGCAGTTCTTTGGGAAGTAATGATCCATTGAATTCGGAACTTGGTGTGCTAGAGAAGTGAGTGCACCATGAGGAGCCCATGCCTCCAAGTTCCTAGGCTATCCTTTGTGGATTTGCATGGTTGGATTTTATTATCCTAGTGGGGATTTAGTAGATACTGTCCTTGCCAACCTTAGGATTATAAGCGTGTTTGTGCATTTATAATAGATTAATTTAGACTAGATCATTACTATCTTGTATGTGTGTGTCTATGCATTTTATTTTGCCAAAAATAATCACTTGAAAAACCAAAAAAATTCAATTTTCAGCCCAAAATCATTAGAAACCAGAAACTGCCCATTTACTATATCCTGCTATGCATCTGTTCATTTTGCCTGCACATTTGTAACTGTCACTGCATGTTTGTCTCAATCTATTGTGCTTCTGTATAATTCTACTGTGCATATATCAAATTGTCTTGCACATACATAATAGAGAGCATTTCTATAAGCTTTGGAAAATTCAATATTACTTTTTTAGATACCCATTTTTGTCTTCAATCTGATTCTGGAAACTTTTTCAATCTACACAGACCTCTAATCTTTAGTTTGACCATTTTCATCATTTTTCATCATCCTTCCTTCATCAAAAATCATCAAATCATTTCCTCCAATATTCAAAATTCTCAATTTAGTGTTGAAACATTACCTTACTTTTAGATTTTGGTTTTTGTGAGTTTTCATCATATCAAGATTTATCATCCTCAATCAAAACTCACCTAGATCACTATCTCTTGGTTTTTCTTTGTCATATCATAGTGAGATCCATACCTCCTATTGACTTAGATTTATCAAGTTGTCTTATCCATTTTCAATACTTTTAAATCTCTTTTTTTACATCTTTTCTATCAAATACATTCCAAATCTTTCATCAACATCTGCCATCCCAACATCATCTTTCACATTTTATGGTTCAAACTCAATCTTAGAAACTCAAGAAAACCATTGATCTAGAATCTGTAGACAAGATGGAAGGAAACAATAGCAATGAGGAAAACCCTTGGTCTAGAATTCCTAAAAGACTTCAATTTTTCAATCAGATGAGGAACCCACATATCAAGAACTTAGGGATGTTGTACAAGATCCTAGGTTTTATAATGTCATGGAAAGACTCCTAGACATGGATAAGGAGATGTATTTCCTCATGCTTGATCAACAAGGAGCCAAACTACAAGTGATTTTGATGTTTCCCATCTTAGAGAACCACCTATCACAAAAAATCAAGAAATCCCTAGTGGTTCTCAAGAGACGCATACTCATGGAGCAAAGGAAACCAATCATCAATCCAATGCTTCTCAAAAAAATCAACAAAATAATGCTTCCCAAAATAATCAACAAACCAATACTTTCCAAAATACTCAACAACATAGTGTTTCCCAAAACACTCAAGGACACACATTATCTTTTGATCCCATTCTACAACAAATCTAGATGCTTCAACAACAAATCTGTGACATCCAAACTAGATCATCAACTGAGAAGTACTCCTTGGATGATATATGTCCTTATCCTTTTGATAATTATTTAGCAATGATTCCATTCCTTCCTCATTTTGAGGTTCCTAAATTTGAAAAATACAAATGGAATTCAAATCCACAAGACCACATCCATGAGTTTTTTTTTGCTTGCATCGAAGTCGCCCACAATGACACTTATCTTATGTGACTATTTCCTCATAGTTTAGGAGGACAAGCCATGGAATGGTTCTTCAAACTACCCCCAGGCATCAAATCTTTCAATGAGCTTATTGACAAGTTTGTGACTCATTACTCATATAATATCAAACATGAAGTCACTATGCTTGATCTTTGCAATACACAACAAAAGAATGGAGAACCCTTCCTTACTTTTTTGCAAAGATGGCATCAATCATTTTCCAGGTATTCGTGAATAATTCTTGAACAACAAAAGATGGATATTTTTGTGCATAACCTTACACCAGAAATGAGCTATAGGTTGCAATTGCAATGTCCTCCAAACTTTAACAAGCTCATAGAAAATGGTATCAAAATTGAAGAAGCTATGGTCAGAAAATGTGAGATTAAACTTTATTCCAAAGACAATGTTGGATCTTCAAATTCACATCCCAAAAATAACAAGAAGAACAATAATGACAAGTCCAAATTTTGGAACAAAAACAAGAATATCATTAATGATGGGATTGTGGATAATCACAATGTTAAACCAAGACAACCTCTTTTGAATCTCGCAAGTAAGGCCAATGCTACTCAAGCTACTTATATCAATCAATCGGCAAATTAGAGTCCCAACAACAATTCATCAAATTCGAGATTACCTTTCATGCCACGTAGAAGAACTTTTACTCCTTTGGGTGAATCTATGGATTCTGCATTAAGGAAGTTGATCACAAAGAAACTCATTGCACTTCCTGAAACTAGAGATTTTGAACCTAGGGTGAAACCTTCTTGGTGGAATGACAATGATTATTGTGAATTTCATAGAGTGAAAGGTCATAAAACCAATGATTTCCAAAGGCTTAAACATGCAATTCAAGACTCAATCAAAAGTGGTGAAATTAGTGTTGACAGACATACCTCAAATGAGTCACATAGGGCTTTTAAAGATCCACTTCCTAAACATGAGAAAGGAAGTTCTTCCAATGCTAAAGGTGATAATCAAGCCAACTATAATGTTGCATCCTATAAATATGTTGGTAACATCTCTGAATGTCATCCTTCTAAGTACTATGCCAATGTGATTACTATAAAAGAAAAATCTGAGAGTCAACCAATCAATGTTACTACTCGAGCTCAATCCAAGGTTACTCTCCAAGGAGTCCCATCTAAACCAAGCATCTCTCAAAACAAGTCTATTTATATTCCAAAGTCCATACCAAATGTTTCCAATTAGTACAATCTTTTGGAACAACTGAAGAAAACACCAGCCCATATATCTATATTAGAACTTTTACATCTATCACCATCTCATAACGATATCCTTGAAAAATCTCTCTTAGAAACCCAGGTTCCTACAAATCTAGATCATGATCAATTTCAAGCTATGGTGGGACATTTGACAACCCCACATTATCTATCCTTCACTTAACATGATGATTTTGCCATTAATCAACCTCATAATGCTTTGTTCCATATAGAAGTCCTTGTGCAAAGTCATAAAATCAAGAGAGTACTAATAGATGGAGGAGCTAGCTTGAATATATGCACTTTGAAATTAGTCCTTGCATTAGGATTTTCTGAAAATGTTGTAGATCTGAAGAAGAAAATCACAATCAAAGCTTATGATGAAGAGGAAAGGTCATCCAAGGGATATGTTGTTCTTCCTATCAAAGTAGGTCTTGTAGTCAAAGATGTACCTTGTCAAGTTCTTGACATGTATCTTTCTTATAACATTCTTTTGGGGAGACCTTGGATTCATTCTATGCAAGTTGTGCCCTCAAATTATCATCAATGTTTGAAATTTCCTCACAATGGTCAAGAGATCACTATCAAAGGAGATCCTAATCTTTTCCATTATTGTAGCACTATGAAGACAACATCTGATTTGTTGGTACCTTACAATCATGCTAGATCTTCTGCAACCACTCCCATTGATCCAAGTAATATAGCATAAACTTCTAAATCTAATGGGATCAAGATAGACATAAAAGAACAAAGTCTTGGGGAATACACTTTGGGCCAAACTTTTTGTATCACAGAGCTACCTTTATCTCCTAGATCATATGGGAAATCCTTGATCACCAAACAACAATTAGAACCCTTCCACACTTTTTTATGACACATTTATAAGTGGGGGAACTATATCAAAAGAAGTAGCTGAACATAATGCTAACCATTTGCTTAAGTCACAGAAGAATGAAGAGGATGTCAAACATGAATATATATCACCTGATGTATATGGTAAAGGGTATACTTTGTTGGAAATTTGGCTAATGTGGATGCATAGATGTTGTCATTATGGCAACATATGATCTCTATTAAGAGCGTAGAATCTAGAATGCAAGTATGGCAAGTTGAAGGAAGAAATTATCTAAGTATGGATACAGTGATCCTGACAGAGCACCTGATGAAGATTTAGTTGGCGACGTCCACTGGAGAAATATTTTTGTTTGCATAGTTAACTAAAGCTTCTAAGAAGTATGAGGATACCCCATCTCAATGCACATAAAGTTTGGAGCAGTACAAACAAAGTTATTCAAAGTTTACCGAAGACAATTTTGCAGACAACAATTTTTGGAGACAGTTTTAGCGAAAGAGTTAAGGGATTATTTTTGCTTGTCAAAATAATGACTTAACATTATGAAGGGATGACATCCTATATGTTTACTCTTGGATAAATATTTTGGAAGCTGACCATGTAAATTTATTAGCTTTAATAACTCATATATTAGGCATACTTGAAATGTAATGATATAAAAAAAAGTGATATGTAAAAAGAAAGAAAAGATAACTTGCGATAGTTGTTTATTGTGATAGAAGCAAAGGCTATTGATGCAAGGTTGTAAGAAGTACCATATTATAGTCAAAAATATTTTGTATTACCTATTTGGGCAGTGAGCTCAGCTGGTGATCAGGTTTTGTAATCTAACTCCTAACAGGGTTAAGGCTTCTAACAAGGCCTAAAGTCCTTTAACCAGGACAGATCTACTATATATTGTAAATTGACTCCTAACAAGGTCCAATATCCCTAACAGGATACTTTTGATTAGTGATCTTTGTGGGTACCATCCCCACTGAGGTTTTCACTTGGCCAGGGTTTCCTCGAGAACATATGATGTGTTATGAGTTCTTTCTATTTACTGCTATGTTTGTTAATCAGCTTGATAATATTTGTATGCACTAAAGTAATATGTTATATCCATAAGTGGGCAAAAGAAAAAGTTTGTGAAATACTGATTCACCCCCCCCTCTCAGTATTTCCTATTTCTAACAATTGGTATCAGAGTGCAGTTACTCAGAGAAGGAACATTCAAGGAAAGCTTAGCAGCTTGAGTAAGATCTCAATGGATATGGATCAACTTCAGAAGAATCTTGAAGAAGCTCTTGAACAGATTGATATGCTTATTGATGAAAGAAACTCCTTAAGAAGAAAATATGAAGATGCAAAGAATGCTATTGACAAATTAAAAGGTAAGATTGAAGATCTGAAATCTGAAAAGAAATATGATATGCTTGTTGAAGATTGTGATGAATTAGAAAAATAAAATGAGATCCTTAAGCATGAGTTGAAGATAGTAAATCTGAAGCTTAGTATGAAAGATGGAAATTTGAGATCTGATAATGAAAAATTGAAAATTGAGAATGAAGATCTGAGGTCAAGACTTGAAAAGGAAACATCTGAATCTGAAAAAGTAAAAGTGCAGTATGTGGAACTTGAGAAGTATAATAAAATTGTGAAAGGTGAATTAACTCAATCTAAACAACAACTTGAAAGGCTATATTCAAAAAGTGATAAGACTAAAAAACAAATTTCTTTTGAAGAACCATTCTTTGATAAGACTGGATTTGGATATATTATGTTTAGAACAAACCATGAAAGTAAGAAGCCAGATCTGAAGACATCTAAAATTGTGGAGGAAATAAAGCTAGATGAGAACACATTGGAAGATCCACCTAAAGAAGAACCACCTAGAGAGAAAGAAGAATCAAAGCAAGAAGAATCAAAATAGGAAGAATCATCTAAAGGTATGCAAAGAGAATTCAAAGGTAGATGTTTTGCTTGTAATACTATTGGGCACATGAAGAGAGATTGCATAGGTAATCAATTTAAACCTTTTAATGGACATTGTTATAATTGTCATAGTTTTGGACATAGAGCTAATGAATGTAGAAGACCTAAAGTAATTTTGAATAATTATGATAGAATGATTGGGAATACTAACAATGCAGATAAGAAATCTATTGAAGAAATGAATCAAAGAAAAGTGGTAGTATGTTTTAGATGCAACAAAGTAGGACATATTGCTAGAAATTACAGGTCACAGATTAACCATCAAGGACAGAGATTTGGAAACAATGGAATCATCTATTAGATATGCAACAAGTTTGGACACTCAGCAAGATTTTGCAGAATGAACAATGGAGGTTATCATCATAACCCTAACCCTAGGAACAATGCAAGAAGGAATGAAAATGCAGGAAACAAAGAGAAAGGTTGTTGTAGCAATAAAGATGAAGTAAAATTTGACAAAGGCACAAATCAAGGATGTACAGTCAGCATTGAAAGTAGTCAGGAAGGTAATGTAACCAATGGTAAGGATGAATCGTTACCTGACCCTTCTTTAAGTACTTAAATTATGTAAGTTTCTGTAGTTTAGGACTTAGGATTAGTGTAGATTAGGAATTTGAATGAGTTAAGTTTTGTGTAGTTAGATATAGGTTTATCATGTTGTACTAATGCTATGGTTAAGTGCGCAAAAGAAAATATTGTGTTTTGCGAGGTCGCAGAAAGTTTTATGGTTGCAGGTTTGCAGAATCAGCTTTTTGAGGTTTTAGTGGCAAAATGAATGAATGCGATATCAGATCAAGTTAATGTGAAGTGTTATAAGGTTGAAATCAAAGTTATTACGATTACAAAGTGATTGAAAAGTGATTTGAAAGAAGAAAAGTGAGTTGAGGATGATTTGAAGAAGTTTGGAAGCAGTTTGCAGCGGTGATAATACTGAAACCCTAGATTTGCAAAGTTGAGGTATTTTTGATCTTTAATCAGTTGATAAGATGGATATTTCTATGGTTCATAATGTTAAGGATAAGAATAGACCAAAGATTAAGAAAGAACTAGTAGAACCAACTGAAATTGATGACAGTCTAGCATTATCATCCGTACCAGACGGAGTATTGCACATTGAGAATGTTAAAGGATATTTAGGTTGCAAGTTTGAAACTTTGGGAGATGCAAATTTTAGTGATGATTATAGGAAATTGTACAATCAAGACATGTCAGTTAAACTAGCTTATGGGCACCTAGAGAATAATGAAATTATCAAATATTCCATGAAGTATGAATTCAATGATGAGGAATGTACCAAGATCATTTTAAGTAGAACCCACAATGGGAAATTCTGAATGGAGGATAGAGTTATTGATATAACTGCCGACCTAATTCATGAAGTTACTGGATTATCAAAACTTGGAGAGATTCCACTAAATGAAAAGAACATGAGAAATATTGTTTTAGATAACACTGGATCTAGTTATAATGGTAGAGGAATTGTGATAAGTAAGATTAAGCAAGATGATGTTAGGTACCTTTGCAAGATCCTAACAACTAAATTCTGCGATAGTTCAAGGGAAGATGACATGGCTATAGGAATGATTCATGTAGCTTATCTTATGTGTATTGAGAAGAAACCAGTAGACCTATGTGAAATTTTGAAAATTCAGTTATTTGAGAACTTAGAAAAGATTAAGAAGGCTAAGTACACACAGTTTAGGTTTTCATCTCTAATAACCTATATGTTTTTCCATATTTTGAGAAAATTTCCTTACATAGTTGATTGGAGTGACAATGTGAACACAATGGAAAGAATAAACTCAGTCTACATGAAGCACCTTTTTGATAAAGTTAATGACAGTGTGAAGCTTGTATTGAAGACTTTTCAGAATATTGTTAAGAACAAATCAAGGATTCCTCAATCCTTAGTTGAAAAGCATAAAGATGACATTTGTTTTATGGTTGACATTGATTTCACCTACATTGAAGTAGTTGAGCCTAGAATGGAATTCATAGACCCTCTTGGCTATGAAATATCTGAAGCAGAAACAGTAGGATATGTGAATAGATTGTTAAAGTGTGAGTTGGATGGTCATGCAAATAGGTTTGGAACCTATGAAGAGATTTTCAACTTTGTAATAAGTTTGAGAGAAAAGAAGCAATCTAGTAAGAGAGTTGAATCTACTATGAAGAAAATATTGAAAGAATTTGGTATGTCAAGTCATGAGTTTGACATAGCTAAGAAGACTGCAGAAGCCTTGAAGCAAAGTGAAAATCTTGTAATTTCACCTGAGACATCAAGTGCAGATCTTGTTGATCCTATTGCAGTGAAGGTAAAAGTTGAAGTACCTAAAAAAGATGAAGGAGATAAATCTTTTTCTCCTATTCCTAGCAAAAGAGTAAAAGTGAGTGCAACAAGACCCAGCAAGAGACAAAAAGTGGTTGTACCACCTATACCTAGAAATGTAGTAGTAATTAAAGATGATGATGTAGTTTCAATCAAGAAGAAAACTTGGAAACCAAGAATTGAAAGAGTTAATGAAGATATATTGAAGCATGGAGACTTCACTAAGTTGAATGAATTCTATGATCTATATGGATCATTTGACAGATTGAACTTTGAAAATGCAATGGTTACACATATGATTGTGGTAGATAAGAAACTTAGCACTATTCATGGTAAGATCCCAGAAGATTTGTATAACAGACTCGTGAATAGAAAATAGAGAGCACAAGAAGAGGACATAAAGATGAGAGAACATGTAATCAGACAGTTCTATGAAGTTGAGGATGAAGATCATTTGAAGAGATTCTTGAAATCTCTTGGAACTTTATTGAGAACTAAGAGAAGAACAATCCTTATAATGGGAGGCAAAAAGGAGGAAGTACAGAAAGAGATAGAGCAAGCAGTAATGCAAGTTCTTACAGATATAGTTGCAGAAAAGCATGTTGAATCAGACCCTCAATAGAAGCAATCAGAGGAACCACATGCAGAGGAAGTTGGTATTGAAGAAGTTCCATCTTCTTCACATATCAATATTGGCAAAGAATCAATGGATATTGAAGGCACCAAAGTGACTCTACAATCAGATGATGCATTATTTCATGATCTAGGAAACATTGTTGACAATTTGGCTTTGGGAGAGCAAGAAAAGGTCATAGAATCAGAGAAGAATACAAAGGCAGAGGAAGCACCAACTGTATCAGAATCAGTTCCAGCAGAACAGACAGTCAAAGGCAAACAAATTTTGACAGAGGTCACTACCCCTAGTGCACCTGACAGTAAGAAGAGGCATATTGGTTCAATGTTTGAAGACCTTGGAAAAGAAGTTGAAGATGATGATCAGCTTGAGTTCATCACATCTCTGAATAAAATTATTGGAAAGAATAAGAAGGTGAAAGACCTTGAAGGCAAAGTTAGAGTTTTGACAGAGAAACTTGAGAGTGTGATCAACACTAAGGTATATGAATCGGATCCACTTGAGAAAGTTAAAATGGTAATGAATTCTTTTGACTCTGAATTTTCTAACTTGAAGGATATTGCTAGAATAAAAGTTGAGGAAGACTTTGAAGCAGAAATGCAACAAACTTTAAGTGTAAATATTCGAAATGATATTGGTAGTTTAGATGTATGCATAAATAATTTGAGGAGACATTTTGAGATAGGAAAGAATTTGTACATTCAATGCACTAAATCAGAAATCCTAATAGTTGAAGAGGATAAGAAGATCAGAGAGAAGTTAGATGCTATTACAGCTGAGACAAACACCTTGACAAGCCCTAATGTCAAGAAAAGTTCTGTAGAGAAGAGCATAAGGAAATTGAAAGATGAAATCAAAATGTTAGCAGAGGAGAAGAACAAAAAGATGATCAGGGTTAACATCTTGAGAGAGCATGTCTCAATCAAGATATCAATTGTTGAAGATCAAATTGAGTAGTGTCTTTCAGCAAAGACATCACTTCAGAAGTTTAGCTTCAATTCCCTGCAAGCTTGTTAGACAGCAGCATACAGATTGAGTACCCTACCCAATGTTGTTGAATCCATCAAGAAGATATGGGAGAAAGATTTTGAATCTTGGAAGTTAGAATTTGGTGATTGTGTTGCAAGCCTATCGGCTTTGCAATAACTGATAATAAGGTATAAAGTTTTTGAAATTTTTGTACACCCTATCTTTGTCATTGTTGTCAAAGGGGGAGAGATAGCAGAAAATGGAATATATGTTGAGGAAGGATACTCATAGGGGGAGCTATTCTATGGAGTATGATATTGTATACATATTGTATAAATTTTGGCCACAAATTTTGTATAAGTGTTTTTGAAGTTTTGTTTGCACACTTAGCCAATTTTCCCATATGTTGCCACCAATGACAAAGGGGGAGATTGTTGGCAATTAGGCTAATGTGGATGCATAGATTTTGTCATTATGCCAACATATGATCTCTATTAAGAGCATAAAATTTAGAATGCAAGTATGGAAAGTTGAAGGAAGAAATTGTCTAAGTATGGATACAGTGATCCTGACAGAGCACCTGATGAAGATTTAGTTGGCAACGTCCACTGGAGCAATATTTTTGTTTGTACAGTTAACTAAAGCTTCTATAGAATATGAGGATACCCCATCTCAGTGTGCATAAAGTTTGGAGTAGTACAGACAAAGTTATTCAAAGTTTACTGAAGATAGTTTTGCAGACAGAACAGTTTTTGGAGACAGTTTTAGCGAAAGAGTTAAGGGATTATTTTTGCTTGTCAAAATAATGACTTAACATTTTGGAGAGAGTGCTAATCCTTTTAGTCTTATTATGATATGGCCAGACTAGACCCTAATCTAATTATGCATCACTTATCCATTGCACCAAGAGTTAATCCAGTTAAACAGAAGCTATGAAAGATGCATCCTCATATTGCACTTATGATTAAAGCAGAATTGAAGAAGCTCCTAGATGTTGGATTCATTCATGCCATTGATTATGCTAAATGGATTTCAAATATTGTACCTGTATCAAAGCTAGACAAGTCTATCAGGATATGTACAGATTTTAGAGATCTCAATAAAGCTTGTCCTAAAGATGACTTTCCATTGCCTAACATTGATATCATAGTTGATTTGACAATTGGTCATGAGATTTTGTCTCTAATGGATGGTTTTTCTAGCTATAACCAGATCAAAATTGCACCAGAAGACCAAGAGAAGACTACTTTTTCATGTCCTTGGGGCACTTACTGTTGGAATGTGATGCCTTTTGGTCTCAAGAATGTTGGTGCCACTTATCAAAGAGATATGACCACAATCTTTCATGACATGATGCATACCATTATGGAAGATTATGTTGATGACATTTTAGTGAAATCCAAAAATAGAGAAGGTCATTTAAGAGTGTTGGATAGAATATTTACCTGGATGGAAAAGTATCACATTAGACTCAATCCAAAGAAATGTGCATTCGGGGTCACATCAAGAAAACTGTTAGGGTACATTGTCTCAACTAAAGGTATAGAGGTTGATCCTGAAAAGGTTAAGGCAATCATGGAGATGGCTTCCACAACTAACATCAGTCAATTAAGATCTTTGCAAGGATGTCTCCAATCAATCCAAAGATTTGTTTCTCAATTAGTAGATATAAGTCATCCCTTTAAACATTTGTTACATAAAGACATCTTATTCAAATGGGATGATAAGTGTGAGGAAGCCTTCACTAAAATCAAGCAATATCTAGCAAATCCTACAACTCTAATGTCACCGATCCAAGGCAAGCCACTCTTTCTTTACATTTCAGCTACAGAAGTCACATTAGGTTCTCTTCTGGCCAAACAGGACCAAGAAGGAAAAGAAAAGGCTATATACTCTATCAGTCACACCCTTGTGGGATATGAACTAAACTATTCTCTAATTGAAAGAGCATGTTTAGCAGTAGTCTTTGCTTCATAGAAATGGTGACATTATATGTCCTCTCATTCAATCAAGCTTGTTGCAAAGATTGATCCTTTGAAATATCTTTTAAGCAAGACAACATTAACTGGCAAATTGGCTAAGTGGGTTATGTTGCTTAGTGAAATTGACATTGAGTACATGGATAGGACGGTCATCAAAGGACAAGAAATTGTAGATCAATTAGCCAAGGTACCATTGACAGATGATCATCCTATACATACAGAGTTCCCAAATGCACACATCTTGACATTATCCACACAAACATGGAAGCTATATTTTGACGGATCCTATACTCAATATGGTTCAAGAGCCGGAGTGCTATTTGTCACACCGCAAGGATACACAATTCCAAAGTCTTACAAGCTACTTTTTCCTTGCACAAACAATGTAGCTGAATATGAATCCTTGATGGTTGGGTTGAAGATGGCTCTACAATGGAAGGTCATTGAATTGAATGTTTATGGAGATTCTCAACTGATTATCAATTAGGGTAATAATGAATACTAGACTAAAGATGACAAGTTGTTACCATATAAGCATATGGTGGATGACTTTAAACAATATTTCTCAATCATCACCTTTGAACAGATTCTAAGGCATGATAACAAAACTATAGATGCTATGGCAACAATTGCTTCTCTATTTGATACAAAGGATACAAAAGCCCACTTTGAGTTCTTAGTGGAATCTCTAACTTATCCTACGTATAATGATCTTGATACGAGTATTATATGTCATCTTATTGGACAAGATTCCCTGATCTATGGAAAAATCTATTCTTATCTACAAAACAATATCATCCCACCTAACCTATCCCAAAACCAAAAATGTACCTTTCTATGCCAAGCCTCCCGCTATGTCCTAATATCTGACACCTTGTATTGGCGAGGTCTTGACAGTACTCTCTTACGATGTCTTAAACATGATGAAGCTCAAAATACCTTACGAGATGTACATGAGGGTATTTGTGGGACACATTTGAGTGGTCCTTCCTTGGCTAAGAAGCTCATGCATATGGGTTACTATTGGCCTACTATGGAGATAGATTCCTTCCATTTTTCTAGGGCATGCAAGAAATGTCAGATACATGGGAATCTTATTCATGCACAAGCACAGGAGCTCCATCCTTTTATGACCACCTTTCCATTTAGTCAGTGGGGACTTGACCTTGTGGGCACAATTCACCCTCCATATTCCAATGGCCATAAATGGATTATCATTGCAACTGAGTATTTTACCAAATGGATTGAAGCTATTCCCTTGATTACTGCCACAAGCAAACAAATATCCATGTTAATCCTCAATTATATCATTTTCCGATATGGTATCCCTATGTATCTTATTACTGATCATGGAAAGCAATTCCAAAATCAAGACATGGATGAACTATGTGAGAAATTCCACATCACCCATAACTATTCCACCATTTACTATCAGCAAGGTAATGGCCAAGCTGAGGCATCTAATAAAACCATTATCAAGATCCTACAAAAGACTATCAATGACACTGGCCATGACTGACATATACAATTGAATCCCACCTTATGGGCTTACCGCACTTCCATCTGTACCCCAACTGGAGCCACACCATATTCCCTTGTCTATGGTTCTAAAGTTGTCCTACCCCTCGAGGTCAAGTTTCCTTCTCTTTGTGTCTCTCTAAAAGATTTAATTATGGGTGAAGAGTATAGAGTTGCACAGCTAGCTGAATTAGAATTGTTGGATGAATGTCATCAAAGAGCCTATGATCATTTGAAAGTCTATCAATAGAGAATGTTTCATCAGTACAATAGTAAAGTAAAACTCATAGACTTTCATGTGGGTGATCTAGTCCTTCGTGAGAATCCCAAAAATCAGTAGCATTGTGAGAAGAAGGGCAAGTTTGAACCCAACTGGTTAGGTCCTTTTGTGATTATAGTAGTATATGGCTCTGGGGCTTATCAATTGTCTACACGTGAGGGAGATCCCTTGGATGAGCCTCTTAATAGCATGCACCTCAAGAAGTTCTATGCTTGAAATCCCAATGCAAGGGGTATGTATATAGATAAAGTTAAAAAATGCAAAAAAAAAAAAAATTTAAAAAATCAAAAAAATCAAAGAAAATTGCAATAAAAACATGTGGTGAAAACCTGGAAACAGGTGCCATGTGTGACAAGTTAGCTCCTCTCTCTATTAGGATTCTTCTAGCGCATTCTCTCATTGTATATACCCATAATAACATGACTAGTCTGTCACCTTTTTTCCATCATGTATATATCATAATAAAATGGCCAATTCATACACCATCCACTATATATATCCATAATAAAACCCCATCATAGCTTGATCTATTATCTTGGTCTT
Source organism: Chamaecyparis obtusa (assembly GCA_027943335.1). Lineage (NCBI taxonomy): Eukaryota > Viridiplantae > Streptophyta > Pinopsida > Cupressales > Cupressaceae > Chamaecyparis > Chamaecyparis obtusa. The sequence goes on from BSBK01000174.1 coordinate 176,092, forward strand.
CATCCTAGTCTTGTTGTGTCCTTCTTCATCCATAATAAGGCAGTCCATCACCTAGCTGGGGGCATGTCCTTGACCTAGTTTGGGAAGTGGATCTATGATAGTCACGACTCTTAGAGGACAGAATGGAGTATTTTCACCAGAAAAGAAAACACAATCAAATGTTCTTACACAATGATATCCTCATCATGATTCTTAATCTATGATCTATCCTTTGAAACATGACCACTTATCTATGCATTTGACATGGCTATACATCAATCAAACCGATCAATATACCCTAAACTATCTTTTGGAAAAGAAATGTATATTCATGGTAGGCAAGTTAAAATGATTTGTATAAGATTATGCATTCATATATGGATTTCATTGTTACCATGTTTCCTATGCTATTCTGGGATATCTTTGAAATGAGTTTGAAACTCCCATATGTCATTGATTAGAATAGTCAGGATGGGGCATGATATTTTTCTTTGATTGTTGTTTGTGGGATATTTTCTGATGAAGTTGAAGGAACAAGTAATTGGGGTGTCTGTGCATAAGTGCCTTCATTAGTTTAGTAGTATTGACAACATACAAATCATGTTGTTCTACAAATGCTATTAATGGTGATATGCCACACATTCCTCAACTCCAAATATTTATTTCCCAATGGAGGGGGAGAATATTCCTTGTTTGTTATGCAAATGAAACTCAGGTCATCTCAGTTTAATTATACTTAGATGCTTGTCAAGTTTGGTATATTAAACTAAATGCAAGAAGTGCTCAGGTCATCTTGGTTTAATTATACCATGATGCTTGCATTTCCTTGCAACATAACGAGCTCAATGATAAGAATCAAATTCTAGATATTATGAAGTTTTAAGATGTTACATGAAGTTGTGGAGATATTCATTCCATCTTTCATTTTGCATTACACTTAGCCGAATCATGGTTCATATCAGTGCTCCTTTCATAGGGATTTGTAGGTTCTCTTGCTTGTTAAGGTCATCCGTTCTCTTTGTCTATTCTTCTTGTGTTGGACCATTTTATATTTAACATGCATACTTTGATCATTTAAAGTCACATTTCATTATAGCTATTAACTAATCACATTTTTATCTATCATGTTTTAGGTTATTACATTTTATCATATTAGGCACACTTGTATTCATCTCATATACTATCATATTCATCATTGTTTATACATCATTGCATTAGTAACACATAGCATTAAATAACCAATAATTTAGAAACTGCATTTATTTAAACAATATCATCACATGCTAGATCACTAAACATTATGCATCCAAATGAAAGTAAACCATTTGCATTATAGAACATAAGTACTATGCATATTAAAGTAAATCATCACATCTTGCATATGTCAGTTTGCATATATATATAATCATCAAAGAAATCATAATAGCACGGCATCACCATCCGTCACATAAGAGTCCATATAAAATAAATAAAATGTCCAAATGTCCAATCATATCTCATAAATGATAATATGTCCAAATGTGTCCATCAAGTCATAAACATAATGAAATATTGATACAATGATGCTACAAATATAAAAGTGTATTGCAATATGTTTATGAGCCACTGCCTCCGGACTCAGTCTGTCATTGTCTATGTGATGCAATAAACCCTAGAGCTGTCAGATCTCTTGAACTTGAAGGTGCTATAGGAGAACATGATGATACCCCTCCATTACCAGTCAGTCCCTGCCTCTCATAAATAGTTGTCCTAACTTCAAAAGAACTATCTCTGAAGCTCCCAATCCACTAATCACTAGGTACAACCTATCTATATGCATCCTTCCAGTAGGTGATCTCCTTCCCAGCCCACACCATCGCTCAAAGGCTATCTCTGTGATGTCCTAACTCCTCTATCTATTATATCTCATCCAATAGAGGCTCGAACTCCCCTAGTCTCTCTATGGTGATGTCTCACTCATGCTTGATCATGGCATTCTCACTCTCCAATCTCTCTACCTGTCTCTCCAGTCCAAGGACATGGTCTACCTATACCTGTGTCATTGCTAGCTTCACTAGCAATGAATCAATGTCTAGGTCCTCCTCCTCAGCAGCATCCCTTTGTAGGTAGGGATCCTATCCACCAATGTCCATCTCTGTCTGCTCACCCTGGGCATCCACATCTAGCATCTACATGTCTTGTCTTGCTATATCAAGCATATGCTTGTCCTATATATCATCCTGTATGAGTCCACCCTATATGACTCTCTCCTGGCCAAGTACCACATCAGCCTCATCCTGTACCTACCCTCCCTGCATAGGTACCTATGCTTGTCCTGCTAGATCCACCTATATCAGGGCAACTACCAGTATCTATCCCAGGGCACCTGCTAGTATCTGTAGTAGGGCACCTATGGCACCCTATGCTAGTACCTATCCCTATACCTATCTCATAGGGGATGACATCAATCCCCACAATTGCACACCTCTGCCTCTCATCTGAAGCCCAACTCTATCTCCCCTACCTCCACTATCACCACCATTGTCACCATCACCTCCATCACTGCCATGGCCTCTACCATTACCTTTTCCCCTCCCTTAGCCTCTCCTACCCCAACCTCATTACCTATCTTAGTTTCTCTCTACTGTATCTCTCTCTGGTGGCCTCTTTGTCAGATCAGTCAACCTCGAGAATGGGTGCTCCATCAAGTGTCTCACATAATCAATTGTCATCCCTGGGTCTACAACCCCCTATCTCATGGACCATGCCTAAAATGACATGTCTAAGAATTCCTATCATGCCACCTCAAATGACACCATTGGACCCCAATCTCATCTCTCTTGATGCATTTGTGCAAACTTGGTCACTCCCTATGGCATCCCCTGCATCCTAGCAAACTGTCACAAAACTTAGGAAACCAACTGTCTCTCTATGATGTATGGAGTCCTCCCTATCAATCACTGGGAATTGAAGTAGTATCCAAGCTAACACTCATCCTCCCATGGCTCACACCCAAGGTAGGGTCTCCAAATCATCAAGTCTATCATATCAAAAGTGTATCACCAAAACTCTAACTGACCTAGCTTATGTTGAGTCTGGATGGATGCATACAAAAAGACATATGGCTGCCCTACACCATGGAATCTCATAGCTACTAGTCATGTCACTTCAATGTGCTCCCATGCCCAAACATAGAGTAGAGTCACACCAGCTGATAATGATGTGCTCCTCTGATATACAACTTGATGCAAATCATGATATAGATGCACTAGTAGGAACACCCTCCAAGCAAAATGGGTCCCCTCATCCATCATCCTCTGTAAGGTCCAGCCCCAACCAACTGTAAGACCATGTGATCTCTAATCTAGATATATGTAGCCTCTGATAGCTCCAGCCAGCACAATAGGAAGTGGCTCATAGAAGTTGACCACGTCCTCCAAACTAATCTTTGTTTGATCAATATCGTCATCCCTAAACACTACGCTGCACTCTATCAGTCCACTCTATCGATCATATTACACTAACTCTCTAGTGATAGGTAGGTGAAGGATGTGATAAAAATCCTCTAATGTGACTGTCGTCTCTCCTATGGGGGGATGGAAGGTACTTGTCTCCTAGTGCCATCTCTCAATGAGCACAGTCAGCATGCTTAGATTTGCCTGAATCTCAATCATATATATAATGTGATACAATCCAGTCACCCTGATCAATAGCCTATTAGTCTCTGACAGTGTCAATCTCAGATTTTGAGTCATCGGGTATCTCTCCTATGACATCAAAGTATCTGTAATATCCTCCTATCAAAATCATCACATAATCAAACAATCAAATTTCAATCAAATTGATCTATCTATCTATCCTATCCTATCAATTTGAACACATGTTTATCACATGTCTCAATAGTTGATTCTATCAATTATCTACCATCAGGAAGGTTAATTAGTGACCATGCTATGATGTCACCTATCCTAACACAAATCAATCGAACTACAACACCGACAGATCAAATCGGCTTATCAAAATTAAGCTAGACCTAATTAACTTGCCAAATTATCCAAAATCTATCATCTAACATAAATGCATAGCATAGAAAAATGCTCACACAGAACCCCTTTACACTTGCGTAGATTTAACATATGCGCAGTTATCCTAGACATTTACACAACGCCCCTAAGAAAATGTGCAGTAACTACGTATGCACACTTTTTTTTGACATATGCACGGCAGATATTTTCCTATACACATATGCGTAGTTACCTGGAACATATGCACAGAACCAGCGGTTTGTTGTGCAAACATTGCCAATTGCTACGCATACATGCGCCACAACTGCGCATTTGTTTTTTGGCCAAGAAAAACAATTTCTATCCTAAATCTATGGCTGAATCTATCCTAAACATGCTAAAAATCTATTGACACATGCTGAAAATCATCAATTGACAAAGCAGGATGAGTCACCTACTGACTCTCCCGAATCAGGCAGCCTCTGGAAGCGTCTGACTCTCTCAAATCAATGGTTTGATAGCGGGAACAACATCTTCACAGCTCTGCTCTTCTCTTTCTACAAGATCAATCTCCAAATGACAAGTGTGCATAATGACCCTATTATGGACCCCTTAGTCCTATATATAGCCTGTGGACCTATTTTGCTTGCTGTGTGGACCCTACCTATCCATTTCTTTCTAATTTATATTATTTTTCACCCATATTTCTCTTGTATCTTTCATGAGATTGATTGCCCAACTGGACATAAAAAAAATAAAAAATCAAATAAATAAATTTTTTTCAATCAATCTCTTGAGGGGGCATGCATAGGTTGTTTGAGACATTGTTTGGGGCACAAGCAAAAATGCTATAATTTTTCTTTGAAACAATGTGACTAGCACATTATTTCAAAGAGGGGCAAAATGTATACACTAAAAAGTGACTTCATTAATTAATTAAATATTTATTATTTAATTAATACTGACTTGAAGAATTAATTAAATATTTATTATTTAATTAATATTTATTCCTCTAATTATTAGATAAATTATTCAACTTATTTGATAAATTCACTATAGTCTAATTTTCTATCCTATGTCTTCTAAATAGTCCTATTTAAGTGATTTAATCAATTACATAATCACTAATTATGACTTAGTCTCCTAGTCCACTTCATCTACCTAGTCACCTGACACATCACCTTGGCTAAAATAATTAATTGTTATTAATTATTAAATATTCATTTATCCTCACCCACACATGTCCTATCTTTAAGGGCTATGTGGCCTCATAAGACTTGGTCTCATGAACACATGTCTTCTCTTGAACCAAGACAAGAGATAATCCCTATTCCTAAGGAGCTTCTCGAGCCACCTCTAAGGGTCAAAGGTGACTCATGGGACACTTGTGCCAAGAGTCCTCATGAGGAAAATGTCTCTCTCCCCTTCCTCTCAGTGGTCTTTGTGAGACACTTGACATGTGTCTTTCCCTTCCACCTTATCCTCTTCCATGTCAATGTGAGAGGAACATCATCCCTATTCTTCCTCTCACATTCCAACTACATCCCCCTTTCTCTCAACTCCTTCAACCAAGTCAATCCTAGCCCTAGGATCTTCCACCTTTCAATCTCTCCCCTTCCTCTCATTGGTCTTTGTGAGACACTTGACATGTGTCTTTCCCTTCCACCTTCTCCTCTTCCATGTCAATGTGAGAGGAACATCATCCCTATTCTTCCTCTCACATTCCAACTATATCCCCCTTTCTCTCAACTCCTTCAACCAAGTCAATCCTAGCCCTAGGATCTTCCACCTTTCAATCTCCACCATAGGATTGTGCACCTAGGCTTGGATCCTCCAAAACTCTATAAAAGGAACCTCATTTTCGCTTTGTGAGCTAATAGTGAGTAGGCAATCAAGCAATCAAGCAATCAAGCATTCTAGAGATCAAGAGCATTCAAGCATCCAATCTATCATCATATCATTTACATTTTCATCCATTATTTTTGCATAATCAAGCTTCATCCATTTTGCACTCATTCACATAAATCTCCACACTTTGGTGACATCTTGGGCAAGGAACTTCAAATTGGAAATTTGAGAGCTCAACCAATCCAAGAAATCAAGGCTAGGAGAGAAATGGAGAAAAGCTAAATGGTAGGTGAAGGTAATTTGATTTAGTTCTTCATTGTGTTTACTTTTGTACTCTTCATTGTGTTTGCATTATGTTGATTTATTAGCTTAGATTAGTTAATATTTCATTTCTAGTATTAGTATAACTTATTTGCATATAGTTACCTTGGAAGCAATTTAACAAATTCACCTCCTTGTCCCTAGTCGAGAAATGATTGTGCTTGCCTAGGGAAAGGTCAAAAAAATGGCCATACTTGTTTCTAAACCTCTACAAGAGCTATATACACTATACATAGGTTCCACTTCCATGTCCCAACTAGTCATGATGAACACACGGTGGGGTTTCATGGGGGAGCCATGTTTTCACATAGAACTATATGCATGCCAATGAACTGGCTAAATCAAAGGAATTAAACCTAAGCTAAGAAAACTCCTAATAAGAACATAAAATAATGCAAAAAAGAAACAAAATGATAAATACTTATTGAGTCTTCCTTTATAGGAAAAATCTAATCCACTACACACTATTATTGCATAAAAATAAGGGATTGTGTCCTCAAATAATAGTCACACTGATTAAACACTTAATGCTAGAAATTGAAATGTTAACCAACCTTGATATTCAAGATTATTAGGGCTTAAATATCCTCTATTCAAGAGGTTTGGGTGGTTAGTACCCCCATTTGACCTAAATCATAGGTCATGTTATCTCTATTGAGCATTAAAAGTTGTCATTAGTATCAAAGATTGTCAAAGGTATCGGTCGATTACTTAAATTGAGCTAGTCGGTAACTAGAAGAAAAGCATACCAGTCGGTTAAGCATATACACCAAGCATTAGATAGTTTACGGAGCACCATCAGATACTGACACCAAGCGATAGTAAACACTGAGCACTAGTATTCACTAAGCAGTTTATAAAGTGTTTACTGATGATCACAAGGAATGACATAGTAATCAAGAATGGCACATTCTTCTATGCAAATGATTACACCAAATCAAGAAATGTATCACCAAGATCGAGAATAATTTAATGTTAAGATACGATGAAGATTCTATGTAATAGTTCAATCTAGGTCTTTTTTCTATACCGTAGATCTTAGGGTTTTGTCTAAGATTTGTAACCTAATTTTGTTAAAGCAGCATAAAGTAGTATGCTATATAAATGTATGTTATCATCATTTGTGGTGTGAAATGATGTATGAATTATGGAGCACTTGAAGCACTTGCCTAACTTCTAGTCTATCAGCTGACAGAGAAGATCAATATTCAGAAGTTTATCAGATTAAGTAGAATCAGAGAAGGCTAACCAAGCAGTTTAGAGCAGAGATTCATCACAGTAAAGGTGATATTTTGTCAGTACTTTATTGATCTATATCAGACAATCAAGTTGTTATTATCAAATAATTTCCTATTGCTTTCTAACAATTATAATAGATTTTTTGGCTAAATCTCTTAACAGAGTAGACTTGACAGTCTTATGTAAATATCTTAACTGAGTACACACTTCATTAGTGTTGTTAAAATCCTATAACTAGGTAGATCTAGTTGATCTAATATGTTACTCCTAACAGGGTAAGATTACCAAAAGTGATCAAAACTTGTAGCCCTAACAGGCAAACCTTTTCTATCTACAGTAGTGAAGAATTTGTGGGTGTCATCCCCACTGCAGTTTTTACATTCTAACAAGGGTTTTTGTGTTACCAAAATACTTGTGTTATGTGATTGTTATATTGTTGATTTCATGTTATTTACTTTCACAAGTTGAATGGATGAATGATACATGTATTAGATGCAAGTTATTTTGGAAGGTTATCACTGTTTGTTGTTTTAGATCTGAAAGGCTAATGTGTTAAAGTTTTGTGGGCACTGATTCACCCCTCCCCTCTTAGTATCCTATCTCTCCTAATTCCAACAATTGGTATCAGAGCACAATTCTCTTATTTGATAGTTTAACCATTGAAAGGTAAAGATCTAAGTCATGGAGAGGTATAAGCTAGAAAAGACTATTGAGAATCAGAAGATTCAAATGCAGATGTTTGTTGAATAGTATAAGCAAGCCAAGGAAGGACTGAAGAAATTATTGGTTGAAAGGAATAACCTAGCTATTCTGCAAAATGAGATTGGTTACCATGAAGAAGCAATTGATGATATATTTGATCATGTTGGATCTAGTTCTAGAAGTATTTATGATGGATCTGAAAGTATAATCTCTAATTTGTCTGAAAAAAAAATCAACATTTAACTGAACAAGTGAAAGCACTGCAAATTAGTCAAGAATCTCAAATGATGAGAATGGTAGAGACAATGAACAATGCTAGACAAGCTGAACAAGAAAGGAATCTGGCTATTGATGACCAAAGACAAATGATTGAACAACTTCAAGAAAAAGAAAGTGAAACAAAGAGACTCAATAATCACCATTTTCAAGTATCTAATCATATGATGATTGTGAATCAAGAAGTAAACTGAGTAAATGGAGAATTGTCAAGAAATCTTAAAGAAGTTGCAAGACTCAAAGAGGAGAATGAGAAGCTGAGAAATGAAGTGAAAACTTAATAGCAACACAATGAAATGAAGAAATTAGCTGAGGATAGTTCTAAGAAGATTGATGACTTTCTGTTTAATCAAAGAAGATTTGGGAGTAAATCTGGTCTAGGCTATACCAGCAAAGGAGAATCATCACATCAAGCTGAACAAGTCAACAACAATCAAAGTCAAATACTTAAAGCATTGACATGTTATCACTGTGGAAAACCAGGACATACATATAATGTGTGTAGAAGAAAAGCACAAGGTAAACCTCCTATCACTCCTAAATTCAATGGATATTGTTATTATTGTGGTAAGTTTGGACACCAAGCTTATGAGTGTAGAGCTAAATAGAATGATATTGCTAACAATCCTACTGTGGAGAAAATATGCTTTACTTACAATAAACATGGACACACTACACGAGAGTGTAAGGCTCAGATCAAACAAGTATGGACTCCTAAGTAGAAAACATAGTGCAAGCCTTATCAACTGAAGAGACAAGGTAACTCTTATGTTTGGGATTATAACACATGGGCTAACTGTGTTGCATGTGGTAGATATGGGCACATTGCAAAAAATTGTAATAGGAAAAGATGGGCTGGACAATCAAGAAGTTGGACAAGCACTAGAATGGCATGTATGCATTGTCATAAAGTCACTCATTTAAGAAAACATTGCAGAGACCGAGCACTAGAGGAAAATCATGTATTTGAGAGTGGAAACACTATTGCAAATATCATGAAGATAAGGAACACTATGTAAAGAAAGGCATCTAATGAGAATGTTGAATCAAGTAATGTTGTCGGTGAAACCTCGTCCACTGGATTGGGTGACATCGGTACCTCCACTTAAGGTGATATAGGTATGTATGGGACTGACACTTCAAAATGATCACATTTTACATACAGTTCCCTATATATGTTGTGCACATACCAAATCTGCATGAATAAAGATGCACTATGGTTTATATGTTTTAAGCTAACAAAGTTATACAATCAGTAAAAGTAAGACCGAGCATTAGTTACTCGTCGGTAATCACTATTCAAGGTTAACCGAATGTCAATATGAACCGAGAAAGGAAATCTTGTGTTAACTGAGTGGATAAAAGTTTACAGTTGTCACCAAGCTGACAGTTGTTATGAACCAAAAGGTAGGTCAAGCATTTAATGCATGAAAGTTTGAGCGGGAATATCGAAAAGTCTATAAATACATGAGAAATAGAGTTCATTTTTACATTGCGATCTCAAAGAGTGAAGATTTCATAGAAAAAAGTTTGAGCCAAAAGGATTTTCAGAAGGCTTCAAGGCCACTTTAGATCAAACCGACATCACTCTTCGACAATTTTGAGTAAGTACATTTTCTACCGAGCACTTTATTAACCTATAGGTTTCCAAAACCCTAAATTGATTTATGGCATCTACATCATCTGCAAGAAAATAACACAGTGTTGACGAAGAAGTAAATCTCATTGTTAGAGAGAATTTTGATGAACCTAAGTACAAACAACACCCCAAGATTGCATCACAAATGGATTTAGTGGGCACTTTTTCAAGCATCCCAGATAGGGTTTTGTTAACAGAAGATGTACAGTCATTCATTCATTGCAAGATTGGAGAAGTAGGAGATTTTGAGACTAGTGTGGCATATCAACAATTGTGTGGCACCGATGGAAAACTGAAAACAAAATATGACCAGATTGAGAAATTAGGGTTATCGTGTGCCATACACTTTTAGAAATCATTCAAAACATATTGGATAAGGATTGTATTGAGTCGGTATCATGATGGAAAATGTTGGTTGGATAAACTAGTAGAGGTCACAAAGAAAATGATCAGTAGGGTTATTGGCTATCCTACAACTGACAAGGCAAAGGCTTTCTAAAGCTCCTCCCGACCTAATGTTGAGAAGAACACTAGAGCTGCATGGGATGGTTGAGCATTGAATATTTCAACAATTAAAGACCCAACAGTAAAATTTTCATCACATGTGATTGTGTACAAAATATTTCAATCGAGCAGATTAAACAGCATAGCCTATAGTGCAGTCGACATGGCATACAAAATTGTGAAGAAAGATCACCAGATTGATCTTGCAGAGATATTGCTAAACCAATTATAGGAAAACATGAAGACCATAAGGTCAAAGAAGTCAAACACATGTAAGTTTGGTTCACTCCTTGTTTGTTTATTTTTCTATCTACAGAAGTATCTCCCTGGCTATGGTAAAGTAAATTGGACAATAGATAAACCAATAACTGTATAGATTACTGAGATGGTGAACAAGTTAGGAGATGATTTGAATAAACATTTTAATGATTACTTTAAAGAATTTAAGACCAAGATGAATCAAAGAAGTAGAATTCCACGAGCATTAGTTGAGAAATTTAAGACAGATATATGTTTTCTAGTAGACACATATCATTCCATGATAAGAGCTGTTGAACCTAGAATCAAATGGCTAGCACCTATGGGCTATGAAATGAACTATGATTTTGCATTGAAATCTATTGAACCATTGCTAGCACTACCAAAAGACCCCAAGTCCACTAGGTTTGGAACCTATGAAGAAGCTAAGTCTAGAATCACGACAGGTTTAGCCATTAATAAAATGTTTAGGAAGGCTAAGAAGATGAAAAAGTTTTTAACTAAGAACTTTGAGAAGGATGCAGACTCATTTGAGGAGACACCGGTTGAACAGACAACCAAAGGTCAATTAATGTTGGATGACAAGGCGTATGACAGTGAGGAAACTAAATCTAATGAAGAATAAGAAGCTACATCGGTTCCTCCTCCTAAAGCTTCAAAGAAGAGGCAGTTACAAGTACAGACAGGTGCATGCACAAGATCATCAACTACAACTTCACCACCATAGAAGAAGGAAGTAGAGAAGGTAATAAAATGAAAGGCAGCTACATTGACAAAGACATATGCAAAGAAAGGATCCAAGGTCGAAGCTGAGGTACCGAAGAAAAGGGGAAGACTGATAAGAAGTAAAGAAGACCTTGAGGATAATGAAAATGAAGATGACATCAGTCAATTCAAAGTGGTCAACAACAAGGTAAGGTTAATAGATGAAATCATTGAAGATATAATTGATAATGGTGACCTTGCTAATCCAGAACTTAGCAGATTTGACAAAATGTCAAATGGGGATCAAACAAAGATTAAGGAGGCAGTCATCCAAATGATGATAAAGTTTAAAAGACTTCCATTAGAATTTGCACTAGCATTACCAAAGGAGTTGGATGATAGAATAAATAAAAAATGTGCAATAGACACCGAGAAGAGAAAGAGAGAAAGATCTCTATTTTGAGTGGCCCCACATCTAAGCCTAGCAGAAATTAATGAACACATGGCTAATTATCAAGCAAGATTTACTGTAAAGAACTGAGCCATGATGATAATGGATGAGAACGTGGTAGATGTAGATGAGATTGGTGATTCCCTATGTAAATCAATTCTTAAAGCCAAAGAACAAGCTGAGCAAAATGCATTCTTAAATTTGTCTAAAAAGAGACAACATTCCAAAGGAAAAGGTATCTACATTGATGATACTGTAGCAGAGAAGTCAAAGGACTCCGGCATATTAGTTATCAAGTTAATTGATATCACTGAACAAAAGGAAGACATAAATATTTCATAGGAAACATCAGATCCAGTAGAGATCCAAATGAAGAAGAAAACTGATGATGATGTACTCATTGAGGACATCACAAATGGTGATCTTGATGACAAGGATGATGAGGATGTAAATATTACACCCACAAACACTCAAGATGAAGCTCAGGTCACTGAATATCCATTTACATCATTACAGGGTGAGCTTCCTATACTTGCAGAAGAAGTAGAAATTCTTTCACAGGAACAACCCGACGGCTTAGACCTTGAGCAACATAAAGATACCATAGGGGAACAAGACACTGAAACACGTGTAGAGAAAAATAAGTCTGAAGGAATAGTGGAAACTACTACAAAAACAAATGCACAAGATGACCCTAAGGCAACCAAGGTGACCCCACCTGACACAACATCTGAAGCTATCAATACATAGGTTACTAAGGAATAGAGGAAGGAAGCAATGTGTCAACCGGGAAGGATACTCCAAAGGTAGAAGGTAAGGTTCTTGTCACCATTGTGAAGAAGTCACCCCTTGCACCAAAGAAGAAGAAGAAAAAGAAGGAAAAAGGACCGGTCACTCTAGATGAAGTTATAATAATACCCGAGTGTGACCCGAGGACCCTTAGCCCCAAGGAATTGAGCAAATATGGGGAACTATGTACAAGAAAAAAAACACAAGAAAAGTTGAAGCAAGAAACCAAATGCAAAGAAATATTAACGGATGTTAGGGATATCTTACAATAGGTAGTACCTAAAGTAAACATTGATGAAGATACTCCCATTATAGATCTATTAATATGATTTAGAACAATAGAGAGGGGGGGTGAATCAATTGTTCTCAGGTCCTAATGTATAAAATAGCTTTTCTTTAAATCAGATCAAGCAACCAAAACAAAATTGGTCATCACTGATTCAATAATAGAAACATATAACTCAACAATCCACTACCCAGCTGTATCTAACTTGTAAAACACAAAAACATTCACACAAGTATTGACACCAGGATTTATAGTGGAAACCCAATATGGGAAAAACCACTTTGTAACATGCTACTATTATTTTCACTCTTCTAAAGTGAGCTCAGTTAAAAGCCAACCCTGTCAAAGGTTATAGTACACATTGTCAAGTGTGACCCGGTTAAAAGATTTCAATCACCCTGTTAAAAGTGAGCCTGGTCAAAGGACTTACATACACTCCATTAGAATGCAACCTTGTTCAAAGGATTTAACAATGACTATTAGGTCAACCTCTGTTAAAATGATTTTGACTATTACAATGGTTAGAAAGTAGAAGTAGTATTGATCTAAAAACATACAACTCACTTTGCAAATATCAGATCCAATTCCATACACAAATGTTGGTTTACTGACTTTGAAACTTTTCCATCTCCACTTCTGATCTACTTGGAACTTTCCTTCGAGCAATCACCACACTTTTCCTTTAGCCTTTTCACTTATAAAGTCAATAAAACTTTACTGTTCTTCCAAAATCTACTTCACCCATACATACACATACCTAATGCTTCGGTTCCCTTAATACTTTCCTCTATTAGGTTAACTTGTCTTTTGCTACTTAATCTTCTTCATAGATCTTAGGGTTAGGTTAGATTCATTGAATCTACCCGCTTCATGTTCTTCATCTCCTCTTCTAGAATCATCTCAAATCTCATAAAGATTTACAATAAAACATTTTACAAAGCATTAAATGCTTCCATACAATCAATAAATAAAGTCAACATGTTTTACATAATCCAAGAATTCAACAATGTCAGCTCCAAATCTGAATTCTCTTCAAATATAAAATTGTTGATGCTCGGTCAATACTGTGATCATCCACTTGGTCTCCATGTAAAATGCTCAGTCACTACTAAAATTGTTTCCTTGACAATTTACTGATACTCAGTCGACACTAGATTTTTGCTCGGCATCCACTACTCGGTTGACTCTGTCATAACTCAACCTAAACATGATTTCTTTATTTTTGCTCGGTCAAGCCTACCACTTTGGTCTTCAATCTTACTAAGATAAACAATACATTATCTCATCATTGTGCAACATAATCAAGTACACTTTGTAGTATCAAGATAACTCAACCTTTCCTTAGGTGCTATTGTTACCAACCTTTCTTTCCCTTCTCACCATAGATATAGTACTTTCCTAAGTAGCAATAGTCTTACCAATTAAGGTTTGACATCAATGATAATACAACAATTGTTTCAATTGCAGTTTCCAACAAGATCAACTTGCTATCCTTACCGAGAAGATAAATTCCCTAGACATTGATGTTGACAAGTGAATTGAAGAAAGGGTAGAATCCAAGATTCAAGACAAACTGGAAGAAAGAATCAGCCAAGAAGTGGCAATAAACAAGGTCAAATTATCTAAGGTAATAACTAAAATAAAATCTATAACCCAGTTAATTTGTCAATTCTTACTAAAACTATGCACTGTGGAAACCTTCATTGTTGAGATCACTGAAAAGATCAAAGGTCTGAAAGATGAAATCAAGACTAGTGCAAATGCAGCTATAATCAAGCCACAAGCCTTTTCAAAGCACATTCATAGAGTTTAGGAACTCAGGGCATTGATAGATCTCAAGAAACAAGAAGAGCAGATCATAGATCAGGTCACAGAGTTACAGATAGAACTCCTTCCATACTTGAAGATTTTTGAGAAACATATTGTCAAAGCGGAACAACTTGTTGCAACACTAGAAATTTCTATGTTGGATAACATCTTTGACATGCATGTACAAGTCGGTCTTGAGCACATTTCTCTCACCAACTTGAAAGAGGAATGGGAAAACCTCTTGGAGTTTGTGAAGAAAACCCATCAGCACATTTTTGATAAGATGTGAGCATACAGTTTAATTTTTGTATTTGGCATTACTATAAGAAAGGGGGAAATCAATGTATATGTCAATATGCCAAATATATACATAGATGTTACATATACTACATATTACCAGGAGCATGCACCGAGGGGGAGTAAATTGAAATTTTTGATATGTATATATGTATATGGTGGAGATATAAGTTATATATAGAAAAATTTGTCTTTATACATTCAAGTTTTGATACTAATGCCAAAGGGGGAGATTTTTATCTCTATTGAACATTAAAAGTTGGCATTAGTATCAAAGGTTATCAAAGGTATTGGTCGGTTACTTAAATTGAGATAGTCGGTAACTAGAAGCAAAATAGACCAGTCGGTTAAGCATATACACTGAGTATCAGATAGTTTACCGAGCACCAGCAGACACTGACACTGAGCGTTAGTAAACATAAAGCACTAATATTCACCAAGAAGTTTATACAATGTATGCTAATGATCATAGAAAATGGCATAATAATCAGGAATGGCACATTCTTCTATGCAAATGATTACACCAGATCATGAAATGTATCACCAAGATTGAGAACAATTTAATGTTAAGATACGATAAAGATTCTATGTAATAGTTCGATCTAGGTCATTTCTCTATACTGTAGATCTTAGGGTTTTGTCTAAGATTTGTAACCTAATTTTGTTAAAGCGGCATAAACTAGTATGCTATATAAATGTATGTTTGCATCATTTGTGGTGTGAACTAATGTATTAATTATGGAGCACTTGAAGCACTTGCCTAACTTCTAGTCTATCAGTTGACAGAGCAGATCAATATTCAAAAGTTTATTAGATTAAGTAGAATTAGAGCAGGCTAACCGAGCGGTTTAGAGTAGAGATTCATCATAGTAAAGGTGATATTTTGTCAGTACTTTATTGATCTGTATCAGACAATCAAGTTTTCATTAGTAGATAATTGCCTATTGCTTTCTAACAATTGTAATAGAGTTTTTAGCTAAATCTCTTAACAGAGTAGACTTGACAGTCTTATGTAAATCTCTTAACCGAGCGCACACTTCATTAGTGTTGTTAAAATCCTCTAACTAGGTAGATCTAAATGATCTAATATGTTACTCCTAATAAGGTAAGATCACCGGAAGTGATCAAAACTTGTAGCCCTAATAGGCAAACCTTTTCTATCTGTAGTAGTGAAGAATTTGTGGGTGTCATCCTCACTGTAGTTTTTACCTTCTAACAAGGGTTTCTGCATTACCAAAATATTTGTGTTATGTGACTGTTATATTGTTGATTTCATGTTATTTACTTTCACAAGTTGAATGGATGAATGATACATATATTAGATGCAAGTTATTTTGGAAGGTTATCACTGTTTGTTGTTGTAGATCTGAAAGGTTAATGTGTTAAAGTTTTGTGGGCACTGATTCACCCCTCCCCTCTCAGTACCCTATCTCTCCTAATTCCAATAGGTCAGTCCTTTTAGGTTAAAAAATTTTCATGCAATTTTGCAAAATTGCAAAAGTTATCATGACAACTTTTACATAGTTGGGCATTTCACTACTCAAACCACTCAAAGACTCCTAAAATGTTATAAAAACCTACCTAAGGCTATTTTGGGCCATTTTAGACCATAACCAAATATTAGACCAACATTTCCACACTTGTTCCCTTTTTCCAATTTCTAGGACCAAGCTAGGTCCTAAGGACACCTTGGCCTCCAAACTAAGCTCAAAAACACAACCTAAAACTAACACAAACAACTAACCTCCTATCACTCCTAGGCTATTCTTGGAGACCTTTATTAACCTCCTAGTCTAGCTAGGACCAGTACAAGCCAAAAAAAAAGGAATACTTTTAAGCCTAAGCCCTAGGTGCTCCTACACCATTAAAGTCCACCTGGTTGAGGTATTTTTCCTATTGTAACTATTAGGGAACAAAAATTAATGATTTATATGTAGAACTCTTTTCTTGTTAGATCCAATCTTCTCTCTTCTCCTTGTTACTTCTCTCTAATCCATCTCTACTCAAAACCTTGATCGCAACCCTGGAAATCACAAATTTCACTTCATACAATCATCAACCAACAATAACTTACAAAAACCTTTTTAATAAGAGAAATACCTAATAAATACTTAGCTTGCACTTCCTTAACCTTCACCAAAATTCAAATTTCAATCTTCTCACTCAAATACATCTCGCCAAAACATATATCTCGATGTTTGTAAAATGTTTTCTAGCACCGCCTTGATCCATCATTAGATTTACATGTGATATATCCAAGAATAGTCAAGACCTTTTGACCATCCCAAATTTCTTCTAGATTCTTCCCTCCATGCTTGCCTCGATCATATAAATGACATCTCATCAAATCCTTATCATCTAAGACACGTCACCATAACAACTATACACACCACAATATCCATACCAGTCATCAATCTAAGATTTACCACTGGTAGATAAAGAACATAATCTCTTTAAATTGTAGCCTCTTCTTCCACTGTGATACTTGCACACCAAAAATGACAACCAAAAACACAATCACTTGTGACCACCCACCAAAATTCATCATAATGCCAAAAATCTCCCCATTTGGAATTGATGGAAAACACTAGGTGAAAATATATATATATATATATATATATATATATATATATATATATATATATATATATACACACATATATATATATCTCCCCAAAATTATCGTAACATTGATCAGAGAAAATATATATATATATCGTATGACTCCCCTTGACACTATACATTACTAACTAATATTCTCCATATACCTATTTTCACTTTTCCTAACACTCCCCCTTTTGCCAATAATGACAAAGGTTCACAAATTGAATGTGTTCAAATGAATAGCATACCATACTTACATTTTTTCAAATACATCCTTGAAGTTTTTCTTATCTATCTCTAATGAAATCTCCCATGAATTCTTTAGATGATTCATAGCATTGATCTTCCCATGTAGATCAAAGGCCAACTCCTTCATGGCATCCAAAGTACTCAGGTCTAATAATCCAATTATATCTTGTGTATTCTTCACATTTTTTTGTATCACCTCTATTGTGGGAGATAAGTAGGATTGTAATTCAAGTAGTCTGATGACCCTCTTGTCTTTTTCTTCATGTATTGTTTTCACCTTGTATGTGATCATTTTCACTTTGGCACTATAATGAACTACAGAGATTGAGATAGGATAAATCTTTTCAACTAAGTTGTCAATCTCCTTTTGTGCATCCTCTCTTCTCTTCTCCAAATCCTTAGTAGAATCTAAAAATTTTGATATTTTTGTCAATAATTGACTGACCTCTTTTAGTGTGTTCTTTGTCTGATCCACAAGTTTTGAAAGTGTCTCCTTGTCTTTAGTAATCTTTTCCACCAACTTGATAGTCCTTTTCTTCTCATAATTAGACTCAACCAACTTTCTCATAATTAGACTCAACCCACTTCATTATAGCAATCTCACTATGAAGAGTTTGATTAGCAATGACCTTTATTAATGTGTCTATCTAATCAATCACTATTACATCTATGTCATACACTATATATAGAATTAGACCTACTAGAATACCTCTAGCTTTCTTCAGTACTCTAGCCTTCTTCTTCTACTCTTTAACCTTGTCTCTTTATGCCTTCAGCATCATCTTTTTAGAGAACTTGAGTAGTTCCTTAGGACACAATTTAGTAATATAAATCAAGGTCTAAATATCATCATCTTCTTCTTCTTCTTCTTCTTGTTCCTCTTCGTCTTCAGTCAACAATTTAATTTTAATCTTTTCACTTGTTTCTCCTAAACTCAACTTCCTTTTCACTATAAGTATATCTTCAACCTCTTGAGACTTTCTTATTTCTACCCTAACAGTAGTCCTTCAATTTGTGCATGTACCTTAGGTGTATCCTCTTCCATAGGAATATCTTAAATGAGTATTGTATCTCCACCAGTTTGACAAACATCTTGTGTTTCAATGTCATGTACTTACTTAGGGATATCGGCCATGACTTCACATATTATCTCTTTAGGAGTAGATGTGTCATCAATTTTCTCAACAAATGGTTCTTTATCTTTCTATTGTTCATTAGTAACTTCTTGTTCCTTTGGTTTTTGTTCTTCTTCCTTCTATATTTTCATCTTTTTCCTCCATGTCTCCATAGTTTTATCATGCACACTTTGTGTGTCACTAACAAGTATTCTTGTAGCTCTGATACCAATTGTTAGTATCTTGTTTTACTTCATCAGATCTTCAATTGCATCCTCAAATTCTTCAGATCTACTACCTTCATATAGCTTCTCTAAGTAATCGTGACTTTCCCTCAATTTCTCAATAAGTTATCTTCTTTTTGCAAGGGAGTTCTTCATCTTTTCTTGCAGTTGATTGATCATCTTGTTTGAATTCTCAAGTTTCTTCTCATACCTATAACTCTCCATGTTGGTTTATAGGGATCTTCTCCTCAAGTGGTTAAGCTTAATACCATTAGTACCAAAGATTTGATACCAATTGTTAATATTTGAAGGTACTAAGAGGAGGGGTGAATCAGTACAAATAGGTAACCTACTAATTCAACCATGGCTTTGACTAACTTTAGAAGAAACTTCCAAAAAAAAAAAATTTAAATGATGCAATGAAATAAAATAAATTAACATCAGACATCCACACTTTCATCACACATAAAACATTGATTTTTCTCATGGAAACCCTTGGCTAGAGGGAGAAAAATATGGTGGGGATGACACTCACAAGCCCTTCACTATAGTAAAAAGGTTTTCCCTATTAGGAGCTACAAATGTCCTTTCTAAGGGTTCACCATATTAGGAGTAACCAGTACACTATTAGGAGTAAAATAAGATTTGTTAAGATCTACCTTGATAGAGGATTTTAAACTCTTTTTGTGAGTCCACCCAGTTAAGGGATTTACAATAGAAGACCTGTTAAAGTCCACCTAGTTAAGGGACTATTAAAACCACAACTATTAGGGAACAACAAGTAATGATCTGGATGTAGCAGTCAATGCCTATTATGTCTAATCTTCTATTTTCTCTCTGTTACTTCTCTTTGATCTACCTCTACTCAAAACCATGATTGCAACCCTAGCAATCATGACTTTCACTTCATACACTCATCAACCAACAATAACTAACAACCTTTTCAATAAGAGAAGTACCCAATAAATACTTAACTTGCACTTCCTTAACCTTCACAAAAATTTAAATTTCAATCTTCTCGCTCAAATACATCTCACCAAAAAACACATATCTTGATGTTTTTAAAATGTTTTCTAGCACCACCTCAATCCATCATAATATTTACATGTGATATTTCCAAGAATAGTCAAGACCTTTTGACCATCCCAAATTACTTCTAGAATCTTTCCTCCGTGCTTTCCTCAAGCATATAAATGATAGATCATCAAGTCCTTATCATCTGATACATGTCACCATAACAACTATACACACCACAATATCAATACCATTCACCAATCTAAGATTTACCACCAGTAGCTCAAGAACTTACTCTTGTTAACATGCAGTCTCTTCTGCCACTATGATGCTTGCACACCTATCATCCAAATAATTTGTGGTTGTAATCATGATATCTTATGATCATATAAATACTATTCTATGACTACCTCACTTAATTTTGACTTGAGCATGACCACTACCAAAATATCCATCTATAGTAGTTTTTCCTCCACACGGGTTACTATACTTAGTTATTTTCTCTTTACTGATCGAACACCGACCTTACTAATTGTCCTAGCATATGATATGATTATGTTTCCATTAATGACAACTAAAAATACATTCACTTGTGACCACTCACAAAAATTCATCACAATGCCAACATTATGCACTTAAATTGGTCCAAAATATCTTTGGTTGGCATCAAGGTTACATTCTTTGGGTCCTAAATTGAACACTGGCTATCAGCCTTCATCACTCATCATCTAAGTTAGGAAAAACATATGTTGGAAATTTATAGGTAGGGTACTGAGAGGGGGGTGAATCAAGACCATAGATATTTCAAACTTATTTATTTTGAACATAAACTGCTAGCCAGTAAATTACTTATACCGATAAGTATTTTGTCTTTTACTGATAGTTGTTGTAATGTTTAACTGATAACTGATTACATGAAAATGAAACATAAACACAAACACTCAAACACTTAACACAATATTTTTGTATCACATAAAACCTTTGATCAGAGGTAAAAAACATGATGGGGATGATACCAACAAGTCATCATTGTAGTAATAAGGTTCCCAATTAGGAGCTTACATAAGTGTCATCTTAATACCCCGTTAGGAGTATTGAAAGTATTGTTAAAGACTACTCTATTAAGATATTTCATCCCACTTATATAGTGTTCACCATGTTAAAGGATTTACAATAAGTTTGTAAATAGAACTTCTAAGTCTGGTTAGGGACTACCTGGTTAAGGGATTTCACAATCTTGCTGCTAAACTATTAGGAATAAATAAACAAGAAATTTGACCTATAGATTCTTTCTCCTAAATCTTGTCAGATCTTGTTTCTCTCTCCTTCTTCTCTGATCTACTTTATGATCTCTACAAATAACATAGCTCTTCACTTATATATGCATCCTCTAATCTATATCTCTGTATATCTGTCTGCATCCATATCTCTTTCCTTTTCCTTAGATCTCCTCTTATAGTTGCTTGCCCTGATTAGGGTTTCTTCATCTTCCAAAAACCATTTTTCTAATTTGATGTCATCCTTGTTCATAACCTTTTATTTTTTTCACTTCTAATGATTTTTGATAACCTTTTCTTTATGTTGATAACACTTCCTGATAGTTTCTATGTTGATATATCTTTCCTTTCCTTATCTCTATTTCTAATGTTATTTCCCAGCAATGACAATCTAATCAAAATCATCATTGATTTCATGTTAATTACTTATAGAGGATTTTGTCAAGTAACAATCTCCCCCTTAGGCATTGATGGAAAAACCTTTTTACTTTCTACAAAACCTTTCTGTTTATTCTTCATCTCTCATTTTAAAATACTTCACTCTCTCCCTTTGAATGTATCTCCCCCTTTTAGTACTCATCTCACCCATACTAATCTCTCCCTTACATTACTTCTCCCCATTTGATAGAAATGCCAAGGCGAAAACAAAATTGTGTCCTTTGGGTGTCAACTAGTTTATGTTATTGCTTGAATAGTTCTCTACTTGTTCTTGATATCCATCAACACTATGTTAGATTGTTTCTTCAGATTATCTATAGCACTGATATGTTCTTTGACTCTTATTAATTTTTCAATAATATATTCATCATCATTCATTTATGATGTACCCAGCAGATCAATAGTATCTTTTATGTGTTTCTGCATTAAGTCCATATGTATAGCTAATAAGTATGATTCCTCAATTACTGCATTTCCTTTCTCAAATAGTTTCTTTTAATTTTTTGTTACTTCATTCAATAACTCTCATATTTTCAAGTTTCTCCAATATTATCCATGTTATTTCTGCTAGCTTATCTTCTCTTTGGTCAATCTGTGAATTCTGTTGTATATTTTCTTTTGGTCCTGCTTTCACTTTGTGGTCAGCTTCTATTATATCCATGTATGCTTTCAACTAGTTCATACTTGATTATTCTTCATCTAATGAAATCTCTTATAGTAATCTTGAAAATTTTTGAACTCTCTTTTTCATAATCTTTTTCCTTTTTTTTTCTTTATGTTCATAATACTTCCCATTTTTTATAACACTTCCCATTTCTAATAACACTTCCTATTTTTTATAACACTTCCTGATAGTGTCTATGCCGATATGTCTTTCCTTTCTTTATCTCTATTCCTAATTTTATTTTCTAGAAATGACAATATGATCAAAATCATCATTTATTTCATGTTAATTACTTGTAAAGGATTTTGTCAATTAACAACATCAACATCCTAGGATAGAGTAACTTGCTAGGAGTTCATCATCTCCTTCTTTAGTGTAATCTTCCCCTTTGATTATTTTCCTTATTTTCACCCATAGTAGGACAAGTCAAGCCTTGTTTGCATAATCACTTTCAGACCTATAGTTTCTTTCCTTAGAACTAGGTTCATTGGATAATGCTTCTCATTCATTTTAGACCTATCTCTTGGAGTCTAGTACCATATTTTTTCATAGCCTAGTTTTGTCATCTTAGAGTTTTTATTTTAGCATAATCGTAGAGTCTCATATCATCTACCCACCATTTATTTTAACTTAAAGATAAGAAACATCTAATGCCATCAAACACTAGATTTCAAACATGAGTGGAGTAAGAGAAATAGAAACATCTTGATGAGGAAGAACATATTAGTATCAATTTTGAGGATCAAGATCGAGAAATAGATAAAAATCACGAGATTGATCAAAAAATAGCCCAAGAACACATAGAGGAAGCACTACATGATCGTATATACCTTAAAATATTTAAAGAGGTCATGAAATGAGAACCCAAGAAATATTTCAAAGTCCTAGTTGATGAGGGAGTCAAAATACCTTCTGATATTGATACATATTTACTTATATCAAATTAAAAAGAGGTATCTAATGATATTAAACATTCTAAGACACATGTTGAGGAAAAATTAAAGGAATTTAGATCTTTTTATCTACAACCAAGTTACAAAATGTCTACAAAGAAACCAACACCAACATCTACAACTAATCCCATCTTGGATGAATTAAGATTCCTAAGACAAGAATTGGACAATTTTAAGAATGGTAAAACATCATCTCATATTTTTTGTCTCAAGGATATGTCCCTATCCTTTTGATCCCATTATACCAATTCCACCTTTTCCTAATAATTTGGAACTACCAATACTCGACAAATACAAATGAAAAGGAGACCCTAAGGATCACTTAAGAGAATTTGGTACTTCTACCTTGTAACTTTCATATAAAGAAACATACCTTGTGAGACTTTTCCAATGTAATCTAGGAAGAAGTGTCATGGAGTGGTTTTTCTAATTTACCCCTACTATTAAATCATTTCAATAGTTGGTAGACAAGTTCATATCACACTATGAATACAATTGTAAACATGAGGTCACTATGTCAGAATTATGTGACACTAGAAAAAAACCAAAGGAACCTTATATTTAATTCCAAAAAAAATGGTGACATTTAAAAAAGATAGCACCCTATGATATTCCCAAAAAATAAATGATTGACTTATTCTCTCATAATTTGAACAAATAAATTATGAAAGAGCTTCATCTTAAATTTCTTGATAAGTTTGAGGATGTTATAGAAATGGGATGTAAAATTGAACAAGCCCTTATAGATGATGGTAATATTAGAATTAATAATGAAAAGTACCATAACATATGTTCAAGTAATAGTCACAATAAAAAGACTCATTTATAGGCTAGAAACAAAAAAATTGTCAATAATGGTCTTGTAGATGCGAAAAATACTAGATCCTCACAACTCATTTACAATCTCAAAGGATCATCCTTATTTAAAGGAAAAGTGCCTCAAAATAATTTCCCTAAGAGAAAATTCACACCTTGGTTCAATTTCTTGAATCCTCATTAAAATAACTTCTTGAAAATGACCTTATAATATTACCAAAAATAAGGGAATATAATCCACAAGTTAAACCTCCATGGTGGAACACAGATAATTTTTGTGAATATCATCAACATAAAGGTCACAAGATAAATAGTTGCAATCAACTTTGACGTGTAATGCAAGATCTTATCGATGATGGTAAAATTGCAGTCGATGGACATACTCCTTGTAACTTTTATCATGGGGTATTCAAAGATCCCTTCCCTAAACATGAAAAAGACAAAGGAAAAGCCACTAAATCTAGTAATATTGTCAATTATACTAATGCTCAATATGATTATTTTATATACCATATCAATGAAGATGATAATCTTGTGAATACCTTCATCATAAAAGGTAAGGAACCCGAATGTGATGTCAGTACCCATAGAGGCATAGTTACCCTTCATGGTCCTAGATCTAAACCTATTACCTCATCTTCACGTTACAAGTGAAGAAACCCACGTGAATTTTGATACTTGATCTTTTATGTCTATCTCCTAAACATAAATCTATCCTTGAAAAAGAACATTCTATTGTTACCATACCTACTAACATGTATGTGGATCAATTCAAATCTATGGTGGGACATATTACTTCCCCTCATACTCTCACTTTTAGAGAGCGCATTGACTCATCAATGCACCAACTTATAAAGAGGTTTTATACCTAAAGTAGTTGAAAGAGTATCAGTTGGAAAGAGTATCAAATTATCAAATGAGATAGCATCATATTAAATTAGTATAGAAAAAAGTGAGCCTGAAGAAATCTGAAAAAAGTTCATAAATTGATCCTGAGAAAGGAAAAAAATCAGAAAGTAGAAAAAGTTCCTGAAAAGAGTTCCTGAAAAAATCAAAAATAGTGGAAAATTGAGCATGAAGAAAGTAAAAACATGAACAAATATGGATCCTGAAAAAAATGGTTATCTTGGTTAAAACCTAGCAAATAGGCACCTTGATAATACCAAAAAAAAAAAATTAAAAAAGAGAAAAATACAAAAGAAAGTATAAAAAGAAAAAATGTACCTTGGTGAAAACCTAGCAAATAGGCACCTTGGTAGAAAAAATATATTAAAGAGAAAAAGAACAATAAATTCAAGTGGTGAAAACCTGGTAAATAGAGACCATTTGATTGTAAATTCAAGTCTCATTCCTCCATCTGCATTTCCTTTTCATCCTTGTATATATTGCATTCGCCATCATTTGTACATATTGCATAATAAAATCCCAGAGTTGCATTTGTAAATACCCAATGGCTTTTGTCATAATCTGGAAAATTGTCTAAGTCCAACATCACTATGGAATCAAACTAGGGGTATTTTATCCTAAATCAAAGTGATTCATAAAACAAATACCAATGAACACAAATCAATGCATCAAACCACAAGTGTGGCACTTAAACTCTTGATTCATATCAAATCCTAATTCAAAAATTGACCTTACAATGATTAACACTTTGATCCTCGATTCTCATGACCTTATATTTATGAGGATTAAAAATAACAAACAAATATTGAAATGGATGGAGTTCTACTTGAAATATGGATTTGAAAACAAATGGAAATTTATTTTATTTTATTTCTTAAGTGTTACTTGATTGGTGAAATCATGTCTTTTTAGCAAATTGATGAAGTCTTTGACTAGAAGAGCGATGATAAAAGCATGATATTTTCTTGATTTTTGCATGACTATCTTAAGATTGAAGCTTCAAAGTATGTAACATCTGTCTAATGACATGATCATCAAAGAATCACCGAGGACATGTACATATGGAGAGACTCGTATCTTTGTCTGTTTATGCAATAGGATAACTTGTCCATTTTGATCTTCCATATCTTAATGCCAAAATCCACTTGTAGCATTGAATCTGATGAAAGCGGTATTCAGACTATCATGGTTGAAAATCTAACCAGTGAGAGTTGTACCTACTTCATGTGCGTAATTCAAAAGGAAAGTGGTATTTCTATCATCATGGTTGAACCAGTGAGGATTGTACCAATTTTAGTTTCAAAGACCTCAATGGTGAAAGTAGAATCCTTTTTCTTTGAAAAGAGACAGCTAGATGTATTCATTTTAGATTAATTTGCATGTTTGTTTGCATTTGGATCCTTCTCCTCAAAATGCACATAAAAGAAAAAGGGGGGTAGCGTTAAGTAAAATCAAAAGGGTTCATCATTTCTTTACTTGATCAAATATGTTGGACATAATAAAAAAATATTAGGTAAATTGCATTATTAAGTTGCATTCATTAATCATTATTAATTAAATTACATTATTAAGTTACATTCATTAATCATTACTAAGTATTAAAATGCATTATTAAGTTGCATTCATTAACCATTATCCATTATTCATTAAATTGCATCATTAAGTCCATTAATCATTATTCATAATATTCATTAATCATTAACATTGCATTTATTTAGTTTACATTAAGAATTCATTGCATTTAATATCTATTTAAAGTCATTTAAATTACGTCATAGATTCATTAATCATCATTAAAAATCATATCATATAAGAGAAACGTTAATCAATAATCAATAAAGTCATTAACCATTAAACATTAAAGTATTAAATAAGAGAATTTCACTAACATTTTGCGTCCATCTAAGGTATGTCATATATAAGACATCCATCCAAATCTAGTAAAGTAAATGGATTCATAACATTTTGCATCAAAAAAACACAAAAATAAGCATATAAATAAGAGCATGTAGAACTACATATATCATCAAAAAATCAATGTCCAACATATAATGACATCAAAAGTAAAGAGTGTCCATAAAATGTCCACCAAAGTCTGTGAAGTACATCAATAAAGTCCTAATAGAAATGATACATATGATACATCGGAGTGAGGAAATCAGTGATCAACTAGTCCCACCTGCACCTGCACTTGTATCTGCTCCCCCTACACCTATATTTGGTTCATTTGTGTCTATACATATTCCTCTACTAGAACTAGGTTGTGTACCATTTTGAGCCATAGTAGCCATGAAAGTATGCATCATAGCACTGAACTGAGCTAGTTGGCCCCTCATCTCTTTGATGCCAACTTGTAAAGATCTCACATATTGAACCAATGTATCTGGTGCCTTTGAAGTCAATACTACTTTTGCTAGTGGAACCGGGGAAACCTATGGAACTAGTACCTACCTGAATACTTGAGGTTTCTGTCAACCCCAACCTACAACTCTCATATGATGGGTAGGCCTCACTCCTCCTCTCATCCTCACTCCTTCTCCCCTCATCTAAACACTCCCAATGTCACCTCCCCTCATCCTCACACCACCTCTAATAGGTACTTGAGAAATAACCTACCTATCAACCCTCCCACCTCTCCTAGCTCTCTCACCTCTCCCATCATCATCATCATCGCCAAAAGATCTATCATCAATATCCAGAATGGGCTCTGCAAGATCATTAAATTGAAAGGATGCTAACTAAAGCACTGAGCATAGTCATCTATCATGCCTACATCAACAATGTGATCTCTCATGTCCCAAGCTAAGTGAGGGAAATCAAGGATCTCATCTCGAGAAACCCTATAATATATCTAAGGACCTCACATAGATCTCTCAACCTAAACTCAAGCATACAAAGCCAAACCATATGGCATACCTTGTACTCAACCAAACTGATAGAGTACCCTATGTAAGAAGAATATCTCAATAAAAAAGGGTGTCTGGCCAATCATCCATCGAGGAATAAATATAAATGGAAACTCTAAGTCATCCTCTCTCCATGCCTCGCATCCAATATAAGGTCACCATCTGACAAGATCAATGTCATCTAACATGTGTTATCAGTAATCAACCTTCCCTAGATGAGACTGAACAAGAATACCCTCATAGATGTAAGCATACGGCCATCCAAGATCTCTAGCTCATGTTGCAATCGGCCTAGTAACAAGAATATGCTCCCAAGTCCAGAGCTGTAATAAGATCACACATGGAGATAATGTCACACCATGTCGATATACAACATGATTCAACTCATGGTATAAATGTTCCAACATGTAAGAACACTAGTCAAATTGGTGTGGCTATGCAAACATGTCCTCCAAGATCTGGCCCCAACTAACAACAAATCCATGACCTTTTTGATCTAGTAGTAGGAACCCACCAATCAAAACACACAAAAAAATAGGAAGGATAGGGAAAGAGATGAACTAAGCCCATGGAATGCTCTCACCATCAATAGTTGCATCTCCAAAAAATCTTCTACAAGCTGACCCATCATAAACCTAATTGTAGTAGATAATCTCACCCCAACTAGGAATCCTCAATAGTCGATATACATCCTCAGGGTGATAGTCATCTCACTCATCGGTAATTGAAAGGTATTATGGTCAGAATGCCACTATTCTACCATAGTATGAGAAAACCTTGATTCATGCATAATCGAGGCATATCCAAAAGGAAGAACAATTTTCAATGACCAATAAGTCATCGCTCCTGTGCACTCAAATGATCAACCATATCTAGTGGCCAAGGATATAAACCTCAAACATATAACTTCAAGATGTGAACCTATTGAATCAAGTGACATCACATCAATAATAAATCATCTAAGTGGATCACACAAGTCAATCATTCATCTTATCATTATCATCATTTTTTCTATTTCTACTCAGAGAAGATAGAAAACATCAAACTAAATCAGTCATACCAATTAACTAGGATTGACAATCAACATTCATCAAACATGATAAAAAAATAACATCAAACCACTTGTTTCCATCATAGGATCAACAATTTTAATTCATCACTCAATTGAGGAAATCAATCAAATTGGACAAGTTTCTCAATCAGTAAAATTTCCAAAAGGATAGCTACACGTCATTTATCAGGTTGTACGCACTAAAATATGTAAGCGCTATTATTTTTATCAAACATGCTAAACAACTTATCAAACACGTTGAAACAACTTGTAAGCATCATTAACCATTGTAATCATTATTTCAAATTGGTGTACGTGCTAAAAAAATGAGAGTTTGTGGTAACCTAACCCTAAGCAATATTCTACCTATCGAACACACTAAACCTACCTAGGGCATCTTTTTATATGTGTTATTTTATAACATGTACATGTTATTTCATGACGTGGACACCCTAAAAGATTTTTATATGTACTATTAAATTGGTCATACATGCTATTTGATCTAAATCACAAAAACAAACTATAACAATGCCTACAAAATTAGTTTTTTTGCAATAGATTGACAAAATTGAAAAAAGAGATCGATGAGAACACTCACCAAAGGTCCATAGTCACGCGGGCACTGATATCTCTGACCTTACTGAAACTAATGCTCTTGAATGCAGACCACTATCACTGATTTCACCAAAAGGGAAGAGAGAAAATTCAAAAGGAAACGGTCAAAATGAATTGTAAAATTGATGTTTTTACCCCTATATATAGCTTTTTGACCTAATAAAGGGCCTTTAAGCAAAAAATTTGACCCAAGGTCAAAATTGATCACTAAATTTTTTGGAAACTGGGGAATTTTTATCAATCAATCATCACATCATTATTGGAAATGAAATCAAATTATTGTAAATATTTAAAGAGATGATCATAGAGGAAAGTGTTTTTCATCAAATCGCATTCCATTTAATTTCAAAGGGAGTGTGCAATCATATTGTCATCGATTCAAATCAGAGATTTTTTTTCAAATCAAAGATCGAATGTAAAAAAAATTGAATTCATCAATGGGGCATCGAAATCAGAGAATATTTTCAAATCAAACATCATATCCAGAATCCATTATCATAACGAGAATCAACATCATCTATCAATCAAGATTTTAATCAAAGAATCAATCATCAAGATCAAATCAGGCCTCAGTTAATTGAACATCAGACATTATTTGAACCAACACACTTTATACATTGATTCAAAGAGGGGAATTTGTAGACATCTAAAAATATTCAAGCGAAATTCAACTGAGGAATCAAAGGAAAAATCAGAAATTAATTGAAATCAAAGCCAAAGAGGGTTAGTTAAATCAAAAAGATCATTAAATTGTGCAATTGATTTTAATCAAATTAATTGTATAGTTGAATTAAATAAATTCCAACCCATTCAAGGGGTGCACATGGCTAAGGAAATTAAAGAAATCAATTAATAAATTCCTAAAATTTCTCACCTATCACATGGAAAGGAATTAAATCAACTGATAGGAATTGAGAATTGAGCTCACATGGATCAAAGCCAAATTGATTCTCCATCACTCATCTTGAGAATGAATCTAAGCCACTCATTTTGTCTCTTTGTCCCAAGCTTTGAGAAAAAAATATTTAAGTGTCTCACCATTTGAAACCATCAATTTGACTCAAACTTGATCATGGTTAAACTTACTCCACCCCCTAAATTTGAGAAAATCTATAAATAGAGAGAAAAAAATTAGGAGAAAATGATCCATTCTCATTTAGTTAATTGCATCCTTATTATAGGCATTTTTTGTTTGAAAGCATCATAATTTTAGCATGTTAGCATAATTGAGCAAAGATGGGCATTTGAATTCTTCATCATAGAATTTAAATTCTCATTTTAGAGTTGTCTCTAATGGATGCTAGCTAAGAGCATTACATTAGCTTCTTTAATTAGAGATCCGTGAGATGTTCTTACATTTAGATTTTAATTCAATAGATTTAAAGTTAAATTATCTTAAATTGAGTTGATTCTTAGAAAATTAATTCCATGAAGGTATTCAATATGCACAACATCAACAAAGAGGAAGAGTATGATGGAATAATGACTGATGATTTTCTCAATGCAACATTTAGCAGTGATACACTGGTAAATATTTGCAAGTTCATTAAATTTATTTGATTGTATCTAACTTAAAAATGAATGAATAACTAAATTAGTATGTAATAATTATGATCAAAATTCTGGGTAAGAGTGTTGGTAGCAATGGCAATGTTCCCTCGAACCCCTTTTACACTACATCATCAACTCCACAAGTATGTATTGAATAAAGAATTTTAATTAATGCATTTGATTAGTATGTAATTATATGAATGGCTATCTCATAACTTATTGAGCATGTGCATTAGTTCACTAGTGGACCATCAATTTTCACATTATATAGTGAAGGGATGCCACTTTTCCTAAAGTATCTTTATTTGCATTTTAAATATTATTTGAATAGATTATATTGAAATTTTTAATGATATTCATGTATGTATTTTAATTATTATTTTTATCATTTTTGTAGGTATTTAATAATCCAGATCATTAGTGTGTCCCTTTGTTGTATGTACATAGTGACTATTTGTTAGCAATAAGAGAATATTCTATTGTATGTCACTGTATAATTCAATTTCGATGTATATTAGTTATTGATGTTTATACTTTTTATTTTATTAGCTGAAGGTCCAAAAGACTCTAGCCAGAAGGTCGAGTGAGTGCATTTGAAATACTCCCTCATCCATGGCATCTGCATCCACACAATTTTTCAAGGCGACTAGGGACTTTGTTTCTTCCCCTCACGAGAAAGGACTGGATGAGGGACATATATTGTACAGCTATATGGCATTATTGGAAACATTTTTTTGTATAATGTATATGAGATATGTGCTACATCCATTTGGCTTTGAGGAAGCCAATTTGACTATTTTGGATATATTACATGTATGACATTATTGGACATATATATTTAGCTTCATGCCCTATGAATATTTATAGTTCATGTTTTAAGCACATGAAATTAATGTCTGATGTGTATTGATGTATACTACTTCATGTTTGTGTGGATTTCTTATGCTTTGTATATTTCTCATGCCTTATGTTTATGCTTACATGTATCTATGTATATTGTTACTGTATGATTCATACTTTATGGGAATGTGTATCTTTCATTTCATACAACTTTACTACTAGTAGAATGGCTTCAATTAATGAAAATGACTCCAGGACTACTTCCAACCTTATTAAAAGGCATCTAAAAATATTACATTGACAACAAAATCATGATTTGATCAATCATTTGCATTTCCAATACCATTCTATGATAACTCTCCCTGTTCCAATCAACTAGCCCTTTTAGGCCAATTAGCCTTATCTACAAACCCTATCTCAATCATCGACCTAAAGATGATATATATCATAAATAACTTCCCCCAACTACCTCTAACCACTTTTTTGTATTGGGAAGAAAGCATTACATCTTTTACATAAACGTTGCAAAGTTGTTAGCAAAGTTTGTGCAACTTTGACAAGTTTTTCTTAATCACTTACCTAGAATCCTAAATTCCATCCCAACACCTCAAACAAGTTTAAGTAGGTCATAAAAGAAAAAATATATCAATCCTACTATATTTTATCCCTATTGGAGCATTTTGACCACCTTGACCCATTCAAGGCCTTACAAGTACCTTAAGGGATGCACTGGAACAATGTGGTATGAAATTTTCAAATGAGTTATGAAGCCTAATAAGGTTATTCCTAGTGTTTACTTGACCAATCATAGTTTTTGGTGAAAATTATTTGAAGCCACGATGAAAACTTTGAAAGATATACAATGTAAGAACTTTTAACTGAGCCACACTGCAATATTTAGCATCAAATGAGATGTGGTTGCCAATTTTAAATGGTTGTGAATCTCTCTAAATGGTGATAAGATTATGTGGATTCTAGAAATACTATCTTGTAGCACCTGATGGTTTATTTCTACATTGCATGAGCTCTGAGAAAAAACCCCCTAAAGATCACCATTTTTTGTTCTTAGTGCACCTAAAGGAACACTTCACTCTGGAGTGGTTGGGAATGCTCCAGCCACTTGGTGAGATAAATGAGGTGGTTCCTAGCATTTACCTATCAAACCAAATATTTTTTCATAGATGGTTTGAGGCCACGATGAATGGTTTGAAATAAATTTAGTATCTTTCAACTAAGTCACATTGCAAGATTTGACATCGACCAAGATTGTGTTGCTGATTTCAAATGGCATTGAATCTCCCCAAATGGAGATAGGATTTTTAAGACCTCAAAAAATAATCTTGTAGCACCTAATAGTTCATTTCTACATTGCATGAGATTCAAGAAACAACCCCCTAAATTTTTCCAATTTTGGTGCTCAATGCACCTTAAGGAATACTTCGCTCTGGAGTGATCAAGAATGTTCTAGCCACTTGGTTATAAAAATGAGTTTGCTCCTAGTATTTATCTAGATAGCTAGAGGTATTGGAATATATGTTTCAAGGCCATGTCAAATGATTTGAAAGATATGCACAGTTACAACTTTTAACTAAGTTAAGTTGCAAATTCTGGCATCGACCAAGATTGTGTTGCCCATTTCAAATGGCTCCAAATCTCCCATGATGGTGATATAATTTTGTAGAACTTGGAAGCACAGTCTTGTAGCACTTGATAATTTGTTTCTACATTACATGAACTCCAAGAAATAGCTCCCTAAACTTCACCAATTTTGGTGCTCAGTGCACCTTAAGGAACACTTCACTTTGGAGTGGTCAAGAACATCCCATCCACTTGGTGAAAAAATCAGGTGGTTCATATTGTTTATCCAACCAACTAGAGCTATTGGCATAGATAGTTTGAGGCCATGATGAATGGTTCGAAAGATATGCACAGTTGTAGCTTTCAACTAAGTCAAGTTGCAAGTTTTGGTATCGACCTAGATTGTGTTGTCAATTTCAAATGGCTTTGGATCTCCCCAAATGGAGATAAAAATTTTTAGACCTCAAAAACACAATCTTATAGCACCTGATAATTCATTTCTATGTCTCACGATCTCTGAGAAATGGCCCCCTAAAGTTCTCCAATTTTAGTGCTTAGTGCACCTTAAGGAACACTTTTCTCCAAAGTGGTCAAGAAAGTTCCAGCCACTTGGTGAGAAAAATGAGGTGGTTCCTTGAATTTACCCAAACAACTAGATCTATTAGTGCAGATGGTTTGAGGCCATGATGAATGATTTGAAAGATAGGAACAATTTTAACTTTCAACTAAGTCAAGTTGCAAATTCTAGCATCGACTGAGATTTTATTATTGATTTCAAACGGCTTTGAGTCTCCCCAAATAGAGATAGGATTTTTTAGACCTTGGCAATACAATCATGCAGCACATAATAGTTCATTTCTACATTTCATGATCTTCAAGAAATGGCCCCTTAAATTTCACTAATTTTGTTGCTTAGTGTACCTTAAGCAACACTTCGCTCTGGAGTCATCAGGAATGTTCTAGCCACTTGGTGAAAAAAAAGGTGGTTCCTAGCATTTTCCTATCCAAATGAAGCTTTTGGTGCATATGGTTTGAGTCCATGATGAAAGGTTTCAGAGATACGCACAATTGCAACTGGCTATTGTGATGTCCTCATTTTAGTAGGAGTTCAGGAGGATGTTTTGGTCAGTTCATCATTGTGACCCTTGTGAGATGACAATTGGATTTGAGGGTCTCTGTGATAAACTTTCTATTTATAGTAAGTCTATTTTTAGATGGTTGCTATTTTTGGCAAGGCAGTGCGGGCTCAGGGTGTTGAGTGTCAGGAGAATTTAAATAAGTTTCTTGCATATGGAGTTATTAATTCAGCTTGGCTTGAATAATAACTTATGATTTTTATTGTTTTAGTTGAATGGTGTAAGCTTGAATCTTTTTAAGTGAAAAGTGTTAGCTTGAAGCTTTGGAGTTTTGGGTGTGTGGAAGAAGCTATCTTTTAATGCTTATTAAAAGCCTTGAAGGAATTCAAAATTTATATCATTATTATGCATCTTTGACAAAAATTGAAATGGGGAGAAGTTTTTTCAAGGGTTTGGTGTTGCATAAGAAGAAACAAATAATTTCTTCAAAATTAAACCTACACTTTGAGTTGGATTGAATTCCAATAAATTTTGTTTAAATTTTCTCAAGTTTTGATACATATTGAGTCTGTACGACATTGACAAGGAGCCATATTATTCAAAGAGGATTGTGATTTAATGTTTGCAGATGTGTTTTTCTTGAGAGGCTTTTATTTTTCATCCTAGGAATCCATTTGGTTGTGTAAGGACCTCCATTAGCAAGGGAGTCACCAATTATTGCTAGCATCAACAATTCAGAGGATTGTGAGTCATTTCCTTGAGGCTGTAACTCATTTCTAGGAAGATGCATTTAGTTTAAGAGGTGCCAATTTGCATTAATATTATATGTATTACTTATTCAAATTCACAAGTATTTGAACTAGTTAATATGGTGAGAATTTAGAGTTAGTAATCTATTTTTGTTGATATTAATTCATATATTGAGAAAATTACAACAACAGAAAAATATGTTCAAAAAACAAAAAACAAAAATTGAAAAATAATTTTAAAAAAAAAAAAAAGTTTCCAACATAGAGCTAGCAAGGCTCTTTATAGTGGTATTAGAGCCATAGTCTTTCCATCCTAAGGTAATTGGGTCCAGTATGGTAGAGAGATTTATTCTAGGGATGCAATATACCCATAGGAGTAGATCTTCACCATCTCCGAAAGATGGTGAATAGGGACCATAGTTTGGTCATACAGGAGATAGGAATGTTGACAATATAGGTAATGATGTGGACAGAGAGGCTAGAGATGCTTTCATAAATTTAATAGAAGGACAACATCATGTTGCAAATGTTTTACAAAAGATATCTGACACTTTACAGTGTATTTCATTACAAAGTGACCATACCATAGACAAAGGTATGATGAGTGCATCTCTCATTTCACATAGGTCTAGAGTAGAGGATAGATAGGATTATAGATTTGATCCTATAAGCACTAGTGATAAGCCTATACAACCAACTTTTCTAAAGCATGATTCATATGAGGTTAGTGTTGAGTTAGAGAAAGCACCATTTTTAGATGTTGTGGTTTCTCATTACACAGAGTGGGATTATTTACAATTAAAATAAACTAAACTTTGATAGGTTCATGACATAGAAGAGAGAGCATTCTAGAGGTAGGCCTAGTCCTAACATGAGACAGAGGGCCCAATAGAGTGATTTACAACAAGAAACCAACAAATTGACCTTGACTCACTTTGACAGAAGTGGGAAGATGACTTCTAGAGCTTGGGTTCACAAGTTGGATGCATACTTGTCATTATGTCCTATGTCTGAAGAGGATGCTATTCAGTTTGTTGTGTTTCACTTGGATGGCATAGTCCATGACTGTTGGTACCAAGGGCTAGTTTCATTGCATCATGATCAGATTATGTCCTACCAGGAGTTTTTAGACATATTGGTAGAGAGGTTTGATGGGAAGGACCCAGAGTCTTATTTCCTTGAGTTGGCACAACTCAAATAGACTAGTAGTTTGGAGGATTTCAATAGTGAGTTCCAGAAGGTTTTAGTTGTGGTGTATGATATTTCATAGAGGAGGCATGTGATGTTGTTTGTAGAGGGGTTATTTGAGTCTCTCAAGGGTTGGGTTAAATCTTTTTACCCATAATCTTTATAGGAATCAATGAAGAAAGTAAGAGACTTAGAATTTTTATCTCCACATACTAGATTTCCTCCTAAACCATCTAGTTCTTCATATGATAACAAGGCTGTCCCAAAAAGTATAGATGGATCAAATTCAAAGAAACCTATGAGAGGGCCCTTAGATCAAGAAACACTTAATAATTTGAGGAGAAAGAGACTATGTTTTTATTGTAGGGGCCCATATGATGAAAAGCATGAGTTTCCTTTGAAGCCTAAGGGAAGAAATAGGCTTATGGAGTGGTATTATTGCTTTGTTGGATACATGTGCTACCCATAATTTTATTGATTCATAATTAGTATCTAGGAGAGGCTTACAGACTGAAGGATTTGAAGGCATTAGAGTCAAGGTGGTTTATGGTTACACACTTAAGTGTGATAGGATGATTCCAGATCTTCCATTATGGTTGAACAATTATGAATTTAAGTCTGATTTTTATGTGGTTGACATGGGAGGTACAAAATTGGTTTTGGGCATGAGCTAGTTGCATTCCATTGAGGCATTTTATCTTAGCCTTAAGGACATGGAAATGAGATTTGAGATAGATGGAAAAAAGAATATTCTTGAGGCTATCAAAGAGGAAAATTTGAAGACTATCACACTTAGATGTGTGCAACATCTTATTAGTCATGATGTGGTTGAGAGGGCAATAGAGTGTAGATTATTGCTCACACTTGATGAGATAGGGAAATCAGCTTATCATCCTGACATATAGGATCTTAGGAATAAACACTCTAAATTGTTTAATGATTTACCTCATGATAGGCCACCCAAAAGAGGTATTGATCATATTATTGAATTAGAATAGGGCACTAATCCCATCATGATTACTCCTTACCATCATCCCAAGTGCCAGAAAGATGAAATTGAAAAAAAAAATCAGGAGTTGTTTTCTATGGGACATATTAGACTGAGTAAGTCTACCTTTTCTTCATCAATTTTTTTGGTGAAGAAAAATGATGGTACACTTAGGATGTGCATTGATTACAAGATGTTAAACTAGAAGACAATTTAAAATAGGTGTCATATTTCTCGCATTGATGAGTTACATTGTGCAACATTCTTCTCTAAGATCGACTTGAGGTCCAATTATCATCATATTAGAGTTTGGGAGGAGACATGGAGAAGACAACTTTCAGATGCCATTGTAGATACTTTGAGTTTTTAGTCATGCCTTTTGGGTTGGCTAATGCTCTAGCTACTTTCTAGTCCACCATGAACAAGGTCTTCCATAGTCATTTGAGGAGATATTTTTTAGTCTTCTTCGATGATATTTTGGTATATAGTAGGACTTGTGGGGATCATCTGGTTCATTTGGATATAGTATTAGTTATTCTAGATAGGGCTTCCTTGTATGCCAAGGAGTCCAAATGTGCTTTAGGGATGACCGAGTTGTTGTACATTGGTCATATTATCAGTGTAGAGGGAGTGTGCATGGACCCTGATAAGGTTCATACTATTTTGGATTGGCCTACTCCTGGGAGCTTGACACAACTTAAAGGATTCATTGGGCTATGTTCCTTTTACCATAGATTTGTTGCTTGATTATCTCATCATGTATCTTCTCTTACAAATTTGACCCATAAGGATTATTTTGAGTGGACCTCTCAAGTACAGGAGTGCTTTGAGAAGTTAAAGAAAATTATGAAATCATGCCTCATTCTAGTGATGTCAAATTTCTCTTGACCATTTGATTTTCATTATGATGCTTCTAGTGAGGGAATTGCTGATGTACTTTCCCAAAATCACCATCCCTCTTTTTTTTAGAGAAGAAATCT
The DNA here is from genome assembly GCA_027943335.1 of Chamaecyparis obtusa. Lineage (NCBI taxonomy): Eukaryota > Viridiplantae > Streptophyta > Pinopsida > Cupressales > Cupressaceae > Chamaecyparis > Chamaecyparis obtusa. The sequence goes on from BSBK01000174.1 coordinate 214,960, forward strand.
TAGGGGTCTTGATAAATCTTTTAGTGTTTAGGACAAGGAAATGTTATCCATAATACATGCTTTGGATAAATTCAGGTAGTATCTGGTTGGTAGTAAGTTTTGCATAAAAATTGATCATAATAGCCTAAAGTACTTCCTTGGACAGCATGACCTCAATGAGAGACAACAAAAGTGGATCAAAAAATTTCAGTCATATGAATTCAATATCTCTTATATTAGGGGAACTTAGAATGTGGTTGCTAATGGACTTTCTCAAAGGCCTCATTTGTCACTATGACAAAGATATATGAGGATTGGAGATACTTGGTCATTTCTGATTATGCTAGAGATTAGTGGGAATCTAGTTTTATTGATGGGACCATATAGGATAGCAAGTATACTCTTATAAAGGACTTGATCATTTACAAGGAGAGAGTATTTTTGGTTCCAGGATCAAGTGTTAGCGAGATGTTGTTGAGATCTTTCCAGCTAGAAACCCCAGGTTTTTCAAAACCTATAGGAAGGTGTAGGAGCATTTCACATCAAAAGGCCTAAAGCATAATGTGTAGCAATATGTTAGAGAGTGTTTTTTTTCTCAACAGAATAAGAAGGAGCACACATATCCAATTGTGTTACTGCAACCACTTCCCATTCTTGATTGGAAGTGGGAATGCATTTCTATGGAATTCATTATGGGATTTCCTAAATCTCAGGGTAGAGATTGCATCTATGTGGTAGTTGACCATCTCATGAAATATACTCACTTATTTCTGATCACTACTACATTTTCAGTGACTCAGGGTGTAGAGTTATTTTTCCAGGAGGTTTTTACACTGCATGGTTTACCTCATAATATCATGAGTGACTGGGATAGTCATTTTTTGATTCACTTCTGGAAAGAGTTATTCAGGTTATGTGGCATGGAGTGGACCGCTAGTACCAATTACCACTAGTAGACTAATGGACAAACTAAGATTGTTAATAAATGGGTGGAGGGCTATCTTCAGAATTACGTGTCTGCTTAGCTGAGGGCTTGGGTGAAGTGGGTATACTTATGCAATTATTTCTACAATTCCACTCACCATATGTCTATTTGTATGACTCCTTTAATATATTTGTATGGGTATGCTCCTCCTAGTTTCTTGGATTTGACCTTTAGTGATAGCAAAGTTCCTAGTCCAGGTGATTTGCTACAAGACATTTAGGATGTTATGGGGACATTGTGGGATAATATATGGAGAGCTTAGAATCAACAAAAGTAGTATTTTGATCAGCAGATATTTTCTCACTCTTTCCAGGTAGGTGATATGGTATATTTTATGTTTCATCCCTATAGGCAGTCATCCATTTGAAAGAGCAGAGCTAAGAAGCTCAAACCTTGATATTATGACCCTTTTTGTGTTGTTAGGAAGGTTGGTGAGTGGTGCAGAGTGGAACAGAAGGAAGCCAAGGAAATGGTTTATTTCCTACACAACCCTTCCAATTTGATCTTGGCACCAACTAATCCCACTAACCTTGGGATATGAATTATATCAACCAAGTAGCGATGTTTAAACACTTTTCCAACTTAGTTTCAATAACCTATGGTCTTCACCAATTCCTACAATTTGAGAAGGACTAAGTATCAGCAAACATCAATTCACTTGGCACAAGAATGAATGCTTGGCCAACACTAGACAACTTGGCACATATAGGAATGCTCGACAAATGACTACAACTCAGCACTTACTAATAGAATGAAAATATTCACCAGTGAGGTTATTTATCCAAATTAAGGGTTGGAAAACCTCATTTGGTTAATATAAAGAGAGAATCAACAATCAATTTGATTCCCAAACACCCACAATGCTTCGAACACAACCTAAACTACAAATCCTAGTAGGTCTCTCCAACTAGTTTTCAGTATGCAATATTATACTCCAAATGAACCTAGGGAAACTAAGGGAAGATTTGAGTACCCTTTTGGATTTCTTTAAGATCTCCAAAGTCCAAGAACTGACTCTACTCCTCCAGCACTTAACCCACATAAACTACACAAACCTAATTGGCCAGATTAGGCTTGGTTTACCCTATGGATGGTCAAGGAAGGGTGCATAGAACCAATGTAGGGTTCTAGAAACCTTCACTTATCTCCAAATACTCTAAATCCACCTTTATACTTCTCTCATCAATTTGATTGATTGACTGTACACCCCTATACACAATTGAATGGTTGAATACATAGAGATATTTGGCCTAGGGCTTGGTGCAAAACCCTTCAAAGTGCCATATCATGCCTTTTCCCTTAGGAATCATGTAATATACATTCCTAACTTTCATTTCCCAAGTGGATAAGGAATTCCACCAATGAAATTTCAAGTTAGGCCTCCATTTTTACGATAGGCCTAAACTTGACTCTTTTCCTGATTACTTCCATAAAATAGAGTATAAATTTAACTACACAAACTCAAATGAAATAAATCAAATTTCATTAGAATATAGATTCAAGAATATTTCCATACATGTCTATACCAAACTAGGTTTTCACAAGAAACTATTGGTTTTTCATTCAATTTGCATCCTATTATCGAATTACAAGTTCTCCCCTCTTAGAGAGGTCTTATCATGATTAAATATGTTAAAAAAAAAATTCCAACTGATCCATGAACAATTGTGACCATTGCTAACTTAATTTGAACTTCTCAAGAAACTTTTGAAAAGTTGCTCAAGCAAGTTTTGTAACTTTTGCATTATTGCACTCCAAATGACTTAAATCGTGACCTTATCCTATAGACCTAACTAAATATGCTATAAATGATTAAAAATCATTGAAATCATAGCCAAAACACCTAAAACACTCAAAATACCAATCTCACCTATCATTTAAAACCCTAGAATCCAAGTGGACTAAGGCATCCCAAGGCTTATAGGTGTTCTTTAAGGATCCTTGACCACACAAATTGAATCAAAGCATGAAAAGGATAATCCCTAGGATCCATCCACTTTATTACAAAGAAAAGAAAAACCAAAACATGTGGAACATCAATGATGTTTCCTTGGGTGTCCTACACCATACTTCTCAACACAAAAGGAACTCAAGTCCCTTGAGTTGGGATCTCCTCCAGATTAAATCCATCTTGTTTAATAGTTGTAGGGGTAAGCCATGTGACATCTTCTAATGGTTGATGTCTCCATTTGACCATGTATTCATAGTAAGTGCCTCTCCTTGTTTTTTTCCTTACCCTTTTATCAAGGATACATTCTATATCTGGATTTTCTTTAGGAACCACTATTTTAAGATATTCATCTGATTTTTCTCTTGCATCCAAAGCATCAGTACTAGCATTTTTGTAAGGATAGATGTCAGAAACATTAAAAGTAGGAGATAAAGCAATATCAGTAGGTAAGTTAATTTTATAGGCATTGTTTCTACATTTTTAAAGTTTTTTGAAAGGTCCAAGATTCTTCATCATTAACTTGGTGTACTTCTCTTTTTTCAACCTCTCCTTCTTGAGATGAATCATCACCATATCTCTGACCTTGAACTGAAGGTCTCTTCTTTTCTTATATGACTGTAGCTTTTATTTATCAATGGTATGTTTTAGTTTGTCTTGGACTTGCTAATGGATATCCTTCATGGCTTCTGCAAAACCTTAGGCATGTTCACTCATTTTCTCCATATCCCTCAAGTCTCTAAGTTCAAGGACCCCTCTAGGGTTTCCTCCATACACAATCTGAAATGGTGTTAGACCTGTACCACTATTTATAGAATCATTGTAGGAGAATTCTTCCTGAGCCAATACACTATCCCAACTAGTGTCATGTTATTTTGTTAGGCATCTTAACAGGTTTCCCAAAGATCTATTGATTACTTATGTCTGACCATCAGAGTAAGGATGATATGTTGAAGACAAACATAAATTTTTTCCTAGTTTCATCCAAAGTGTCCTCCAAAAGTGGCCTAGGAATTTTGGATCTCTATAATAGATTATGGATAGTTGAAAACCATGCAATCTAACAACTTCTTTGAATACTAACCTTGCAATGTGAGAGGCATGATGTGTGGTCCTACAAGGAATGAGGTGAGCCATTTTCCAGAACCTATCTACCACCACATAGATTCTATCACATCCTGATCTATTTCTAACCTATCCTAGTACAAAATCCATTCTTATGGAATCCTAAGGTTTAGAAGGAATAGGTAATGGGTTGTATAGACCTTAATTAGAGGTGTTTCCCTTATCCTTTTGACATACCAAGAATCATTCTACAAATTTTCTGACATCAGTCTGCAATCTTGGCTAGAAATAATATCTCCTCACTTGTTCAAGTGTTTTGTCCATGCCAAAATGTCCTTCCATGCTGCCATAGTGCTTTTCCTTTATAATGTTGTCTCTCATAGATCCCTTGGGTATGCATAACTGACTACCCTTGAAAATTAGGCCTTCTTGTAGTATAAAATCTATAAAATCAGTGTGATATTTCTCTGACTAGTCCATATAAACCTGATAAGCTTCTTTGAAATCTAGATCATCCTTGTACATGTCTTTCATAGAGAGGATTCCAACACTCTCCAACTAGATTTCTTGACTATGAGGTTCCTCCTTCTCAAAGCATCAGCAACCTTGTTTGAGGTGTCATTTTTGTCCTTGATTATAAATGTGTAAGATTGAAGGTACTCCATCCATTTGATGTGCCTGTGATTCAACTTCTACTTCCTTTTTAGGAAGCTAAGTGCATGGTTTTCAGTGTATACAAAAAATTATTTATGCAACAAGTAATGCCTCCATTTCCTAAGTGATTGTACCATGGCATATAACTCAAGGTCATAAGAGGAGTACTTTCATTTTTCCTCATTTAATTTCTCACTAAATAAGGTAGCAGGTCTCCCTTCTTGGCTTAGAAATCCCCCAATATCCCTATTACTTGCATCACACTCCACTGTGAAGACCTTATGAAAATCAGACAGAACTAGTATAGGTTGTTCTGCAACCCTCCTTTTTTGGATATTCAAAAGAATAATTTTCCTTATCATTCCAAATAAAATTACATTTTCTACCACCTTTGATAGTAGCTATCATTGGGGCACAAACACCACTAAAATTGTTTATAAACTTCCTATAAAAACTTGACAATCCATGAAATATTTTTCCCTTTGACGTTATTCCTAGTGTAAGCTAGTTAATGATTGCTTCAACCTTGGTGGGATCCATGTTGAGGTTGTTGTGGGAGATCAAAAACCCCAAGAACACAAGTTTGATCTATATAAACACACATTTTTTCAAGTCGATCTTCAACTGCTCTTCATGGAGTCTCCTCAAGACTTGATCCAAGTGATCTAGATGCTCATCCTGCTAAAAATTAGTATATCATCAAGATAAACAACCACAAAATTATTAATTAAAAGTTTAAAAATTTCATTCATAAGTCTCATGAATGTTATAGGGGCATTTGAGATCTCAAATGGCATCACCAACCACTCATAGAGATCTTATATGGTCTTGAATATAGTTCTCCACTCATCCTCCTCTCTTATTATGATTTGATAATAACCACTATTTAGGTCCACTTTATAATAGTAACTTGCAACCCCTAGGAAATCCAATAGGTCCTCTATTCTTGGCATGGGAAACCTATATCTGATGGTGATCCTATTGATTTCCCTTGAGTTAGTGCAAAGCCTCCATGTGCCTTCCTTTTTATGTGCTAAGATAGCAGGGATTGCACAAGGGGTTATGCTCCTCCTGATAAACCCTTTTCTCAACAACTCCTTTATCTACCTAGCTATTTCCTCATTCTACTCTTGTGTCATCTTATATGCTTCCTTATTAGGTAAAGTGGCCCCTGCTATAAGAATGATGTAGTGGCTTACCTCCCTATGAGGTAGTAGTGTCTCTGATGTGCTATCAGGGATTAGACCTTGATACCTATCTAGGAGTTCCCTCACCTCCTTAGGACCAATCTCCCTATATTCCATACTACCCTTGGGTTCCTTCCTTTGTATCTTTTTGGGTCTGACTACCAAGGCAAAGCATGGGGCATCTTCTTCTTTTACAGTCTCCATCAAGTCCTTCTCTCCTACAAGAATTACAGTACCCCCTATCGGTTTATCCTTTACATCTTCTTGGAGTAGTCTCAAACTATATTTGATATCATCTTTGATTATATGATAGACATTTGTTTCATCCTTATGTCTAGCCCTCACATCATATTACCAAGGTGTTCCAAGTAGAAGGTGGCATGCATCCATTTCACATATATCATATAAAACTTTATCCTTGCAACCCCCTATGTTAAATTCTATCCAAACTTGCTCACTAATCAAGGTATGCCTATCCTTAGTTAACTATGAGGCTCTATAGGGGTATGTGTGTGGTATCATTTACATCTTCAATTTTTTAACCATCTCTACTGAAGAAATATTATCTATGGAGATAGAATCAACAATCACCATACATACCTTTCCATTTACCTTGCATTGGGATTTGAAAAAAGACTTCCTTTGTGGTGACTCCTTGGTTATTGGTGTCTTCAATAGAATCATTTGTATCATAAAATGCTCCCCTTGTTTAGGGTATACAAGTATGGAAGTGGAAGTGTGGTAGGAGGTCTCACTTATGCAATATTCTTCTTGGGTCAACTGCACCCTTCTTTCTCCTCCTTTCTTATCAGTCCCTAGTTTTTCAGGACATCTAAAGGATTGGTGTCCAACCTGGTTGCATGTATAGAAATTTCCAGTGAAGACACTCATTCCTCTGCCACAAAATCTTCCCCTACTATTAGATCTCCTACCTCTAAATACACCTCTACTACTTGATTTTTCCTCTGGATCCTGATTGCTAGACTCCCCTTGGGCCTTAGGGAATGAACCTCTCCCATTGAATCTACTCTTACCTCTGAAATTGTTGTCGATACCCCTATTATTCTTCTCTCCCTTTCTATTTTGTTTATCCTCAAATTTTAGTTCCATCTAATAGCACTTATGGACTATCTCAGGGTTGAACAAGATAATTTCATCCTAAATAATAAATGTGAGCCCATTTAAGTATCTAGCCAAATTTTTCTTTTCATTCTCTAGCACCTTTTCCTTGAAATCATCCTATGGAACTCTTCTATATAGGCACCAACATCCATGTCCCTTTGCCTTAGATTTTGGAGTCTCTTTTGGAGAACCACTTCATAATCCTTAGGAACAAACTCTTTCTTGATTTAAGTCACCATCCTCTTCCAAGTGGTGATAGGATTCCTTCCCTCTTCTACTCTCTCACTTTGTAGGAAGTTACACCAACTAAGTGTTGGGACCTTAATATTTGACTTATCCAATCTCACCCTCTAGCCTTCAGTCACTTCTTCACACTCAAAATAATTTTGTAATTCCTCAATCTAGTCCATACACTCCTTTGGATTCATCTTGCCATGAAACAAGGGAATATCACACTTATCCTTCCTTTTAACCCTCTCTAGGGCCTCTAGGAGGGGCCTTTGATCTATAGACACCTCTCCTCTTTTAGGTATTGGAGCCTCCTCTTCTTCATCTAACTCCTTAGCAACACTCCTCCCTTGGTTTCTCTTTAACCTTTCCAATTATGCTTCAAGCCTTCTACTCCTAGTGGCTTGCTCTCACATAATTTTGGCCAATTCAACATTGGTCACACTTGAGGGGATTTCTCCATCACCCTGTTCCTCCATGGTTCAAGTGCCTTCCCAAGAATAGTACTAGTTATATGATACCACCTGTTGTAGAGTGGCACAACAAGAAGCCAAGGAAATGGTCTATTTCCTACACAACCCTTCCAATTTGATCTTGGCACCAACCAATCCCACTAACCTTAAGATATGAAGTATATCAACCAAGTAGGGATGTTTAAACACTTTTCCAACTTGGTTTCAACACCCTATGGTCTTCACCAATTCCTTCAATTTGAGAATAAGTGACTATCAGAAAACATCAGTTCACTCGGAATAGGAATGAACACTCGGCCAACACTGGACAACTTAGCAAATGACTACAACTCAGCACTTATTGGTAGAATGAAAATATTCACCAGTGAAGTTATTTATCCAACTTAAGGGTTGTAACACCTCATTTATTTAATATAAAGAGAGAATCAACTATCAATTTGATTCCCAAACACCCACAATGCTCCGAACATAACTTGAACTACAAATCCTAGTAGGTCTCTCCAACTAGTTTTCGGTGTGTAATATTCTACTCCAAATTAACCTAGGGAAACTAGGGGAAGATTTGAGTACCCTATTAGATTTATTTAAGATCCCCAAAGTCCCAAGAACTAACTCTACTCTTTCAGTACTTAACCCACACAAAGTACACAAACCTAATTGACTAGATTAGGCTTGGTTTACCCTATGGATGGCCAAGGATGGGTGCATAGAACCAATGTAGGGCTCTATAAACCTTAATGTATCTTAAAATTCTCCAAATACTCCTTTAGACTACTCCCATCAATCATATTGATTGACTACACACCCCTATACACAGTCGACCAACTAAATACATAGAGATATTCAGCCTAGGGCTTGGTACAAAACCCTTCAATGCATCAGATCCTTCCTTGTGCCTTAAGAATCGTGTAATATACATTCCTAACTTTCATTTCCCAAGTGGCTAAGGAATTCCACTAGTGAAATTGCAAGTTAGGCCTCCATTTGTATGATAGGCATGAACTTGATTCTTTTCCTATCTGCTTCCACAAAATGGAGTATAACTTTAATTGCACAAACTCAAATGGAATCAATCCAATTGCATTAGAATATAGGTTCATAGATATTTCCAATCATATTATTTAATGTTTCATATCTCTTTGTACATGTCTGTACTAGACTCATCTTCACGGGAAACTGTTGGCTTTTCATTCAATTTGCATCCAATTATTGAATTACAAGTTCTCCCCTCTTGGAGAGGTCTTAGTGTATTGTCAAAAAATGGATGCACTTCCATTTATGACTGGTTTATCCCTTTGAGTAGGTGTTTTGGGGTCATATCAGATGCCTTCATGGTATCTTTGGCTTAGATAATGGTTTTCCCCTTGTTCTTCCCTTTTCTCCACCTCTTTCTAGCCTATTTCTAGCACCCTAACTTGAAACCCTTACTCTTGACCTTGGGTTCAAGGTCAACCTTCTAGGTTAATGTCAACTTTGACCTTGACCCTGACCCTAGATCCAAATTTTAGATTCTAGAAGTTTTCAGATGTCAGGTTTTGAAAAGTTTATTTTTCCACTTTCGGGTTAGCTATTTTAGATTTCAGAATGGTAAACTCTTAAATTATATTTAATCTAGGTCTATTTCTAGGGGTTAAGGTTTAAATGGGGATTTAATTCTCCTATCTTGGCCTCTCTAGAAGTTTGTGCCCTAGACTAGTATAAAAGGAAGCCTTCCTCTCTCATTTCAATCCATCTTTTTCATCATCAATCAAGTGTGAGATCCATCCTTTGTCAATATCTATTAAGTGCAATCAAGCATCCAACATTCAAGGCATCAAGCCATCATCTACATTCAAGCATTCAAGTTCTCCATTGAAGATCAAGGATTCAAGCTTTCAAGACTTTGGAGGGATTTGGTTCAAGCATTCAAGATTCATCATTCAAACCCTAGATCTATCCATCATGGTGGTGTGATCTTCCTTCAAGATCCTTTGTTCATCTTCAAGATCTATTCATCCTCCCTTCAAGGTGGATTCCAAGCATATAATCATGGAGGTTTTGATTTAAATTTGTTAGTGTTCATTCCAAGCTTTCATATCAACATACTTGTTTACATTCCAAATACAATAGCATATATATTGTGTATCATAGCTTCATTGTTAGATCTACTTCTACTACTTCCTAGCATTCTCTATTTCAATTCTATTTTAAAGGTTGATTCAAAATTGAGGTTTGACCAAGGCAAACCCCTCATCCAAAAAAAAGACACCCTTTTTTCTTGCAAGTATAGGTGCGGGACAACGAATTATAGTTCAGATCTGAGTACCCTTTTCAGCAAACTTTCAGGATCTGTGAATAGATTTTTCATCGGAATAGTGCAGGTCAAGGTTGACTTTTAGGGGTAAGATTGTGCCCCAGGGTAAGATCTTACCCCTATTTTGGGTCAAGGTCGACCTTTCTCAGAAAGATAGAAGGTTTCTTGGTTTTCTCTATTTCTATGTTTCCAGGCCAGTTCCAATTGCAGATTTTCCCAAAACTGACTACAGACACCTGAAAATAGTGATTTCTAAATCTGCTCCTTTTCAAGATAAGTATTTATGTTTTATTAAGTTTTTCATGTCCACAACATTTTCCACACACCTCACACACACAAAAAATACATATAAAAATATATCTTTAGATATATTTTTATATCTTTCATTTTGGTGAACCCACAATAGACAACTCTTTCTTTTTGGTGTTAGATGATTTGTTTTCTTTCCTTAAGATTAGATTTCTTTTATGCTCTTGAATTTTAAAATTTTAAAAACAAAAAAATCTATATACTCTACAAAATACAAAAATATTTCTCGCATTTCATTTGCTATGATGATCTTTAAGATGCTTTGGTTGATGGTTATTTTCTTTATTATTCTTCTCTTAGCATCTCTTTATCATACTTATGACATTTATGAGAGGATCATCCATTTCATTATGTTTTTCACTCTTCATGTTTCACTTGCTTATGCTTTTGTGAGACTAATTGATACTAGTCTTCCTACTTTCAAAACTTTCATTAAAGATTTATGTGGCAGACTTATTACTCTTTTGGATTATGTGAAGAATGTGGTAGATGATACACCATCTCCTAATCTTCCTAATCCTATCATCCCTAATCTATTTCCTAATCTTATCCTTCCTAATCTGATTGCTAATATTCCTAATATGCCTAATTCTCCATCTACTATTCCTAGTTCTTCTCATACTTATGATGAGGTTCAAACTATGGTTCATGATGCAGATGTGCAAGAATTCTTGGATTTACCTTCCCCTTCTTATCCAATCCAAGATGATATTAAAGGGAAGAGAAAAGAAACTTCTTCTAAACCTATTATTCCACCTTATACAACCTTTACTCATGAACACAATAAACAATCACCTCTTGTGGAAGGTTTACATAATATGTACACTACAAGATATAATATGATAACTAAACAAGGTTATAAAGGTTTAGGGCTTGGCATTAATGAGCATGGTATTAAGTATCTAGTTCATATATCCCCTAAATAAGATATGCATGGTTTTGGTTGTTCGCAATCTCAAATTAAGGTGGTTGATTTTGATCATCGTCCTCCTCTTCATGTTCTTCTTCCTACGCCTACCTTAGATTATCTTGATACTCCTCAAGATGTGGCTAAGAAGGTGTATGTTAAGTTAATGAATTCCAAAAAAGTGATGAAGGGTGCTCCCCTTAATATCACAAACACATAACAGAAACAAAGAAACAACAACAATTTGCAAGAACATAAAATGGGCTTCTTATTATCTCCACAAGTGTGGAATTACAAACTTTTAGAATTACAATATGCAAAGCCACATGGGCATTCCCTTACAATATTATGTAGGACTAAGCATCGAATCAATACCTAGATCTACTACCCAGAACTATCCCAAACTGCCTAAGACAACACTACGGGCCTTCTTTATATAAGCAATTTCCACCGCCCGAGAAGGTTTCAGAAATTTAGCCCTAAGGGCCGAAAAAACTTAGAATTATTTTATTTTTCATTCTATTACATCATGGTTGGCTCAAAATAACTTTTGAAACCCAAACAAAAATTTTGAAGGAAAATCATTTTCCGTCATTTCAAGTGACCCAACTTTCAAAGACCATAAGTCATCACCCGTTGACTTGATTGACTATTATAACCCCATTTTGGAAAGGGCACGAGGAGCTCTAAAACACCTAAACTAAGCAAGCTTCATTTAGACCAAAATTTGACCTCATCCAAGGCCTCTAAAGCCTTCAAAACTAAGTTCAAAGTTTCTGCACCCTGCTACCAATACCGAAAATCATCAATATCTCCAAAGCTAGACTTGATCTATCAATGAAACTTTACTGGTAGGCTGATATGATTGAGATGAACCTCCACATGTGAAATCAGGACATTCTGAGATCATATGACCAACTTACTAAAAATAGAAAGTTTCCATAAATAGTAGCTCTACATAAGATAGCCCTTATTAAATACAAAAATAGAAATATTTTTGGGTGATGCAAGATTGCTCTTACACCCAGGATACTCCTACATCAGACACCCGGGGTAATTTGAGAAATGACCCTATCATGACTCAGGTGTGAAGAGGGAAACCAAGATGGTTAACCTCCTACTTTGTCAACCATGATGAATCTTCAACAGGTTGTCCTTTCCACTTGACCAAATATTCTTCATATGTCCTGTTCCTTGTGCTTCTGCCAACACAACTATCCAGTATGTCCTCAATCTCCTTAGCATCTGAACTAGTTGCTGGAATACTCCACTGTGTTGTTGCGACCTCATCTTCAACACCTCCTTCATGATACTCTGTCAAATTTGAAACATTAAATACTGGTGAAATATTCAGCTTAGTAGGTGACTCAACCTCATATGCATTCCTGAATCATGCTTCTTCAGTATCTTACATGGCCCAAACTTCTTCATTTTCAACTTGTTATATGTACCAATTGGAAATCTTTCCTTCCGCAAATGAACCATGACTTCATCTCCAACTTGAAATTCCTTATACCTCCTTTTCTCATCTGCCTTAGCCTTATACTACGCATTCATTTTGGAAATGTGCTTCCTCACCTCCTCATGGATGTTCTTCAAATGTTTTGCAAAATCCTCAGCTTCAGCACTACTTATTTCTCCTTTATCTATTTTTCTCAACTCAAATGCATTTCTGGGACTACTAAACTTCAAATCTATCTTCAACTCTTCACTTTCTGCTAGTGTCATTTTGTGTGCTGCCTTATTTGGAAAGCTAGCTCCTAGAATCAAGTCCATCTAATCACTGATCTTTCTTACTGGTGGTAATCCATCAGGTACAATATCCTGAAACTCATTCAATAATTCTACAACTTCAACAGGTACATCTTCAACTTCCTCTTTCCCAGCCTTTGGAATTAAGGTAAAACACATATGCTCATGTTAGATACCATCTAAGAAATTTCCTCTATCAACAAAAGTTATTCTTGCATTACCACATACCCTTTCTTTTGTTTCCTTCAATGGTTTTAGCTTATGTCGCACTCCATCCTTTGTCAAGGAATAGGTATTCGCACGACCATCATGTATAGCACATCTGTCAAACTACCAAGGTCTACCCAACAACATATGGCATGCATCCATAGATATGATATCACATATTACCTCATCTTGGTACTTGCCAATCTTGAACTTTACTAGGCACTGTTCACTGACCATGACCTTATGGTCATCTTGCACTCACTCAACCCGATATGGATGTGGGTGTTTTTGCCTCTTGAGCTTCAACTTTGTCACCATCTCTTCTGACACCAAATTATCAGTACTACCAATATCAATGATCACATCACAAAACTTACCCTCACACTTGCACCTGGTGTGAAACAGGCTCCTCCTTTGCTCAGGTTCATTCTCACCACTCAACAGAACTCTTCTATTAATCAACATTTCTCCTCTTTCAGCATCTTCAAAATATGATGATCTAGCATCTTCATCTACATGTGCAACTCTGGCCTAGCCTTCATTCCTCCTATTTGTCCTTCCTTGGCACTCAGGACATTCAAATGCCCTATGACCTTCTTCTCCATAGTGAAAACATGTTCCACGGAAGCCTCCTCATCCTGAACCTTGTTCTCTTCCTCTTCCTCTCTGATCTCTACTATTCTGATCTTGGAAATTATTGAAATTGTCTCCTCTCTGATTATAACTATTATTGGCCTCATCCTACTTTTTTAGATCTTCATTTTGATCTCCATATGACTATCCACCAGATCTTCCATCATGACCTCTTTCACTTTGTCTGCTCTCAAACTTCTTGTTCAACTTTTCCTCTACTTTTAGGGCAAAATGGTATGCCTCTTCAATACTATTCATTCAAACTAGATTCATCTCCTCCTGAATGCTCAGCCTCAACCCATTAAGATAATAGGAAAGCTTCTCCTTATCAGCTTCTACATGGCCTGTTCTGATGAGGATTCAATAGAACTCCTCTATATGCTCCTAAAGAGATCTTAAACTTTGCATTTTCTTCAGTAGGTCAAGTTCATAATCAATAGGGATGAACTATCATTTCAATTTATCCACCATTCACCCCCATCTTGTGATTTTATCCTTTCCGCTTCTATTTCACTCCAACTTAATCTCTTACCACCAGATCTTCGCATGACCCTTCAGTCTGGCCTTCGCAAACTTGACCCGATCAGGATCCTTGATATCTTCATACTCAAAATATTCTTCACATTCATTGATCCAGTCAATCAACTCCTCTGGGTTAAGATTTCTAGAAAATGTCAGAACCTCAATCGTAGGTCTTTTTCTGATCTTGGAAATGGCTTGAAAAAGTCTTTCTTCTTCTTGATTCAAAACTTTGACTTCTCCTTCTTGATCTTCTTCTTCAGCTTCATCCTCACTTTCATCTCTAACATTAAGATTCTTCATTCCTCTGCGAATCTCCTCTTGCAATGCTCACACTTGTCTCTGTAATTCCCTAACATTAGGTGTTACAACACCAGCTCTTCCACCATGTTCCCTTTATGGAGGCATTTTTGCGCTTCTCACTGAAACCCTAACCATGGTCCTAGTGCAAATTGTCTCACAGTCAGTGATCTATTTACATGGAAACCATAACCCATGGTCCTGGTGCAAACTACCTCACAATTGGTGATCGGTTTACACACTCAGGAACTCCTGCTCTGATACCACTTGATGAAGGGTGCTCCCCTTAATACCACAACACATAACAGAAATAGAGAAACAACAACAATTTGCAAGAGCAGAAAATGGGCTTCTTATTATCTCCACAAGTGTGGAATTAAAAACTTTCAAAATTACAATATGAAAAGCCACATGGGCATTCCCTTACAATATTCTATAGGACTAAGCCTCAAATCAATACCCAGATCTACTACCTAGAACTATCCTGAACTGCCTAAGACAACACTACGGGCCTTCTTTATATAGGCAATTTCCACTGCCCGAGAAAGTTTCAAAAATTTAGCCCTAAGGGCCGACCAAACTTAAAATTATTTTATTTTTCATTTTATTACACATGGTCGACTCAAAATAACTTTTGAAATCCAAACAGAAATTTTGAAGGAAAATCATTTTCCACCATTTCAGGTGACCCAACTTTCGAAGACCATAAGTCATCACCTATTGACCTGATTGACTATTATAACCCCATTTCAGAAAGGGCGCGAGGAGCTCTACAATGCCTAAATGAAGCAAGCTTCATTCAGCCCAAAATTTGACCTCATTTGGGGCCTCTAAAGCCTTCAAAATTGAGTTCAAAGTTTTTGCACCCTGCTGCCAATACCAAAAATCATCAATATCTCCAAAGCTAAACTTAATCTATTAATGAAACTTTACTGGTAGCCTGATATGACTTAGATGAACCTCCACATGTGAAATCAGGACATTTTGAGATCATATGACCAACTTACTAAAAATAGAAAGTTTCCATAAATAGTAGCTCTACACAAGATAGCCCTTATTGAATACAAAAATAGAAATATTTTTGGGTGATGCAAGATTGCTCTTACACCCAAGATGCTCCTGCATCAGAAAGAAATCTTTAAACCTATGTTGAAAGATGCTCTATCCAAATACAAATGTTCTTTTCACTATAGTAATAAACATTTACTTGTTGATTGTGTGCATTTCAAGTTATATGTTAGAGAGAGAGGTGCTTTAGGAATTAGATCCCACTCTCGTATGGTTTTACAATTCCTTCATAACTTTGATAGGGAACATCCCCTTGATTTTTCCATAATATAGATCTTTTATCCTCTTGTCTCATGACTGGGGGGCAAAGGTATTTAATCTAGTCTCCTAGGATCCATTAGGCTCTTAGCATATATTTTGTCTTGAGCTGAATCGGTATTCTTTCTATCTTTTCTCTCTATGGTTTTGTATTATGTTCTATTTTATATTCAAGATATCTTTTTTAAAGATCTTTTTTGAAAAGGTATCCCTTTCTTCCATCCTTGGAGAGAAAGGTTCTTCCTTCTTTCTCTTTGTCTAAGGATCTTATTTCCTTAGTTTAGTGGCATTTGTTTATCTTGCAACATTATTTCATTATATTGACTGAGGTTTTGGCTATGGATATCCTTTTATGTGATAGGTTGTTGTCCTAGGTCATCACCTCTTCTTTATTTTGAAAATTATGTTCTTTATAAATTCTTTCCCTGGCTTTAGGGTTAGAGTTTGATTCCTTTGTTCAAAGATTTCTCTTCCTCTTGATTATAGGGGCTAGATGATTGAATCTTTGTTTCTCTTTGAAATATGATATTTTATCTAAAGCACTCCTCTATGATGGGGGTCTTGTTGATAAGATATCTTTCTTTGAGGATCCATTTTCCATGAGTGACATATCCATTTCATGATTATCTATTCTCTTGGATGTAAGGGACAATACCCTTCACTAAGAATATAGTGTACATTGTTGTTAATAGGATATCTCCTTACTTTGTGAAATAGGTATCCTCTTTCTCTTCCTTATCATGTCTAGTAGATAGCCACGATAAGGAGGTGGTATTTATAGGGTCTTCCTTATGCCGCATTTTTCAATTTTCAATACGCTAAATCCTCATAAGGTAATGCACATAATTTTTTTAAATCTTGAAGAGATGCATTTTTCAAATTTTTCAATATGCTAAACCCTCATAAGGTAATGCACATAAGTTGCTAAATCCTTAAGAGACATGCATTTTTGAAAATTTTCAATATGCTAAATCCTCATAAGGTAACGCACATAAGTTGCTAAATCCTGAAGAGACGCGCATTTTCAATTTCAAATATGCTAAATCCTTGGAAGGTAACGCACATAAGTTGCTAAACCTTGAAGAGACATGCATTTTATATTCATAGTGATACAAGAATGTGGATATATGGGTATTCCAAAATCCTTCAGAAGATGCATTATAATTACAAAGCACAGTTTTTGGGTGAACTATCGAGTTTTTCTACTTGTTGGGCTCTCCCTCCTTGGTGATTCACGGTAAGGTGGGAATCTTATTGGGCGAGGTAATCACTCTCTCTTTTCTCTCTTTTCACTTTCATGCTAGTAGGATTAGATCATGAAGCTATGTTATTTATAGTGTTTCTCCTATCTTTCTTACATAATCATTTATGCTTTTATAATAGTTTTCCAAATATGATATTAGTATAGGAAGCATTTCTTAGCAAGGTTTCCTTTGCTAGAGGATTTGGGTTTGTTTTTTAACTAATCCCTCTTTTTGTGTATTTTTGTTTTCTCTTTGTTTTCGCAACATCGTGCATCTATTTTTAGTTATAATCCTTAGCTTGGGGGCTTGTGTCCTTAACTAAGTTTTATTCTATCTCATTGTGAATCCACTTGGATCTTTCTTCTCCTTTACCAAGAGTTTGTGTTAAATCCATAGTCTTGCAAAAGTGGGGGCTAAATGTATCGTCAAAAAATGGAAGCACTTCCATTTAGGACTAGTTTATCCCTTTGAGTAGGTGGTTTGGGGTTATTTTAGATGCCTTCATGGGATCTCTCACTTGGATCATGGTTTTCCCTCTATTCTGCCCTTTTCTCCACCTCTTTCTAGCCTGTTTTTGGCACCCTGACCTGAAACCCTGAGATTCTTGACCTCAAGGTCAAGGTCAACCTTCTGGGTCAAGGTTGACCTCAACCTTGACCTAGGTTAGAGTTGACCTCAACCCTAACCCTAGGTTCAGATTTTAGATTCCAAAAGTTTCCGGATGTCAGGTTTCAAAAAGTTTATTTTCCCACTTTCAGGTAGGCTATTTCGGATTTCAGAACAGTAAACTCTTAAATTATATTTAATCTAGGTCCATTTCTAGGGGTTAAGGTTTAAATGGAAATTTAATTCTCCTATCTTGGCCTCTCTAGAAGTTTGTGCCCTAGACTAGTATAAAAGGAAGCCTTCCTCTCTCATTTCAATCCATCTTTTTCATCATCAATCAAGTGTGAGATCCATCCTTTGTCAATATCTCTTAAGTGAAATCAAGCATCCAACATTCAAGGCATCAAGCCATAATCTACATTCAAGAATTCAAGTTCTCCATTGAAGATCAAGGATTCAATCTTTCAAGCCTTTGGAGGGATTTGGTTCAAGCATTCAAGATTTTTCATTCAAACCCTAGATCTATCCATCATGGTGGTGTGATCTTCCTTCAAGATCCTTTGTTCATCTTCAAGATCTATTCATTCTCCCTTCAAGGTGGATTCCAATCATGTAATCATGGAGGTTTTGATTTACATTTGTTAGTGTTGAGTCCAAGCTTTCATATCAATATACTTGTTTACATTCCAAATACAATTGCATATCTATTGAGTATCATAGCTTCATTGTTAGATCTACTTCTACTACTTGCTAGCATTCTCTATTTCAATTCTATTTAAATTTTAATTCCAAAATAGGGTTTGACCGAGGCAAACCCCTCATCCAAACAACAAAACCCTTTTTCTTGCAGGTAAAAGTGTGGGACAGTGAATTTCAGTTCAGATCTGAGTACCCTTTTTGAAAAACTTTCAGGATCCGTGAATAGATTTTTCATCAAAATAATCCAGGTCAAGGTCAACTTTTAGGGGTAAGATTGTGCCCTGAGATAAGATCTTACCCCTATTTTGGGTCGAGGTCAACCTTTCTCAGAAAGATGGAAAGTTTCTAGGTTTTCTCTGTTTCTATGTTTCCAGAACAGTTTCAGTTGCAAAATTTCTCGAAACTGAGTACAAACACCAGAAAATAGTGATTTCTAAATTTTCTCTTTTTCAATATAATTATTTATGTTTTATTAAGTTTTGCATGTCCACAACATTTTCCACACACCTCACACACACACAAAACATACATATAAAAATATATGTTTAGATATATTTTTATATCTTACACTTAGAAAGATTAAATATTTTCAAAAAATTAAGTTCCAACTGATCCATGAATAGTTGTGACCATTGGTAACTTAATTTGAACTTCTCGAGCAACTTTTGAAAATTTTCTCAAGCAAGTTTTGCAACTTTTGCATTCTTGCACTCCAAATGACTTAAATCATGACCATAGCCTATAGACCTAATCAAATATGCTCTAAATGATTAAAAATAATTGAAATCATATCCAAAACACCTAAAACACTCAAAATACCTATCTTGCCTATCATTTAAAACCCTAGAATCCAAGTGGACTAAGGCATACCAAGGCTTATAGGTGTGCCTTAAGGATCCTTGACCACACAAATTGGATCAAAGGATGAAAAGGATGATCCCTAGAATCCATCCACTTTATTAAAAAGAAAAACAAAACCAAAACATGTGGAACATCAAGGATGTTTCCTTGTGTGCCCTACACCAACAATGTTGCTTATGAGCTTGATTTTCCAGAGGACGGCAAGGTCCAAATGTATTTCATGTTTCACACCTCAAGAAGGTGTTGGGAAGGTATGGTGTCCTATCTTATTTTTTACCCCCACAAGATGATGAGGGGGAGCTGAAGTTGATTCTTGAGGCTATTCTATACACTAGAGAGAGACATCTGCACAGGTGAGTCATCAGAGAGTTTTTGGTGAAGTGGCATGGATTACTAGCTGAGGATGCCACTTGGGAGTTAGAGGATATACTTCATCATATTGGATTGTCATTTCTTGAGGACAAGAAATCTTGGGGAGAGAGGACTATGATGTCCCCATTTTAGTAGGAGTTCAGGAGGATGTTTTGGTCAGTTCATGATTACAACCCTCATGAGCTGGAAGTTGGATTTGAGGGTCTTTGTGATAGACTTTATATTTATAGTAAGCCTATTTTGAGATGGTTTCTATTTTTGGTAGGGTAGTGAGGGCTCAGGGTGTTGAGTGTCAAGAGCATTTAATTAAACTTCTTGCATGTGGAGTTATTAATTGTAAAGGATAAAATAGTGTATGGGGTCCTAGAATAATGGTTTGCACATAAAAGATACCCCAAAGCCAATATTTTACACTTACATGAAATTGTATTGATATAGAAAGTAAATGTAGATGACTAATATTGAAATTAAGAAATAAAGGTACTTACCTCTGAAAAAGAATTGGCTGAAAACCCTGTCAAACGATCTCAAAAACTATTAATTTTCACAATTCTGAATCGAAACTGCGAGATCTACAAAACCCAAAAAAAAATTTCCAAGATTTGATCAGGTCGACCTTGACCCTCATAAAAGGTCAAGGATGACCTCAAGAAAATGAAGGTCAACTTTGACTTTGTTTGTGAATCTTGAAAGTTCGATGAAAAGGGTATCCAAATCTACTCTCAGATCTGAAGTTCTGCACCTGTACCTGCAAGAAAAAGAGGGTTTGTTTGTTGGGGGGAAGGGGTTTGCCTCAGTCAACCCCCAATTTAGGAATTAACTTTGAAATTGAATTGAAATTGCTGGAATAAACAAAGTAAATGGAACAATTCACCTTGCTTGAGTTGAAACCCTTGTGGAGGATTCAAATCCTTGAATCCACAAGAATGGATGAATGTATAATCAAATATAGGATGTCTCCAATCAATTGTCTTTAGATCTTCAACACCAATCTTGAATGGATCTTGGAATACGAAGAGGCTTGAATGAATGGATCTTCAACAAGAGGGCTCCATAGAGCTTGAATCCTTCAACTACTTCTAATGGATCTCCTTGATGAATTGGATGCTTGAATGCTTGATCTTTTTTCTTGCTTTCACTTGAGAGATTGAGATATTATGAGATGAGATGTGAAAATGAGAGAGGAAGGCTCCCTTTTATAGTGATCTAGGGCACAAGAGGGGCCTCGTAGAAAATAAAAATTAAGGGCCCATGGCACAAAACTCTAGAGAGGTGCACATGGAGAGGAAATTAAATTAAAGTCTTGACACAAAACTCTAGGAGGGCACCACCGTTAATATAGAAATAAAATAATTATTTAAGAGCCTTGTTAAAAAATTTGAGGTAAGGCCAACCCCAAAGTTAATTTGAGCACTAGGCACAAAACTGGAGAAAGGCTAATCTCCAATAATAAATTAGGAATCCTATACAAATATTGAGAAAGGCCCATCTCAAATATTAATTTGAGAATTCGACACTTAATCCGAGAAATAGTGGCCCCAAAGAAGGAAAATGCAAGATTTTCATGAAATCCCAAAACCAGAAGCAAACCCTAAAGATCCCAGAACCTAGGGTCAAGGTCGAGCTCAAACCTGACTAGGTCAGGGTCCAGGTTGATCCTAACCTAGTTAGGATCAAGGTCAACTTTGACCCCATAAGGTCGACTTTGACCTTAGGGTCAAAAACCTCAGGTTCATGGTCTAGAATGCCAGGAAAATGCTAGGAAGAGGTGGAAAATGGGGCAGAACAAGGGGAAAAGCTAGATCCAAGTTGATAATCCATTCAAAGCATTGACATGACCCCAAACCACTTACTTGGAGGGCTAAATGCTCTTACCATGGAAGTGCTTCCATTTTAAGAAGATACATTAATTAAGCTTGGCTTAATTAATAACTTATGAGTTTTACTATTTTAATTGAATGGTGTAAGCTTGAAGCTTTGGAGTGTTTGGTGTGTGGAAGAAGCTATCTTTTGTTGGAAATTGAATTGAAACAATTGTTGTAATTTCATTGATGTCAAACCTTAATTGGTAAGACTGTTGCTACTTAGGAAAGTACTCTATCTATTTGAGTGTTGCTAAGGGGCTGAGCAAGGTTGGTAACAATAGCACCTAAGGGAAAGGTTGAGCTATCTTGATACTACAAAGTGTACTTGACTATGTTGCACTATGATGAGATAATGTATTGTTTATCTTAGTAAGACTGAAGACTATACTAGTAGGCTTAACTGAGAAAAGAATGGAAAAATCATGTTTAAGCTAAGTGATGTTAGTGTTGACTGAGTTAGTGTATGCCGAGAAAAATTATAGTGTCGACCGAGCACTAGTAAATTGTTGAGGAAGATAGTGCAAACCAAGGAGACAGTTTTAGTATTGACCAAGCATTCTACATGAAGACCAAGTGAACAATCACAGTATTGACCGAGCATCAACAATTTTATATTTGAAGAGAATTTAATTTTGGAGCCGACATTGTTGAATTCTTGGATTATATAAAATGTGTTGACTTTATTTATTAATTGTTTGGAAGCATTAAATGCTTTGTAAAACATTTTATTGTAAATCTTTAAGAGATTTGAGATGATTCTAGAAAAGGAGCCAAAGAACATAAAGCAGGTAGATTTAATGAATCTGACCTAACCCTAAGATCTACGAATGAGATTGAGCGGCAAAAGATGAGTTAACCTAATTGAGAAAAATATAAGAGAACCTAAACATTGTGATATGTATGCACATGGTGAATAGAGAATGCTGGAAGAGGAAAAATTTTATTGACTGAATAAGCAGAAAAGGCTGAAGGGGAATGGTGATGATTGCTTGAAGAAAAGTTCTGAGCATATCAGAGATGGAAATGGAAAAGTTTCAAAATCAGTAAACTAGCATTAGTGTATGGAATCAGATCTGATATTTGCAAAGTGAGTTGTATATTTTTTAGATAATACTGCTACTACTTTCTAACCATTGTAACAGTCAAAATCCTTTTAACAGAGGTTGACCTAACAATCATATGTTAAATCCTTTGAACAAGGTTGTATTCTAATGGAGTGTATGTAAGTCCTATGACTAGGCTCACTTTTAACATGGTGATTGAAATCCTTTAACTGGGTCACATTTGACAATGTGTATTATAACCTTTGACAGGGTTGGCTTTTTACCAAGATCACTTCAGAAGAGTGAAAATAATAGTAGCATGTTACAAAGTGGTTTTTCCCAAATTGGGTTTCCACTATAAAATCTAGTGTTTATACTTGTGTGAATGTTTAGATCTGAACATTGCTATGTTTTACAAGTTAAGTTACAGCTAGGTAGTGGACTACATTGTTAGATGTTTCTATTATTGAATCAGTGATGACCGAGTTTATTTTGGTTTTGGATTTCATTTAAGGATAAGTTGATGAGATTGTTTTATACATCAGGACCTGAGAACAACTGATTCAGCCCCCCCCCCCCCCCTCTCTGTTGTTCTAAATCATATTAACAATTGGTATCAGAGCTCAGTTGCTTATTATTAGTGTTGATAGATATCAAGTTTAAAGGGGCTTGAAGAAAATCATCAGGATGTATAAAAAGGAGGTACCAAAGCTCAACAAAGAAAATTTCTCTGCATGGCAAAGCTTGATGAAGCTGCATCTGGCTGGTATTGGTGACTTTGTAAAGTACTACATTGAGAACAGCTATGTCTCACCTGTCGCACCTTTGACTGCTGAAGAAATGAGAGCTAAGCAAGAACATAATCAGGCAATGCTAAAAATTGCATCTGCCCTAAGCTATCCAAAATTTGAGGACATTAAGGACTGCACAACTACAAAGGATATGTGGGACACTCTTGCAAGGATCTATGGTGGTGACTTGAATGTGCTGAAAGCAAAGGCTCAGAGTCTTAGAGGTAAGTTTGATGAAATGAGAATGCAAGAAGGTGAAAACATTGCACAATATTGTAGTAGAATAAAAGAAGTTGTGAATGCTATTAGAGGAGCTAATGGGACTATTGATGATGAAACTATAATTAGGAAAGTATTAAGAACCCTGTGTCCTATATATGCTATTAAGATCTTAGCTATTCAGGAATCTAGATGTAACTCTACTAATGTGCTTACTTTGGAAAGTTTGGTTGGTAAGCTTACTAGTTTTGAACTCTCTAATTATGATAATTTCACTATTGGAAGCATTGGAAATGTTGAATCTACTTTTAAGTCATAGCTAGTTCTAAACAAGCCAAAGAAAGAAAAAGAAAGATGCATCAATGAAAGTGAAAGTGAAAGTGATAGTGAAAGTGACAGTGACACTTCTGATGAAGACCTAGAAGATCTAGAAGATCTTATAGCTAGAAGACTAAGAAGGGGAAAAGGAAAGTATAAAGGTAAACTCCCTATTATATGTTTTGCATGTAATAAAGTTGGTCATATAGCTGCTAGATGTCTTGACAGGAAGGATAAAGATGATGAAAGAAAAAAACAAACACAAATATAGAAAAGATGGCAGAAGCTACCGATGGAACAAAGACTACAAGGGAAAAGGTAAGAAATCTTGTTACATTGCTGAAAAAGAGACTGACACTGATAGTGATGATTTTGAAATTGAGGTAGTTTATGTGGCAATGAAACATGAATATTATGAGGATGAGAAAACTGCATTTATATCCTATGTGAACAAGAATGATAAATGCATTATTGACAGTGGCTGTTCACATCACATGACTGGTGACAAAAATAAGTTTGAGACCTTACATCATTATAGAGGTAAAAGTGTAAAATTTGGTAATGATGCACCATGTCCTATTAGAAGAAAAGGTTTAATTAAACTAATTAATAAGATATCTTGTGAAAATGCATATTGGGTTGAAGGTCTTAATTACAATTTGTTAAGTGTTGCTCAGCTTAACAAAACTAGTTACCGAGTGGAATTTCATCACAAACAAGCTAAAATATTTAATGCTACTGGAGAACTGATTGGAAGTGGAGATCAGACTAAAGGTAATTTGTTCTATCTTGACTTATCTGAAGAAACATGTTTGATTTCACAACTTGATGATATTTGGTTATGGCATAAAAGGCTATGTCATGTTAAATTTGACAATCTGGTAGAAATAAGTAAGAAGAAAAAGGTAAGAGTTCTACCTAGATTGAAGAAACCTAAGAATGTGATGTGCAAGGAATGCCAGTTAGGAAAAATGACATAGTCAAGTTTCAAGAGAAAATCCTTTACTTCTGAAAACATTTTAGATTTGGTTCATACTAACCTTTGTGGACCTATGGGTGTACAAAGTTACTGTGGTGCTAGATACTTTATCTTATTTGTTGATGATCATACTAGGATGATGCATGTGATGTTTCTAAAAGAAAAATATGAAGCTTTTCAATATTTTAAGTGGTATTTGGCTAAGGTTGAAAAGGAGACAGGTAGGAACCTAAAATGTCTTAGATCTGACCAAGGAGGAGAATTTACATCAAATGAATTTAATATATTTTGCAATAATAGAGGAATTAACCAATAGATGTCTGCACCTAGAACACCTCCACAGAATGGTATAGCAGAAAGGAGAAACAGATCTATCTTGGATTGTGCAAGGACATTGATGATTGAAAATAATGTGGCATAGAGATATTGGAAAGAAGCTATAAGCACTGTTGTCTACAATCTTAACCGAGTACATATCAAGAAAGGTACAAATCTAACATCTTATGAATTATGGCATGGACATGCACCGAGTGTTAAATACTTTAGAATCTTTGGAAGTAAGTGCTATATATTAAAAAACACTAGGAATGGAAAGTTTGATGCTAAGAGTGATGAAGGAATATTCCTAGGGTGCTCCACAAAAAGTAAAGCTTATAAGTGTTTGAACTCTAACACTAACAAAATTGTGGAAAGTGTGAATGTAAAAATTGATGAGTATGCAGAAAGAAATGAAGCTAATAGTAAAAGAGAACTAGAAGATTATAGATCTTTTGTGTACATTGAAGAAGAAGAAGAGGTAAGTAACCGACTTGCACCTGATGCCAAGTCTCAGGTAAGAAATGTCGAGCGATAAACAAAAGCTACCAAGCATTAGGAAAACAATGCCGAGAGAGAACAAGAACATGCCGAGCTACAAGAAAATGTTGTTGAGTATTAGGAAGAGGTTGCCGAGCATTCTGAAGTTGAATCTAACAATCTTGTTGAGGAACATGATGAAATAGAAGAGAGAACAACTGAATCTATTTTGGCAAAATATGTGAGAAGACATCATAAGCCTAAACAGATAATTAGAGACAAAGATATTGGAATCTAGACTAGAAGTAAGACTAAGGATCCAACATGTCTACTATGTGAATTTGAACCAAAGATAACTAGAGAAGCATTGGAGAATGAAGACTAGATACAAGCAATGAATGAATAAATTGACTAGACTGAGAAGAATGATACTTGGACTCTGGTGCCGAGACCTAAAAACAAGAATGTTATAGGAACAAAGTGGGTATTTCAGAATAAGATGAATGAAAATGGTGAAATCACTAGAAACAAAGCTAGGCTGGTATGCAAAGGCTACACACAAGAAGAAGGAATAGATTATGGGGAGACATTTGCCCCTGTAGCTAGATTGGAAGGAGTAAGAACTCTACTTGCATATGCTACTTATAAAGATTTCAAGGTATATCAAATGGATGTCAAGTCTGCATTTTTTAATGGTATACTAGAAGAAGAAGTTTACATAGAACAACCAAAAGGTTTTATTGATCCAAATAGAAGACACATGGTATGCAAACTGAACAAAGCATTATATGGATTGAAGCAAGCACCTAGAACATGGTATGAGAAGTTGCACAACTACTTGATACAGATTGGATTTTCAAGAACAAATGACACAAGCAATCTGTACATGAAGGATGAATAAGGTAAAGGTATTTTGTTGGCAAAAAATTTTGTTGATGACATTATTTTTGGTGGACAAGATGCATTATGCAAAAGTTTCTCAAATGAAATGCAAACTGAATTTGAAATGAGTATGTTTGCTGAGATCAAATTCTTTGTTGGTTTACAAGTATATCATAGGAAGAATGGAATTTTCATTACACAATCCAAGTATGTTAATAAAATATTGAAAACTTTTGGGATGGAAGATGCTAAACCAGTAGGAACTCCTATGGTTACTGGACAAAAGTTATCTAAGAATGATGATGCTCTAGAAGTGAATCAAACTCTGTACAGATCTATAATTGGAAAATTGCAGTATGATGTACATAGAAGACCAGATATTGCATTAGTTGTTGGGATTGTGGCAAGATTCTCTGCTAATCCTAAGGAAACACATATGATGGCCATGAAAAGAATTATGAGATACTTGAAAGGAACTGCTGACTATGGTCTATATTATAAGAAGGATGACAAATTTGAACTCTGAGTTTATACAGATGCTGATTGGGCAGGAAATGTAGATGACAGAAAGAGTACAAGTGGTGGAGCTTTATTTCTTGAACAAAGATTAGTCTCTTGGACAAGCAAGAAACAAAATTGCATTTCCCAATCTACTACCGAGGCCGAGTATGTTGTTGATGCAGTGAACTGTTCAAACTTGGTATGAATAAAACAATTGTTGATAGGCATGAAAGAAGAAATTACTAAACCTATTGTTATTTTCTTTGACAACACAAGTGCTATCAATATTTCTAAGAATCCAGTGATGCACACTAAGACCAAACACATTGCAATCAAGTATTACTACTTGAGAGAATTAGTACAAGACAAAGAAGTCTGAATGGAATATGTGAATACAAAAGAACAACTAGCAGACATATTCACTAAAGCATTACCTAGAGAAGCTCATGAGTATTTGAGAAGTCAATTAGGGGTTCTTCCCCTAACTAAGGCTGCCTAGACAAGCTAGGAGCACTGCGTCAAATGTGCTATAGCAGAACATTTGACAAATTGATGCAAAAGATTGTCACACTTTAGGGCTGGCCTAGAGTTGTGAAGAGAAGCAAAGACAAGGAATCAGTCATAAGCAAGATGAAAAAGGGAGAAACACTGAGCTACACAAATATTATCTACATCTGATGGATGTAAGTTTTAGTTGTTGCTTTGGCATTTTTGTCAAAGAGGGAGAATGTACTGATATGATAACACATGATACTGAAAACTAAGAGTTGATGAGCTGATGAATTGAGGGAGAATGTACTATAATGATAACACATGATACTGAAAAGAAAGAGTTGATGAGCTAATGAAACTAAAAGGAAAAGGATAATGAACTGAAATGAAGAATCAGGATAGAGGGAGATCTAAATACTTCTGACGGTCACAAAAGTGAGGCTTACAAGATTCTGAATTAGAATGAAGCTAAGGATATTATAAATAATTTTCTAATGGAGAGATAAGATTTTGGATTGGTTGGTAATCCATGTGTTATTCAAGTGATATCATATGGTGTTGCCATCAATGCCAAAGAGGGAGATTGTTGGAAACTGAATTGAAACAATTGTTGTATTGTCATTGATGTCAAACCTTAATTGGTAAGACTGTTGCTACTTAGGAAAGTAATATATCTATTTGAGTGTTGCTAAGGGGCTAAGCAAGGTTGGTAACAATAGCACCTAAGGGAAAGGTTGAGCTATCTTGATACTACAAAGTGTACTTGACTATGTTGCACTATGATGAGATAATGTATTGTTTATCTTAGTAAGACTGAAGACTATATTGGTAGGCTTAACCAAGCAAAGAATGGAAAAATCATGTTTAAGCTGGGTGATGTTAGTGTTGACCGAGTTAGTGTCAACCGAGCACCAGTAAATTGCCGAGGAAGACAGTGCAAGCTGAGGAGACAGTTTTAGTATTGACCGAGCGTTCTACATGAAGACCAAGTGAACAATCACAGTATTGACCGAGCATCGGCAATTTTATATTTGAAGAGAATTTAATTTTGGAGCCAACATTGTTGAATTCTTGGATTATGTAAAATGTGTTGACTTTATTTATTGATTGTTTGGAAGCATTAAATGCTTTGTAAAATGTTTTATTGTAAATCTTTAAGAGATTTGAGATGATTCTAAAAAAGGAGCCAAAGAACATAAAGCGAGTAGATTCATTGAATCTGACCTAACCCTAAGATCTACGAATGAGATTGAGCGGCAAAAGATGAGTTAACCTAATTGAGAAAAATATAAGAGAACCTAAACATTGTGATATGTATCCACATGGTGAACAGAGAATGATGGAAGAGGAAAAGTTTTATTGACTAAATAAGTAGAAAAGGTTGAAGGGGAATGGTGATGATTGCTTGAAGAAAAGTTCTGAGCAGATCAAAGATGGAAATGGCAAAGTTTCAAAGTCAGTAAACCAGCATTAGTGTACGGAATCGGATCTGATATTTGCAAAGTGAGTTGCATATTTTTTAGATAATATTGTTGCTACTTTCTAACCATTGTAACAGTCAAAATCTTTTTAACAAAGGTTGACCTAATAGTCATATGTTAAATCCTTTGAACAAGGTTGCATTCTAATGGAGTGTATGTAAGTCCTATGACTAGGCTCACTTTTAACATGGTGATTGAAATCCTTTAACCGGGTCACATTTGTCAGTGTGTATTGTAACCTTTGACAGGGTTGGCTTTTTACCGAGCTCACTTCAGAAGAGTGAAAATAATAGTAGCATGTTACAAAGTGGTTTTTCCCAAATTGGGTTTCCACTATAAAACTTGGTGTTTATACTTGTGTGAATGTTTAGATCTGAACATTGCTATGTTTTACAAGTTAAGTTACAACTAGGTAGTGGACTACATTGTTAGATGTTTCTATTATTGAATCAGTGATGACTGAGTTTTTTTTTTTTTTTTGGATCTAATTTAAGGATAATTTTATGAGATTGTTTTATACATCAAGACCTGAGAGCAACTGATTCACCCCCCCCCCTTCTCTATTGTTCTAAATCATATTAACATCTTTTAATTCTTATTAAAAGCCTTGAAGGAATTTGAAATTTAGGTCATTATTATGCATCTTTGACAAAAATAAAAATGGGGAGAAGTATTTTTCAAGGGTTTGGTGCTGCATAAAAAGAAACGAAGAATTTTTTCAAAATTCTACCTATACTTTGAATTGGATTGAATTTCAATGAATTGTTTTTAAATTTTCTTTGATTGTGATACATATTGAGTCTGTATGACATCGATATGGAGCCATATTATTCAAAGAGGAGTGTGATTTAATGTTTACAATTGTAGTTTTCTTGGGAGGTTTTTGTTTCTCATCATTGGCATCCATTTGGTTGCATAAGGACCTCCATTCGCAAGGAAGTCACCAATTATTGCTAGCGTCAAAAATTTAAAAGAATACGAGTCATTTCCCTGAGGTTGTGATTCATTTATAGGCAATTGTGTTTTGTTTAAGAGGTGCTAATTTAAATTAATATTATATGTATTGCTTATTGAACTTTACAAGTATTTGAACTAGTTAATTTGGTGAGTATTCGGAGTTAGTAATATATTGTTATTGATATTAATTCATATATTGAGAGAATTACAAAAAAAATAATATATGTTCAAAAACCAAAAATTGCAAAATAATTTAAAAAAAACAAAGTTTCCAACATAGAGCCAGCAAGGCTCTTTATAGCTATGGAGAATCTAGTTATGAGTTCTGTCAAGATGAAACTATTAAGGAATTGTGTGATATATTACTCCAGGGTGCAAGGAATATTATTGATGAACATGGGATTGTAGCTAAATATATTAAATATACATATAAGTACCAAGTTCTATGGAATTATCCATAGGGAAATGTGAAATGAAGCCACAAATTGGCTTGTTAGCAAGAAAAGAATCTAGTCATCCATTTCATTCCAACACCACAAATATTTCAATAATAAATTTCTAATCATCAATGGCCTTACATTTATGGGACTTGGGAAGCTAGGTTACTCATTGATGTAGGAGCATCAAAATCCCCTTGAGATCACTAAGATTGATTTGGTCAAATCCATGTAATAAAGCCATTATGAGGTCATTTCTTTTCTTTTTGGGTTAATTTATACCTATCAATGTACCTTGGAGTTATATTGAAATCCAAGTTTTAAGTGATCAAATAAACAGTTCTTGTAAGAGGTTGTAAGTCTATTTGTTTATAGTGAATTTCTAAACTTGTCAAGGTGAATTGATATCATGATTGGAAATGTGTGGTTGTAGGTCTGAGGAAAATGCTCTATTTTTCCCTATTATTGATCAAAGAGAAAATTTTGTTTGAATTTACGATCAAGTTTGGTGATGATGTGTGTAAGAAAAAGTTGGACCTTATCATGTTTTTATCCTTTTATTGATAGATGAGTCTTTTTATCTGCAAGGGAAAGTGGTTTAGTTTTATGATATGAGCCTTGTGGCTCTACATCACTCATATTGGGAATAACAAAATATTTTTTGGGAATTGAATGGTTTGATCCCTTAAACCTCAAAACTAACTTTTATGGAAGCAAGAAAGTGTGTTGGTAACATCGAGATATTCATACTCACAAAATTGTAGGGTCTCACTAGCTTGTATGTAGCCGTACCATAATGTTTTTTTACTTCTATTTCTAGAATTTATTTCTTAAACAAGGTGTTGTCATGAAAATGAACATAACTCATTTATTTCTCCATAAAAAGGACTCAAACTTGATTCCAATGAAAGTAGACTCATAGACCTTTTGTTTGAGTATGGTCTCATAGTCTTATGTGTCTGTGCATAGTCGTACCATGCATGCAAAGTGACTATAATAGTCAAAAATTAGATAACAATAGAATTACAAAAAATAAGTGTTTGGATTCTTATTAATTTATCTTCAAATTTACCATCCCCACCCTAATTTGACAAAAATAAGGCCTTTTAACATGTTTAAAAATATACATTTTTTTTATTAATAATGAAAAACATGTTTACAACTCATCTCATTAGGAGCACCGAGAGGAAAGAGTTGAGCAGAGAAAACCTCCAATATTGCCCCAAAAAATATAAGAGAAACATTATCATTAAATCTTACAAACTTCTCATTATACATATGGGGTAATCCATGAGCAATTTACAGTCCACTTAATGTGGATTCAATAGAATTTCTTCCTACATAAATATACATGTTATATGCACATGTATTCAGATAGATTTCATATTACAACATTTTGTGTTGACATTTAGTCCAATAAACTAGCTGGATTTTCCCTATCATTTATTGTCTCAAGTATTGCCTTGTTTTCTGACTCACAAACCTTCCAAAGAGTCATATTGTGTGGTTTTCCTCTGTATTTGATCAAATGGACATTTTATGCAATGAAAACATTGTAATAATGAAGAATATTTCTATGTGTCTCAATCCTTGAACAACCAAAACCTAGGGTTCTTCATACGATAATGTCTAAATCATGTACCAGTTACAACCACTGCTCCTATAGTGTATTCTAATCCTTCACCATCTATAACCAAGTAATCTAATTTATTTTTTGCATCAAAATAATGAAATAGATAATAATATTATCTTCTTCATTGTCTTCAGGTGCAATAATAGAAAAAGCATGGCCTGCAATGATAGAAACATAATGAGGAGATTAATTTACCAAATAGTTAGTATAAAGTACTAAATTTGATATTATTTGTGCGTAAACAATTTACCTAGTTGTATTAGATCATACAAGCGGTCAAAATCAATGGATGATTGTATTTATGTCAGTTGTAGTGCTTCTGGGGGGTGATAGTGTTAGCATTAATATTTATGAATATTGTTATCAGAGAAGATTGGATGTTGATCAGAGATAATTGAGTTCTTATATGTTACATTCATGACTAGGTTTGTCATTGATGTCAACATATATACTTTTTGGATAGAGTTAACAGAGTTACAAATGCAAAATTGTTTCACAAGGTTTTATGTTGATGAATTAATTTTTGCAAAGATTTATTTAAATTAAGGAATGTGTTCTGGTGTTGTGGTTGTAAGCATAGAAAAAGTTATGCAGATATGTTCAATTTATGAGAAGTTTGTTGAAGACTATTCACAGTGAGAGTTTCTAGGAACTGGTGACAGTTATTTGAGATTTATTCTTTCGATGAGGTTGAAGCTAGTTTAGCAAGGTTGATATGTTGTTGAAGAAATGCTCAGGATGCTTGGATAAACATGGAAAAATCTACGTTGCATTCCATGAAGACTTGTGGACAATGTGAAGTGTGTTACTTCTTTGTGAGCCAACTACGGATTAATAATTCTATGGAAGTGTTTAGATGTAATGTAACATGTATTTTAAATTCTTATTGACGTCCTGTATTATTAATTATAAATTGAGAAATTATTTTTGGCTGATTTAATAATCATTAGGACTTGGTATAAAGGAAAGGAAGTTAATTTGATGCATGAGGGTATCATAAGCATATCATGCGATGAGATGTCATGTGAGCTTTGAATGAAAAATCTTTATGATCAGAGAAGAAGACAATGTTGTTGGTTTGTTGAGGACTTCAAAGGAGCTATACAAGAAAAGAGAGTTGTTGTTTTATTCATTTCACCCTTGGATGTGTTATCCTAAATATTTTCAGTGAAGATAGTCTTCAAGTAATTTGGATAGTGGGTTTAGTTGTCTTCATTATGTTTCTCAATCAGCTCCTCATAGGGTTGGGATCTTTTATCAAGGATCCAAAGTCTCCTAACAGGGACTCATATGTACTGATTGTATTTTAAAAAACTTCTAATAGGGTCTATCCTTTCACAAGGAACTTTTATATTAGTACATCATCTTGTGGGTATCATTCCCACTAGGTTTTTCCCTTTGATCAAGGGTTTCCCTAGTTAACACATCTGGTGTTATTGTGTATATTTATTATCTTGTGGTTATTTTTGTTATTGATTACAAGATTAAGATTTGATAGAGTTGAATTTAAGTTAAAATTAAGATCACAACTGATTCACCCCCCCCCCCCCTAAGTTGTGTTGGTGGACTTTTCTTTCTAAAAATTGGTATCACATTATCAGGTCCTTGAAGGAAAATTTTAACAACTTAAGGAGATCCATGGATACTATAATGTTTAGGAAAGGAAGTCCTAAGTTTGATGGAGTAAATTTTGACAATTAGAGAGAAAGAATGAAGACACATTTTCTATGCATGGGAATTGACTATTGGTTGGCTATCAAGATGAAGAAGACATTTGTAGAAGAAGACAAACTTGATTCATGTACAGATGAAGAAAAGAACAAATACATGTACAATATGCTTGCTAGAGAGGCTATTTTATTAGCTCTTCCATATATAGAATATACTGAGGTAAACTATCTATGACTTGCTATTGAGATTTGGACTAAATTGGAAAATATTTTTGAAGGATATGAAACTTTGAAGAAAGCTAAATTGCAAAATATTATTAGTATGTTTGAAAGTGCTAAGATGCAAGAAGATGAAACTATAAGAGGTTACTTTAATAGGATTACTGATATTGTTGCAATAATTAAGAGTTGTGGTGGAAGGAGATTAGATAATGAAGTTATATGGAAGATGGTGAAATCTCTACCACCAGTCTATGAATAAAAAGCATAGATTATTGAAGAAATGATTACACCTTATTTTACAAAAGAATTTCTACTTGGAAAGTTGCAAGCACATGAACAATGGCTGAAAAAAAAGGAAAGAACACCTAGAGTGGAAACAAATTTTAGTGTACGAAAGGACAGACCTATGTTGACAAGAAGTGCAAGTACTAGTGGAGGTTATGCTAGAGATTGGGCAGCTAAACAAGAAGAAGAAAGAAATTTTGATGATGCAATGGCACTGATTGCAAGGAGAGAACCTAAAGGTAAGAAATCATTTTCTTGTTGGACATGAAAAGAATTTGGTCATTTTTCATCTAAATTTCCTACGAGAGAAAAGAAGATCAGATATAGAAAACCTTATAAACCTAAGACTAAAAATTGCTGTTATGTTGATGAAGAAGGAGAAATTGCATTTAAAGAAGTAAACTTTTTAGAAAGTGATGATGAAAATGAAGATGAAATATGATTTGTTGCTATTAAAGATGAAAATTATGATGAAGAAGAAGTAAGAGAGGAAAAAATTTTAGTATCACATATAGAACAGAAAAAATCTGATTGGATTATTGATAGTGGATGTTCTCATCATATGACTAGAGATATGGATAAATTTGTTGAACTTGATAGATATTATGGAGGAATAGTTAGAGTTGGAAATAATGTACCATGTTAGATTAAGGGAAAAGGATCTATTACAGTTGATAGAAAGACTAACACTAAAGATGTCTACTTTGTTGATGGATTGAAACATAATCTTTTGAGTGTTGGACAACTTATGGACAAAGGACATGTGTTATATTTTATGGAGAAGACTTGTGTTATTAAAGACAGTGATGGAAAACTAATTGGACTAGGTATAAAGACAAAAGGTAATGTATTTCAGTTGTCTCCTACTGAAATGACATGT
Source organism: Chamaecyparis obtusa (assembly GCA_027943335.1). Taxonomy (NCBI): domain Eukaryota; kingdom Viridiplantae; phylum Streptophyta; class Pinopsida; order Cupressales; family Cupressaceae; genus Chamaecyparis; species Chamaecyparis obtusa. Next base: position 250,079 of record BSBK01000174.1, read on the forward strand.
TTAATTGTTAAAGTGGATGATAGTTGGCTATTGCATAAGAGATTTTATCATATCAACTTTGATAACATTGTGAAGATTATCTCATCTAATGTAGTTAGAGACTTGCCTAATATTGTGCAGCCCACTAACATGGTTTGCAAGGAATGTGTAATGGCTAAACAGAGAAAGAATTCATTTTTGAGCAAAATATTTACAACATCAGTCAAGTTGGAGATTGTGCACACATAATTGTGTGGACCTACAAGGACAAAAGGATTCTATGGTGAAAGGTATTTTATTCTTTTTATTGATGATTTTGCAAGAATGATGTGGGTTACATTTCTTAAAGAAAAATCTGAAGCATTTGAGAAGTTTAAGTTATTAAAGAATAGAGATGAGAATGAATCTAGCTTGAAGATTAAATGTTTTATATTTGATAGAGGAGGAGATTTTACTTCAAATGAGCTTAATATCTTTTGTGAAGACAATGGAATTAAGAGACAACTTTTAGCACCTAGTGTTAGAGTAGTCTTATGTTAGCTAATAATTAAATCATTTAATTATTAGTTTATCATACTCTAGGCTTAAGTTTCACTTAGGCGCTTTATAATTCTTTAGGGTTTTAGCCTTTAGGGTTTCGTGTTTCCTTTTATAAGGATTCACTTCTTTCATTTCAATAAGGAGATTGTATTATTTTCATCATTGTTAATAGAAGATTATTTTCTTGCAACATGGTTTTGCAGTCTCTGGCCTTTTGGCCGCCATAGCTTTCTGTCTTTTTGCTTCTTCTTTGTGACAGTCTTGCATGTAGGTGTTCTTGGGATGATTTGCATTTGTCAAATCTAACATGGTATCAGAGCTCTCCTGTTGTTCGCTGTTCGAGTTTTATTGAAGCACAGAGGGTTTCAGAAGTTTTTTTGTGGATCTGGGGGGGAGCCGAAATTTGGCTCACCTTGAGCAAAAACGGACACCACCATTGTGTCCGGAAGGCCCAAGAACCCCTAAATCCATATAAAACTTGTCCATTTTGGACACAGTGGCATCTGAGGCAAAAAATTTTTGCATACCAGGGCCGTACGGCCCTGGCACGCACTCCGAGGCGGGTACACGGCGATTTTTTTTTAAAAAAAATTATTTTTTGGAGGCGCCGCCCAGCGGCCACCCCTGCGCCGCCCAGCAGCAACCGCAGCCGCGGCCACCGCCCGAGAGGCCACCGCAGCCGCGGCCCCCGCCACTGCAGCAGCCTCGGTCCCGCCGCCCGCGCCCTCTGCTCTGCCGGCACCAGCGCCGCCCTCGGCCCCGCCGCCCGCGCCCTCTACTCCGCCGGCACCAGCGCCACCACGCCACCCGCGGCCCGCCCAGCTGCCGCCCACCCCGGCTCCGCCACTGCTCCGCCGCCCTCTGCGGCCTCCGCCGCCCTCGGCCCCCCGCCCGCCGCCCTCCGCTTCGCCGGCCCGCCCACCGCCGGCAGCCGCCGCCTCCCAGCCCCGCTCCGGCCCGCCCAGCCGCCGCCCGGCCGGTTTCAGCCCCCGCGGGCTGCTATTCGCAGCAGCACGGTCATATGACCGACCAGGGGCTGCGGCCCAGCCCCCGGAGCGCGCCATGCGTCCGGGGGCCTATTTTTTTAGCCCCTGGGGCATTTTGTAAGCCCTTTTTTAGCATTTTTAGGGGTACTGGGCTTTTTTTGCTCTACAGGGAGCATACGGGGGTCTTTTTCTGACTTCTTTATATCGTCGGAAAGCTCTTTCCGAGCTCTTTCCGATGATGGAGGTTAGGTTTTTTGGTTCCACCGTTTCAATAGTGTTTTTTGCTGTTGAAGTCTGATGTCTTTTTTTGCCTTCCAGGAGTCATATCTGGCTCATCCGGACTCCTTTTTCGGCAAACGAGATATCGTCGGAAAGCTGATTCTGTGTACTATTCAGTGGCAGAGGTATTTCTTCCAGATTCTGCTCCAGGTTTTCACTCCTCTGAGTTATGCAGTTTATGCCCTCTGGTGGTGTGCTTGGTTCTACAGGTCCGGGGATCTCTTCTTCTGGTTTCTTCGTGCACTCTTCTTTCTGACTTCTGAGCTTGCATGCTCTTTCTGTTGCATTCTTTTTTCTGTAAACGCACTGAGATAAAGTGCCCTCTTCTGCATTTCTGGGATCTTTTTCACCTGGTTCAGTTTTAGTATTCGCACTCAGTTATAAAGTGCCATGGGGGGATTTTGATGCATTTTCCACTATAGGCGCATCCACTCTTGTCAAGTGAGCGTACCTTCCATGACATTAGCCCATGTAGACTGTGTCTATGACACTGCCCTTTATCCTGTGTGTGTGCTTCTGTTGCACTGTTGGTGTTCTTGGTTCTTCTTATGCAGCTATTTTTGGCATCGCATTTCAGTGTTCCTGTCACCTCTCCCAGTTCAGCATTATGGGGGGGTTCACCTGTTGGTTCTATTGCTTCCTGGTTCGATTGATCAGCTCTTCAGACACTTGTCTTCTCTACCTGGTCATGCACTTCAGTGGGGGTTCCAGCAGTATCTTCTGACAGAGTTTTCAGACATGCTTCAGAGGAGTTTCTTGCTCTCTTCTTGTTCCTTTCTCTGGGACATCTTTTGCTTTATGTTTGGGTACCTGATCAGGCCTAGTTGCCGGGACCCATCTTTCCTGCTTTCTGCAGTAGTTTAGCTTTTTTTGCTTCTCCCTAAGTTACACTTAAGGGGGGGTGTTAGAGTAGTCTTATGTTAGCTAATAATTAAATCATTTAATTATTAGTTTATCATACTCTAGGCTTAAGTTTCACTTAGGCGCTTTATAATTCTTTAGGGTTTTAGCCTTTAGGGTTTCGTGTTTCCTTTTATAAAGATTCACTTCTTTCATTTCAATAAGGAGATTGTATTATTTTCATCATTGTTAATAGAAGATTATTTTCTTGCAACATGGTTTTGCAGTCTCTGGCCTTTTGGCCGCCATAGCTTTCTGTCTTTTTGCTTCTTCTTTGTGACAGTCTTGCATGCAGGTGTTCTTGGGATGATTTGCGTTTGTCAAATCTAACACCTAGGACACCACAGTAGAATAGTATAGAAGAAAGAAGGAATAGATCAATTAATGAGGAAGCTAGAGCTATGATGCTTGAAGGTAATGTATCACATATCTTTTGGAGAGAAATAGTGAACACTACAGTTTACACAATGAACAAAGTTTAGATTAGACAAGGTAATGGTAAGATATCTTATGAAGTTTGGTTTGGACACACACCTACTGTGAAATACTTTAGAATCTTTGGAAGTAAATGTTATACCAAAAGAGATGATGATATTGGAAAGTTTGATGATAGAAGTGATGAAGGAATTTTCCTTGGTTATTCATTGAAAATTAAAGAATACAAATGTTTTAATCAAAAATTGAGGACTATAGTTGAGAATACTAATGTGAAGGTTGATGAAAGTTCAGAATTCAGGAGAGAATTCTTGATTATGATTCTGATGAAGATAAAAGACAAAGGACTAACATTAACCAGAATGATGAATAGAAATTATTTTATTAAACTGACAATGATTTTTAGATTGAAGAGTTTAGATTGGAATTGGGAGTTGAACCTGAATAAACACCTAGAGAAGAAGTCAAAGTTGAAGAAGGAACACCTAAATATATTGCAAGAAAACATCCTACAAATCAAATCATTGGAAGTACAAAAAAAGGAGTTATGAAAAGGAATAAGGTAAATGAAGAACTAAGTTTAATATCTCAATTTGAACCAAAGACTGTAGATGAAGCATGCAAAGATGAACATTGGTGAATGCAATAAAAGAAGAACTTGGTAAGATTGAAAAGAGCAAGACTTGGGAATTGGTCCCTAGACCTAAAGACAAGAATGTTATTGGTACAAAATGGGTTTTCAGAAACAAGATGAATGAGCAAGGAGAAGTGATAAGAAAAAAAGAAAGATTGATATGTAAAGGATACTCACAGCAAGAAGGTATTGATTTTGAAGGAACCTTTGCATCTGTACCTAGACTTGAAGCAATGAGAATTTTTTTGGCATATGCTTGTAGTAAAAATTTCAAGGTATATCAGATGGATGTAAAATCAACTTTTCTTAATGGAGAACTTGAAGAGGAATTCTACATTGAACAAGCTAATGGTTTTTATTTAATAGAAGACAAGGATATAGTTTGCAAATTGAAAAGGGCATTATATGGATTAAAGCGGCATCCTAGAGATTGGTATGCAAGGTTAGACAAACACTTGATGAGTTTGGGATTCAAGAAAGGTAATACAAATAGTAATATGTACTTCAGGAAAAATAATGATGGATTATTGATTGTTGAAGTATTTGTTGATGATATTATCTTTGGAGGAAATGATGAAGCAAGTAAGAAACTTTTAGATGAAATGAAAGATGAATCTGAAATGAGCATGATTGGTGAGATAGAATACATTTTGGGATTGAAGATTACACAAAACAAGGATGGAATTTTTATATCACAAACAAAATATCTTAAGGGCTTTTTGACAAAATTTGGAATAGAGAATTGTAAACTAGTTGGAACCCCTATGATAATTGGATGTAAATTATCAAGAAAGGATGAATCACCAAATGCAGCACATACAAGATATAGATCTATGATTTGAGGACTATAGTACTTAACTCATAAAAGACCTAATATAGCTAATGTAGTTGGGATTGTAGCTATATTTCAAGAAGAACCTAAAGAGATGTGTTGCAATAGTAAAAAGAATTTTCAGATACTTGAAGGATATATCAGATTATGGACTTTGGTATGAAAGATCACAAGATTTTACACTATGTACATACATTGATGCAGATTGGGGAGGAAATTTTGATGAAAAAAAGAGTACAAGTGGTGGAGCATTCTTCTTGGGAGGAAGATTGGTCTCCTAGTTGAGCAATAAATAGAATTGTATATCACAAAGTACAATAGAAGAAGAATATGTTGTAGCAGCAAATAATTGTAATCAAATCACTTGGATGAGGTAGATGTTGATGGATATTGGCATTGAATTTATTGATCTTATTATCATACATTTTGATAATACAAGTACAGTTAGCATGTCAAAGAATCTAGTATTACATTCAAAGACCAAACATATTGCAATAAAGTATCATGTTGTGAGAAAGAAGGTTACAGAAAAAGAAATCAGATTGGAGTATGTTAGTACAAAGGAGCAGATAGCAAATATATTCACAAAACATTTGGCTAAGGATACTTTTGAGTATCTGAGAGGTATGCTTAGGGTTATTCCCCAACCCTCTTCAAAGTAATGGGTGCAGGAATGCATCAATCCAGCATGATCAAAGCACTGTACCTATCTACATTGGATGCTTGATGCTTCTCCTATGGGGGAGTATATTTACTCAAGCTGAGTCATTAAGGACTCTTAGTCATGAGTTTTCTATAATATCTTTTGATACTCAGGAACTTTTTTCATATTGTAATGGAGATGATTGAACTTCAATAATTGACATATTGACACCTTTGCCATTGATGTCAATGGGGAAGAGATATACATGAAAAATATTAAGGAAAATAAAATCTTAAGAGAAAAGTGAATGGGGGAGATTTTAGGTTGAGAGTGTGTATAGTTAGATGAGGCAAAAATATATTGATGGGAGATTATTAATAATAGGATGGGACTAGATGGTTTTGCATCTATGTTTCCATCAATGTCAAAGGGAGAGATTGTTAGCATGAATGTTTATGAATTTTTTTATCAGGGAAGATTGGATGTTGATCAGAGATGATTGAGTTCTTATATGCTACATTCATGACTGGGTTTTTCATTGATGTTAACATATATGCTTTCTAGACAAAGTTAACAAAGTTATAAACACAAAATTGTTTCATGATGTTTTATGTTGATGAATTAAGTTTTATGAAGATTTATTTGAATTAAGGAATGTATTTTGATGATGTGGTTGTAAGCATAGAAAAATTTATGCAAATATGTTCGAGTTATGTGAAGTTTACTGAAGACTGTTCATAGTGAGACTTTCCAAGAACTGGTGACAATTATTTGAGATTTATTATTTCGGAGAGGTTGAAGTTAGTTCAGTGAGGTTGATATGTTGTTGAAGACAAGTTTATTATGCTTGGATAAACATGGAAGAATCTAATTTGTATTCCACAAAGACTTGTGGACGATGTGAAGCATGTTACTTCTTTGCGAGCTGACTATAAATTAATAATTCTATGGAAGTGTTTAGATGTAATGTAATGTGTATTTTAAATTCTTATTGATGTCTTATATTATTAATTATAGATTGAGAAATCCTTTTGGCCGACTCAATAATCATTAGGACTTGGTATAAAGGAAAGGAAGATTATTTGTGCATGAGGGTATCATAAGGATATCATATGGTCATGAGATGTTGTGTGAGCTTTGAATGTGAAATCTTTATGTTCCGAGAAGAAGATGATGGTCTTGGTTTGTTGAGGACTTCAAAGGAAAGTACAAGCAAAGAGAGTTTTTGTTTAGTCAGTTTACCCTTGGATGTGTTATCATGAAGATTGTTTAGTGAAGACAGTCTTAAAGATTGTTTAGGGTTGGGATCTTTAAGCAAGGATCCAAAGTCTCCTTATAGGGACTCATATGTACTAATTATATTGTAAAATAATTATAACAGGGTCTATCCTTTCACAAGGAGCTTTTATATTAGTACATCATCCTATGGGCATCATTCCCACTGGGGTTTTCCCTATGATCAAGGGTTTCCCTAGTTAACATTTTTGGTGTTATTGTGTATGTTTATTATCTTGTGGTTATTGTTGTTATTGATTACAAGCTTAAGATTCGATAGAGTTGAATTTAAGTTAATTAAGCTCACAATTGATTCACCCCCCCCCCCCCCCTCTCAGTTATATTGGCGGACTTTTTTTTGTAACAAATAGGAGTCAAGTAGACTCAAAAATCATGTAGGCCATTTGTCGACCCATTCCTTTGACTCACACCCATCCTAATCTTCATCTGCACATGATGAACAAAATTACACCATATGTCATGTGTGGTTGATGCATGAACTAGCATTAGAGATTCTAAAAGAGTGTAGCTCACTCAATCCTATTAGTCTACAACAATCCTCATATGGTGAAATGTTAGTTTCATTCATCAACCAAAAAAATATATGAACCATAGAATCACCTTCACTACATGGACCCATTGTAGTATTATACCACTAGATGATACATCTTGCATTTGGCAATGTTTCTTTCTCTTTGTACTTTAATCCTTCACATTCTAAGGCTCTTTTTATACATGCACCTGCACCATCATGCTCTCCCCTTCCATGACCGGCCTCTATGAAAATCCACATATATTGAATGACATTGTTCGTATGCATCCTAGTTAACCAATAAAATATCCAAGAATTCTTGAATTGTGATGCACAATTGTCTGACCATATGATGTGCCAACAATATGATATGCCCATGTTAGCAAAATAACCATAAAATAGATGAAAGCAACTATTTACAAAATATTTAGAATACAAAGTGATCATTACTGATGTAAAAATGATACTCCCTCAATATCTTTGTGTTATTCTCTGTACTATCACATGAATGCATGAATGTTATATGAACAAATATAGAAACATGTTGAGAGTTGTAATACTTTTCTTGTACCTCATTTTGTGGTTTTAATGTGTAGTTATCTACAAAGTCCACAACTAAAACAAGGGTATCAAATGGGAATGTGTCCTTGTACAACTTTAATTGCAAATCCAACCATTGATCTCTATGTGTATGCCTTGCATACTCATACACAATTTTTTCATGAAAAATGTCCATGAACTAATACACTAGAATCTTTTCTATTACTAAATCACATATTTTATCCTCTTTTCCATCTTTTAGAGAATATGACATAGTCTTATATTTTCCAAATTCCACTATTTCATTTCCAATTGCATGTGTACTCTCTATATGTTGACCAATTAGTAAATGTTGCAAACCATCACAATTTATACATGAACCATTCAAGCATGAGAGCTTGTAAAATTGTTGACCATCCACTTTTTTGCATAAAATGATAGATATTAATTCCCTTGAAGATCTAGGTGGGTCATTTATGTTACAATCCTGCAAAATATTGTTAGAATGCAAGTCTACACATATATATTCTTATAAACATCAAAATGGCTAGAAAATTCAATATGTACCCTATAGCAACAAGTTGTGCGTGTGATTTATCTCTACATAAAAAGGTTTATCCATTTCAATATATATTTGACTAATTTTAATTTGAGGATACATACCTATAAATTTTGAAAAGAATTGTGTCTAAGTTGAATCCAAAAAATGTTTTGAATGTGGAATGCATATTCGACTACCAATCCTCCTTCTTACAACATCTCTTTGATTAGGAGATACTCTTGTGTTATTCTTCCAAAAATAATCAATCAAGGATTTCAAAGCTTCAATAATTGCTTTATATTTTCGCAGTAGTCTACCATAAAATGCCCATAACTCATTGCTATTTGGATCTTGCACTCTTTGATGCCTTCTCATGACTCTCATTTGATTCTTTGTACTTATTTTTAATACCTTTCTTGTCTTTTTAAAGAGTCGGTATTTTTTCATTTGAGTGCTTACTATTGTTGATGTAAGTACATGTCATGTGCCATTACTATCTTTCATGTGTGATGTAGAACCCACACTCTCATATGCAGTCATTACATTCTTTACAATAGATTTTTCACTTGACTTATCCATCATTCTTAACCCAAGAATCTTCATGATGGGCCTAAATTTCAGATTTCTCATCATTTCAACAAATAGTTGACATATTTATTTCACATTTAAATTCTCAAAAAATAATCTCCAGATACAACTAGCATATCTTTGACAAGTACACTTGGGAATCTTGTCATACATTGCTTGAAAAATGTTAGTATCAATATCAATCAAATATTTTGGCTTTCTATAAAAAATTCTAGGGTGTGTTCTCAATAGTTGAGTCGACTCAACATTAGGAACATCAACAACATTATAGGTTAATTGTATACCTTCAACCAAAGACGATGTGAAATATGTCATGCCTTCAACATGACATGATGGTGTACCTACACCTTGGGATATGGAGAATGATGTGTCTTCAACATGATATAATGGTGTGCTTGCACCTTCATAGGTAGACAATGATGTAATTTCAACATGATATGATGGTGTGCCTCCAACATTGGATGATGGTGTCCCTTCAACTTGGGATCCCATAGATGATGTTCCCGCATCTTTGTAATTGAATTGTCTTGTTGCACACAAGTTTCTCATTTGTTTATTTTTTTTGTTTCCAATTCTCTCTTTATTTCTATTGATGTTTCATGTTCCTCATCCAAAGGAAAATCTTCTTGTATGGTATGCAATTTTTTTTGTTCATGAAGTTGTCTCATTCTTTCCCTTTTCTTCTCTTTCTCTACTTCATGCTCTTCCAGTGTTAGAATCTTTTCTCATTTCCTCGGCATTATGATGAATTTTACATGTGTATAAGAAAGTTAAAGATTATTTGACAACTTATATTTATGTCCAATCCACCTTCCCAATTGCAATTTTTCATTACATTTTTCAAATTACTTTGAAACTCTCTAAAATTATGAGCTTTGAAAAATTCTTTCTAATTCAAACTTGAATTATAAAAACAAATCTATCACAATAAGTAAAATTATAAAAATAAAAAGTCCATATTATATAAATTATAAATAAATAACACCTTATTCACATTTCACATGTAAAAAATGAAAAATTTACCTCAAATGATCAACTTTGGTGAAGAATCATTGACTTTCACACTTCTATGTTGATTTCTCACCAAAAGGTGGTGTCAAATTGTTAGACTATGCTTCCTTGTGACTTTAAACACCATGAAAAACATATATTTGTTGGATAATGCATAAAAATGAGATAGGAAATAGAAAAAGTGGGCCTCAATCACAAGCTCCTTTCTATTTTTACCTTTTTTCCTATTCTTAGATAGGGTGTACGCTCTATAGCCCATACACCCTATCTAAGAATAAGAAAATGGAGGGGGGGGGGGGGAAATAGACAGAGAGAAGAGAGAGGGTGAGAAGGGGGGAGAAAGAGAGAGATAGAGGGAGACAAGGGGAGAGATAGAGGGTGATGTTATGAAAAGGGTAAAGGGAGAGGGAGAGATGAGGAGAGTGAGTGAGTGAGAGAGAGAGAGAGAGGTATTTTTAGGGTTCCTAAGGGATTGTAAGGGGTCCTAAGATACATTAATGTCTCCTAGGACCCCTTAAGACCCCTTACAACCCTTTAGTAACCATAAGATGTGTTCTTAGGGTTCCTAAAGCATTGTATGGGGTCCTAGGACATGTTCACCTATTGTAGGATCCCTTAATGTGTCTTAGGACCCTTGTGATGTATTCTTAGAGGTCCTAAAGGATTTTAAATAGTCCTAAGACACATTAATGTGTCCTAGGACCCCTTAAGACACCTTATGACCCCTTAGGAACCCTAAGATGTATTATTTTGTATGTGGAAAAATGACCTGTGTGGAGCAAGCATAAACACTCAAATGTTAGTTACACATGTGTATTAAAGATCTTAAACTAACAAGAAAAATATTCTTAAACTCATTCCTACACTATTCTCCATGTAACCTCGAGTGAGCATGAAGCAATTACACCCAACACTTGCTTGATTAAAACAAATATTGAACTATGAATGCAAGGTAGATTAAAACAAAGATTGAACTACTGAAGGAGGAGCTATGGAAGCATCCCTCAAGTATTTAATAAGAAGTCAAAGATGCTCAATGAGGAACTATGTAAGAAACCTTCAAGTTCATATGGAATGCAAACTATCAAATGAAGCTAAAGCATGAAATCAAATTCTAAACCTTCTATGCATTCTAACAACTACCAAATGGTTAGTAAAAGCTCTAAATGTAAGAAAGTAATTCTAAGCATAAACTAGCATTATAATTCTACATGCAAAAATGAGAGATGATTTTCTTGAGGCAAGGGTCCTATTTATAGGATTTTGGAGGGGTGGGTTGAGGTGGAATCTATGTGGAATCCACATAGGTGCCACCAAGGAGACACATAAGCCATACAAAGTCCAAGACTTTCTCACACATGTGTGAGAAACTTGGGATGTGAAGGGTCAATGTGTACTTCAAGTACACATGTGTAAGTGTGTGTAAGAGATGTGTAAGAAAAAAACCATTTTCATACTTTGGGTAAGTGTAAGAAGTGTCATCAAAAATTGTAAGAAGCCTTGTTTAGGCAATTTTTAGCACTTTATGAAAAGGCAATTTTTACAAATTTGCTCACACATGTGTGAGCAAATAATTAGGACTAATGGGTGTAGGAATCTAAAAATTAGCATGATTAACCTTAGTTAATTAGTAAGTAGACCTATTAGATAGAAAGTGATGTGTGTAGGATAACATCTACATTAGGTTTAGGATTAAATTAAATAAAATTTAATTTTATCATGGTTTAATAGAAATAAAGCATGTGAAGGAATAAATAAATTAAAAAATTATTTAAAAGGGGAATATGGATAAATATGTAACAAATTAAATTTATTACATTAGGAGGGGTAGTGTTTAAATTTAATTTAAATACTATAGTTAGTGAATTTATTTAATTAAATAAATTTAATCAAATAAATGAATGAATTAAACAAATATAATTCATTAGAAATTAACCATATTATTGTGATAAGTACAAACCTAATCTATCTTGAAAGGCGTAGATCATTCAAATGTTAGTGAACATTAATCTAGCAGCATATTCCTAAGCTTAAACAGAAAAATGAATGCAAAGACAATCAGATAGAGCTTAAACGGGAGCACCCTGTCACCATTTTATTTTCTCTCACTTTAGGGATGTGGATGTTCTCTCGAATCACTTGGAGAAATTCCCTAATGATGATTAGGAGGTATCTAGATTGATTAGAGACCATAATAACCCCATAGTGGCACAAAACTAGGTATAGGACATCCATTTTTCCCCTAAGGCCTTAAGGATCCTAATGAGCTAAAAATGCAAATTATGTTATGAATGCTTATTCTAAGTTGATTGTAGTCCAAAATAGATATGATATAATGCTATTCTATGAAAAAAATAAAAGAAACTATGATTTATCCATTATTTCTATTGTAAGATGTGTTAGAAAGCTTGAAGAAACAAAGAAATCTAACAATTATGAAAAAGCTTAAGGATCTAGAGCTATTCTAGCATTATAACTCTACTTAATATGAATGATGTAAATTCTATGTTTTCTCTTGGGAAGTGAGGGTATTTATAGGATTTGGGAAGGGCTTGGGTTAGGAGGATGAGTTAGAGTCAGAGGTAAGGTCTGGGGTAGAGTTTGGGGTATGGTTTGGGGTATGGTAAGGTTTACCTTGGGTTAGGGTTGCTCACATGTGTGAGAAACACTAGGGAAGTGTGCAAGGGGAACATGTATGGAAGAAGAGACATGGGTCTCTTTATGAGGTTGTAAGAAGCCTTAAAGAGTGTGTAAGAGGCTTAAATAAGTGTGCAAGGCTCATTGAGGGAAGGGTTTGACCAAAAGTCAAAGAGGACTTGGATTAGCTTAGGAAATGTAGGAAACATCTCCTAAGTAGGTTTAGGAAAGGTTTAGGGAAGATTGGAAGGGGTTAGGAAAGGATAGAAGGTTCTAGGTTTTTTGAGGCTTTAAATAAATATGAAATTTATTTAGGGATTGTGACATCATTTATTGAATATTGATTCAATAAAGAAAGGAAAATCATTTAAATTTGATTTAAATGCTTTGGGGAGGGATTCTTTAATTGAAGATTCTTAATTAAAATAAAGGGATTTAATGGTATAAAAATATATTAATTAATTAATTAACAAATGATGATGTCATTAGGGGTTTTTAGAAAAATAAAAAATACTTTTATTTTCTAATGGATTTTTAGGTGTCTACAACTATTATTTGGGGTCATTAATTAAATTTAATTTAATTAATGTTAAGTGGACAAATTTAGGTGTCTACAATTCTTAGTGGTCCTAAGGGGTCCTAGGACACATTAATATGTCCTAGGACCCCTTAAGACCCCTTAATGTATCATAGGACCCCTAAGATATATTCTTAGGGGTCCTAAAGGCTTGTAAGGGGTCTCAATGGGTCCTAAGACACATTAATATCTCCTAGGACCCGTAAGACCCCTAAGATGTATTCTCAAGGGTCATAAGGGGTCCTAGCACATATTAATTTGTCCTCAAACCCCTTAATGTATCCTAGGACTCCTAAAATGTATTCTTAGGGGACCTAAAGGGTTTTAAGGGGTCTTAAGGTGTCCTAGGACAGTTAATGTGTCATAGGACCCCTTAAGACCCCTTTATAACTCATTAAGAACCCTATGAAGTATTGTTAGGGTTCCTAGGGGGTCGTAAGGAGTCTTAAGGGGTTGTAGGACACATTAATATGTCCTAGGATCCCTTCAAAAATTTTAATGTGTTCTAGGACCCATAAGATGTAGTCTTAGGGGTACTAAAGGATCTTAAGGGTTTTTAAGGTGTCCTACAACACATTAATGTGTTCTAGGACCCCTTATGACCCCTAAGATGTATTATTAGATGTCCTCAAGAGTTGTGAGGGGTCTTCAAAAATCCTAGGACACATTAACATGTCCTAGGACCGCTTAAGACCCCTTACAACCCTTTACGAACCCTAATAATAAATCTTAGGGTACCTAAAGGGTCATAGGGGGTCTTGAGGGGTCCAAGAGCATGTTAAAATGTCCTAGGATCCCTTAATGTGTCCTAGTTCCAATAATATGTATTATTAAGGGGGTCCTAAAGGATCATAAGTGGTCTCAAGGTATCCTAGGACACATTAATGTGTTCTAGGACCCCTTAATACCCCTTAAGATGTTCTAGGACCCCCTAAGTTATATTCTTAGGGGTCTTAAAGGATCGTAAGGGGTCTTAAGAGGTCCTAAGACACATTATTGTGTCTTAGGACCCTTAAGAATCCTTATGACCCCTAATATGTATTCTTAGGGGTCCTAAGGGGTCTTAAGGGTTCTTAATGGGTCCTAGGAAACATTAATGTGTCCAAGGATCCCTTAAGACCCCTTAATGTGTCCTAGGACCCCTAAGATGTATTCTTAGGGGTCCTAAAGGATCGTAAGGGGTCTTAAGGGGTCCTAGGACACATTAATGTTTCTTAGGACCCCTTAGGACCCCTTAGGAATCCTAATATGTATTCATATGGGTCATAAAGTGTCATATGGGGTCTTAAGGGGCTAGGACACATTAATGTGTCATAGGTTACTTTAAGACCCCTTAGCAACCATAAGAAGTATTGTTAGGGTTCCTAAGGAGTTGTAAGGACCCTTAAGGGGTCCTAGGACACATCAACATGTCATATGACCCCTTAAGACCCCTCAATGTTTCCTATGATTCTTAGGGGTCCTAATAGATCATAATGGGTCTTAAGGTGTCCTAGAATAGATTAATGTGTTCTAGAACCCCATACGAACCCTTAGGACCACTAAGATGTATTCTTATGGGTCCTAAAGGGTTGTAAGGGGTATTAAGGGATTCTATGACACATTAACATGTTGTTGGACCCCTTAAGAACCCTAAGATATATTCTTAGGGGTCCTAAAGAGTCATAAGGCATCTTAATGGGTCCTAGGACCCCTTACAACTTCCTACAACCCTTTAGGAACCCTAAAAATACATATTAGGGTTCCTAAAGGGTTTGTAAGGGGTATCAAGGGTTCCTAGGACACGTTCACATGTCCTAGGACCCCTTAAGACCCTGTACGACCCTTTAGGACCCCTAAGAATACATCTTAGGGGTCTTAAGGATTTTTAAGAGGTCTTAAGAATATAAACCCTCTACATTCACTTATTAAAAACTCTCTCTCTCTCTCTCTCTAGGGTGTACTCACTATAGTGTGTATGCCCTATGTAAAAAACTACAAATTTGACATTGTACCAAATGCAATTTTTTTTAACATTTTGATTTGCATAGCGTGTATGCCCTATAGGGCATATGTGCTTTGAACTTCTTTGGAATCCACCAAGAATAAGGCTTGGGTTTTCCTTGGATATCCAACCCAAAGGCTTGGAGGATTCAAATAGGTCTGAGATGTGTTTTCTAACAAACATACAAAAAATTCACATTTTTTCTCGTGTGCTCCCTATAGGGTTTGCACTTGGTTAAATAATGATAAAATCACACAATGTGATATTATAGATTTCTCTATTAGCTATCTAACCATATAATTTATTTTAAATTATGATTATGTTAATATTTTCATGTCTAATTTCTTTTGTATGTATGTTCAATTTTTTTCAAAAACCAACATGTAGTATTTTGGACATAGAGTTGGGCTCATTTGTCAAATTTTGAAACAAGTCACATTTTTATAAACTAGACTCCATTCTACACACTTTAAAGAAAACTTTGATTTTTTATTAATTTTTAATTATTTCCAGAGGGCACATATAAATTTCACATTTTTAGGATGTGTACACTTAGAAAATTCATAAAAATCACATATTCATAAAACAATTAGCAGAAAAATATGGGATAAACTATGTCTACTGTTAGCTAACTTCTCACCAAAGCGATTAAAAAATTTCAAAAACAAAGTTAACATTTTAGGGGGAGCACACCAAACACTATGTTATGTTTTTTCATGAAAAACATGACCATCTTTTGTGCTCCCTCTTTTTGAGGGCCTTAAACTCCACCATTTTCAAAAAAAGAAAGTATTTTGGAAACTAGATTCAGATTACTACAACTCTTTCTCTTGTAGCATCTTGAAATTTTGAATCTAACTATCTTCAATTTTTCATCGAAGTTCAGAGTTTGTTGATTTCAAGAAAAAAACAAAGAAAGAAAGAAAAATGTGGCATCTTATACCCCCTTTTTGGTCCCCCATCTTTGTGCACTTACCCAAGTATTACAACATTTCATTTTTAGATATATTCTATGCTTTATATGCTCATGTTTTTCATTTATGCATATTTCATTTCAATTTAAATGTTGATTCCTCAATCAAGGTTTGATTGAGGCAAATCCCTCTCTGCTAAACATTTTCTCTCATTTTTTTGTGCAGGATAGGTGGCACTAGTTTCAAGACTAGATTTGGGAAGTACAAGACCCTTGTTAAAGTCTACAACTAAAAATAGTCATAAGTGTAGGGAATAGGCCAACCCAATCAACCTAGTCCCTCCAGATCACCTTCAAATTGAGTTTACAAGTTAGTCTTTATTTCTAGATTCTATTTATGGTAATAGAATTGGTTTGTCTATTTTTTGTCAATCTGTACATACTAAAATTCAACATTGTTCCTCATTTGACCTTAGATTTGACTTCTCCCCATCAATTATGCATTTACATCCACTTCCCAATTGCATAATAGAGAAGGAATTCATTACATCCCTTTGGCACTTGATTCCTTTTTCAAGCCTAATTAGATTATGATCCTTCCAATGCAACATAAAGGAAATGAATAGGTCTAGCTCACTAAGTTCTTCCATAGAAGCTATATGAATTGATATTTTCCATTATAACACCTAATCATTTATTTTATGTACCAACCCTTTTTATTAGTCATTCAATGAAAAAAGACTCGATGCTATAATTAGTATAACTTTCTCAAGGCTCTAGAATTAGTTCGATGCTTTCACTTGGAAATGAATTGTTCAAGGGGAATAGTGAGCTACTAGACCACTAATCCTCTCTCTAGCTAAAAAATTTGGTGTTCTTTAAAATTTTTTCCCACTGTCATATTTATTGTTCTTCTTATTTTGTCTCTTATAAAACCTCTTCTTTTAAAGTTGAGAATCTCCTTACAAACTTTCTTTGGGTCTTTATGGATGTGAAAAAATTTTACAATCGTGTTAAATGAGAATCATGTTGTCTTGTTCATGATTCTTTTGGATTAGGGATATTTTCAATAAATTATAAATGCATTTTTCTCTTTTCTAAATGGATCATTAGACTTTAAAAGGGCAATGATCCTTGCATGATTTATAGTGTCTTAGCTCCTAACTCCTCTCTACCTCATGGATGTACATGTGGTCATGGTCAATTTATCAAACAAGATCGAGGATCCCAATCTCAAGGATCTTGATTGCAAGGTTCCACATATCATGCTACCTACAAATGGCCACTACTTCAAGCTAGCTAAATTCTAGCAAGTTCCCTTTCCTAGAACTAGTTGTTTCCTCTATGCATGCTTGAGAGTGTATTGAAGACTAAAGGGAGGAACATGCTCTTACTAATTGAGAGCCTATCGATGATTATTCAATCACCATATATAGAACAACCTGATGACTATAGCCCCCTTTTACCACACCTTATTATTTAATAATTCTATTTTTATTTCCTAATCTCTAATAAAATTTTAAATATACACCTTTTACTACTATTTAAATTACAAGTATAATTATTTTAATTAATAACAAGGCTACAAAGCAGCAAAGTTCCTACCAAAATGTTGAATGGTTGTGATTATTGCAATAAAAAATTGTAGTTTCTTTTGAAGGTCTATTAAATGTTTATTATTGCTTTGCTTGATTGCAAGGGGAACTCAAGGTTAATGCAAAAGAATACACAGTCATATAAAATAACAAAAAATAAAATCAAAAGAACAAACTACAATACGTAACATAGCAATAGTCATGGAAGAAATACAAAAGTTAAAAACTACAAAGAAATGCAATATGATTACAATGTATTAATATGATAAAAATATGTTAAAAATTATAGTATATGACAACTATTAAATTAATTAATAGAATTATTCGTTATAACTATTATAATGTAGACAAATGATCAAAATTATACTTGTATATATTAATACTTAAAATAGTTGTAGAATATAGAAAAAGTATGAATTTATAAT
Source organism: Chamaecyparis obtusa (assembly GCA_027943335.1). Lineage (NCBI taxonomy): Eukaryota > Viridiplantae > Streptophyta > Pinopsida > Cupressales > Cupressaceae > Chamaecyparis > Chamaecyparis obtusa. The sequence continues at coordinate 267,925 of BSBK01000174.1, forward strand.
TAAAAAGTTAAAACAAATAAAAATAGTAGGTGAGTAATTTCAATGAATATTGTAGATATGATTGCGCTTTGGAAGAGTGAAATTCCAATATTCATGTTTCTAGATCAAAAAATTTAACTGTAATTGTGATTTGGGTCCACTAAATCTCCAATTTTTACTTCTAGTTGAGAATTTTAACTATGATTGTGGTTTTGAGAGTGAGATTATCAATTGTTAATGTATTTAAAAAGAGGGAGTAAATACACTTTAGAAGAGGGAAAGTATAAAATTTGTATTTCAAATTTGACAAAATAGAAAAGTAGAACTTTGAAAATCATATTTCAAAACATAAAAGTTGGTAGGTTTGTTTAAACTTAGTTTTACAATTTTAAAGTTTCAAGTAATTGTTAGTTTATAAATATGAGTTTGGTTATAGAAAATGAAATAAGAAATTACATAGATTTTCAAAATATGTGGATAATTTCAATATCACTTTTTGTGTAAAAAATAATTTGAACTTTGAATCAATAAAATATTATTTTTTAATTTATCTTAATAACAAAATGATACATGTTACATGTTTTAGGTGGTGGAAATATTTGAAATTAATAAATATTAATATAATTTGAAAACTAAACTAAAACTAAAATTAAAATTTACAATTTACAATTTAAATAAATCTGTTAGTTAAACAAGGCTTTGGTAAAGTGTGATTGCACATTATTTCTTTGATTATTTTAACAAATAATCTATTAAAATATATAAAAATAGTAAATAGACTAGGAGACACCCATAGTTAAACTATCCTATCAATACAAACATTTATTTGATATTTCTCCTCTCCACCCATCTAAATAAATTATAAATAACTTAGAATTATCACAATATAAAATTAATTAGGGTCACCTATTTCAAAAAATGGGGGAGTATGGGAAGATCAATTTCTTGGCATGTCGAAACCATCCCCCTCTCAACATCCTTGAATAGTGAGCCTTCAAGAATAAATAAATAAATAAGAACATGATTTTTCCAAGCTTAGAGTTGGTTCGATTGAAAAATTTAAATTTAAATAAGAACAAGATTTTGGTGCAATTCAAAAGCCTCAATATTAGATGCATTAAAATTACAAAATTTTGGCTCGTGCGGTAGAATGAGAACACCGAATTTGACTTCATTTAAAGCACATACGCTCAAAGAGGAAAGAATAGAAATTTTTTAGACCCAACAACATACGATTCCACCCAGAAATGAAGAGATTGAAGATATGTTCTGCCAGTCTTATTTCTCTCAATCTCTCAAACTGTCAAGTGGAAGCAATAACAACAAATTGGCCATAATTGATAAGCCTTTTATTAATAGAAAAGATGGGTAAAATCCTTTAAATGACTTTCTACTTGCCCGCATGTTTGAGCCTATGTATAGATGCTACACAACTTGAAGGTTTACAAGTCTAAAATCACTTAAGAAAGTTATTATTTCTTAGCCAAAAACTTGTGGCACTTAAAAAAATAGATCCTCGCAAAAGTTCCAAAGAGGGTTTTGGTGACTGGCACATTAATTGTATTAAATTAGAAACTCTAATCATAGAGAATAGAAAAGAGAGAATAACAACAAAACAAGAGCTACTAATTATAATCTAGTGTTTTAATCCTAACATACAAGAAGAAAAATGCACTGTAAAACTGCAAAATATTCACCGTTCCCAGTATTAAATCAATTAACTAACATATCTTTACATTGGAAAAAAGATATTATAGCTCGCAGAATAAAAAAACCTAGGATACTAATGCAGATAGCATAGAACAAAAATAGAAACATGCAGAGCCATATAGAGCTCAGATATGGGAGAAGCATGAAGAGCCCCCATCGAGATAATCATGCAGATGCAGTGATTCTGTCTTTACATTTTCCAACAAATTTAAGGTGTAATGAGGCGATACAATTGAAACTGTAGGATGTGAAATGTGCAATCAATCCATTATTTTATTGAAGTTTGGCATGCGCACATTCTGTTTATAGTAATTTTTGGAATAGTTTTTCTCCAAATAAATGAAGATTTTATAAAAGCAAGGTTTTATAAATTTTATTTTATGTTATTATGGAAATGCTTACCGAAAAATTCTCCATATCAATTATATTTTTAGTTTAGAAAAATAAGTATATTTTTAAAGTTTTTTCATATTATTTAATATCATACATAAATATAAAATTTCATTAAATGACAACAATTATTACAATAATGCAAGAAAATATTTTTATAAAATATTATTAAATAAAAAAAAAAGTAATTATTATTAGATTTCATGACCATTTTTTAATATAAGTATAAAGGTTAGGCTAATTACAAACAAAAGTAAAAAATAATAAGATTAATAAAAACTTTGGCAGTTCTGCTTTAATTTTTTAATTTTATGATATTATTGGTCACAATATGTAAACATAAATTCAATTCGTAAAGCATAATCTATAAATTGTATTTGAAATACTTTTATAACTTTTCATAACACTTTTTATTAGAAATATTTTTTAAATCAATTATATTTTTAGTTGAATTTTATTTTTTTATTTTTTAATATTATTTAATATAATACATAAATATAAAAATTTGTTAAATGACAACAAATATTACAATAATGCAAGAAAATATTTTTATAAAATATTATTAAATAAAAAAAAGTAATATTATTATGAGATTTTATAAGTATTTTTGAATATAAGTATAAGAGGTTAAAAAAACATAATAAGATTAATAAAAAATAATAATAATAAGGTTAAAAAAAATAATAAGATTAATAAAAAATATATATTATTATGAGATTTCGTAACAATTTTTTAATATAAGTATAGAAGAGGCCAATTACAAAAAAAAGTTAAAAATAATAACATTTCTTCATCTAAATTTTGGAAATATGTGACCATGATATTTTATGTAAAAATGAGTGGAAGGAGACAGTTCAAAAAACTTTATAAACAGAGCCAAAAATTTCCTAAAAATCCACCCTTATCGCTCAATTCATTTTACCCAATTCAATCATAGAAAATTAATTTTGTACATTTATTTTGTTAAACAAATTTGCATCTTACTTTAATTAAAATAAATATTTTTCAAATATGACAAAAATTCTAATATCACATTTGTTAAAAACTTAGTTATTAATAACGAGTTAAAGTTTAGTCGATGCCTATAGTTCTAGACCTACAACAGGAACTAACTAGACCTACAAAAAGAACTAATAAAAAATATATAACACATTCATTAAAAAAATTTAAAAAGCAAGCCGCTGATATTGTGGGGGATTTAGCCCCAAAACAACCACCACATGGTTGACAATAATGTATTGGTTGTTTAAGCATTTCCAGATAGATAAAACATCAAATGAAAGTAAGAACAAATATAATACACTTTCCTATTAAAGAAAAATTGATATTGGTGTGCGAGCAAATCATAGCTTCAGATTTGTTGCAAGCTGGATCGTGATTTTATATTAAAAAACTTCTAGAATTATTAAAATAACTTTTACTTTGAGAATCCAATCACTCTTGAGATCTATGCTGCAAATCCTTCACGTTCTGTATTTTGAATTTAGTAAAAGGGCCCGTTTGGTAGGTAGTGGGAATTAGGAAATGATGAATTTGATCAAATGCTGAAAATGGTCAAATCATGGATTTGATAATCCGGTTTTTCATTTCTGGATTATGTCTCGACTGTTTGGTTCCACTTTTTGAAACTGGAATTGGAATTTGAGTATGATTTTTATTTTTTATTTTTTTAATTGTTTTAATGTTTTTTAAGTGTAGACATGAAAAATTTAAAAATTTGTTTTCCCTCCATTCAAATTCCAATTTCAAATGTCAATTCCACCTTTTTAGATGGAAGATGTTAATGCTCATTTTGAACCAAAATGAGCATTAACACATTCCTATTCCATTTTCATATTGCACTGTCAAATTGAGGATTTGACGAAATGGGCAATAACAAATGCCAATTCTAGGCAAATGCTGGAAATGATCTGCTACCAACTATCTTCCAATGGAGCATTTAATTACTTCTATAATGTATCACTTTAGCACATTTAATGATAAGAACATTTAAAATTTAAATTGTCTCACATAAAGATAATATAAGTTTCTCTCACTTGGTGACTTTCGCATGTTAAAGAGAGATTGGTATTTTGCAGGTTTCAGAATCATAGAAATATTATATAACTGGAGAATCATATGATTAATAGATATTATAATGATGGTGTGTTATAAATGTCTGAAAGAAAGTTGCTAACATTGTGGGAGATTTGGTCCCACGGAATTTATAAGTTAGTTGATTTCTACCTTTCCCAATAGAGAGAATAAATTTCATATATTTGACATCATATTTTTATCTAAGTTTCAATTTGTTTAAGTGATTAATTTGAAATTGCACTACTAAAATAGGTCGTTCCAGAGAAATTAGTGCAATTTTATATAATCTATCCAAATGATTCAAAACTTAGAATTTTTTGGTTTAAGTCAAATGTTATTAATGTGGATAATCATATGAGTGAAACGTTCTTTGTAAACATTTCATTAATTTCCATTGCTCCATTTTCTACCTAACCAAACTTTTTGCATATAGAAACTACATTATTTAATAAATTTGGTTGTACTCGTGTATGTTGCATTGTGTGATTACTATGATGTAATAATTTTTTATAGATTTAGGGTGAGCATTTATAAATATATTTTATATAGAAAAATAAAATTAAGCCTTGTACAATTGAAGTTGAATATTTATATTTTGAATTTTTATATATAACAAATAACAACCAATCAAGTCCATTAAAAAATAATTGTGAAAATTATAATAAATCATGTATTCAAGACCAGAAATCGAATGCATTCCCTCAAAACAATAACTAACTAAGTGAACTTAAATCAATTTATAAATATAATATTTAAAAGCTTAAAAATAGATTATGTGAGTTCATTTCAATAAATTTCTTATAAAAAAATTCATTATAATTAATAATAAAAAGAAATGTATGTAAGTAAAATAGAAATATGTGGCTTAAAGAGGAAAAATTTTCTGCTCTAATTGAGGATTGGTGGTGGGATTTTAAAGTGGAGGGTTCCAAGCTATACTGTTTTGTGGCCAGATTGAAGTATGTTAAGCAAAATCTCTTAATTTGGAATAGAACTCACTTCAAGAATATATTCAAATCAAAAGAAGATATTGAGTTAAAACTAGCAAGGTTGAATCAATCCATAATGCAGCATGAGATGGACAAGGATAGGTTTGAAGAAGAGAAAGTATTGCTTGGAGAATTGGAAGACATTCTCTCAAAAGAGGAAATTTTTTGGCGTCAAAAATCAAGAGAATGCTGGCTAGCAGAAGGCGACAAGAACACAAAATTCTTCCACACCAGCACTAAAAACCACAGAAATGTGAACAAGATCATGGAAATCAAAGATTTTGCTGGTTCCATCTTAGAAGAGCATCAGGAAATTCAAAAGGAAATTGTCAATTTTTACTCAAAATTATTGAACAATTCAAACAACTCCTAGCTCAAATGCCAACAGGATTTATTGGACAATATCCCTTTGTTGATCTCTGAAGCAGACAATCAAAGGCTTTCAGTAGCATTTTCAGAAGATGAAATCCACAGCACCATAGAACAGATGGCCCCAGATAAAGCACCAGGCCCGGATGGCTTTCCACCGAGTTTCTTCCTTCATTGCTAGGACATCATAGACAAAGACCTTACAGAAGCTCTAGAGGCGGCTAGAAGATCAGGTAGATTTCTAACAGAGATTAATAACACTTTCATTGTTTGAATTCCTAAGAAAGAAAAGGCTTCTTGTATGGATGAATTTAGACCTATTGCTTTATGTAATACAATATATAAGATCCTTTCTAAAGCCTTAGCGAATAGAATGAAGACCATCCTTCCTAAAATCATTGGGGAAGAGCAGACTGGCTTTGTCCCAGGTAGATCCATTTTTGATGGGGTCATTATAGCTCAAGAAGCAATTCATTCCATTCAGCATAATAAACAGCCTAGCATGTTAATTAAATTAGATATCAAAAAAGCCTATGACAAAATAGATTGGAGATTCCTATCCAAATGTATGGAAAGATTTGGCTTTGTTAAGGCTTGGATCAATTTGATTTTTTATTGTATATCCACTCCTAAATTATTTGTTTTAGTGAATGGTTCTCCTCAAGGGTTTTTTGAAAGTTCCAATGGCATCAGACAAGGAGATCCCCTTGTCTCCCTTCCTATTCATCATAATGGCAGAAGCTCTGGGAAGGGGTTTGATCAGATTACAAGAACAGGACATTCTCAAGGGTGTACAAATCACTTCCTATGTCTCAGTAGTAACTCATCAGTAGTTTGCAGATGACACTCTCCTACTGGGAAAGGGATGTATTCAAGAGGCAAAACAGATCAATCTATTATTATAAAAGTATGCCAATGCTTCAGGTCAAAGAGAAAACAAAGAAAAATCAGTCATATTCTTTTTTCACACAAAGAAGAAACTCCAGCAGCAGATTGCAAAAGTTTTAGATTTCAAACCAGGATCTCTTCCCTGCTCTTACTTGGGCATCCCCATAGACAAATCCTTGAGATCCTCACAATTATGGAAATCTTTCAATGAAAGACTTGATAGAAAAATGGAGTCTTGGAAATCTAAATGGCTCTCCTGGGTAGGAAGATTAGTAATGATCAAAGCAACATTGTCAGAAATTCCCATTTATTTAATGTCTTGTCTTTCTCTATCTTCGACTGGATACATGGACATGGTTAAGAGACTAAGGAAATTTTTTTGGCAAGGGACTGACACCAATAAGAACTTTGCACTTATCTCTTGGGACAAGACTTGCAAATCACAAACACTTGGAGGAACAGGCATAAAGAACCAACTTTGGCAAAACCAAGCCCTTGGGGCAAAGCTCTATTGGAAGATTATGAAAAACCAAAATTTAAAGTGGGTCAGAATCCTAAAAGGAAAATATCTTGGGAATCATTTAGAAATAGAAATGTTCCACCTGCAAGCTCTTCCAAGAGGCTCTAGGATTTGGAACTTCATAATGAAATCTAGGCATGTGATTGATAACAACATCACTTGGAATATTAAAGAAGGCAACGCAGCTAGATTTTGGGAGGATTCCTAGGGGGGACTTCCCAGTATTAATTCTTTGATAGGCCAAAATGAGATAAGTCAGACTTGTCTTGCAGCCTGGGGACCATATCTTAGAGACTATATTATTCCCTCTCCCTCATTTCTAGTGGATGGTTCATGGAAATGGAAGGATTTTTCAACTCTAAATCCGGATTTGATAGAATTGACAAAACTACAAAAGGTGATTAAGGATAGAACATTTTTTATTAAACAAGGCTTCGATGAAATCATCTAGAATGGTGCTAAGTCAGGGACCTATAATGTCAAGGATGGATACAATATCCTATTAGAAGGCTCCAAATCTAATAAACAAGAAATTTCCTTGCAGTTATGCTAGCATAGTGCTTGTCTTCCGAAAGCAAGCCTCTTCACTTGGGCTGCTTCTTAGGGTAGAATTCTGATAGCAAATAATTTTTTTTAAATGGGATACCATGGTCCCTCCAGATGTCCCTTGTGCAAATGTAATGAAGAGGATGTGAACCATTTTCTATTAACCTATTCCTTTGCATCAAAATGTTGGAGCTGGTTATGTTCTAAATTAGGCTGGTTGTCAGCTATGCCAAAGGAGTTGCTACAAATGTTATTATGATGGCCTAAACTTTATGTCAACAATCTATGCAGTAACCTTTGGATTCTATCCCCATCAATCTTATTATGGGAATTATGGAAGGAGAGAAACAGAATATTATTTGAAAACAATTCCATGGAATTGGCATCTATCCTCAACAAGATTGAAGTTGGAATAGTAGAAGTGATGAACTCCCACCTTCAAACCCATTCATCTCAACACAAATTCTACACAAGTTAGGATGACCAAATGTTCAAGTCTTGGTTTGGTCTCAAGACCCCCCTCTCCTTAGGCAGAGGATGCAAAATCAATCAAGCTTTGAGAGCATCCTGCATGTGGCGGCCCCCTGCTCTGGGCTGGTTCAAATTAAATTTTGATGGTGCTTCAAAAGGCAACCCAGGTCCTTCAGGGGTAGGCTACATAATTCATTCCTTAGAGGGCAAGGTAATTGCTAAGCTAGCAAAACCATTGGAGCAAGACACTAACAATATGGCTGAATTTAAGGCCCTTCTTTATGGTCTTGCTTTAGCACATGAAATAGGAGTGAGGAAATTAGAAATTGAAGGGGACTCAATGCTAACGATCAATGCTGCTAGATCAGAAAAAACTCAAAATTGGTGCCTTCAAGCTCTACTGGACGTCATCCTTCAGTCAATCCACAGATTTGACTCAATAACTTTAAACCACATTTTCTGAGAAGGAAATACACTGGCAGACGAGCTGGCTGACATGGCATCCAAGGGGACTTATTTAAAAAATATTTTTTGAAATCTTAGTCTCAACGGATATGAAATTTTCAAAACTCCTCCTCCTGACTCAATCAAGTACAACAACCCATTTTTTAGCTGCATACTTTAGAATCTTTGTTACCAATATGGATGTCTTAGTGACAAGTTGCAGTGTTCGACAGGGATGAAGTGACATTGTTACTTATTTCTTATCAGCTAGCTCAGTAAATGGTAGCACTCCTCACCTCACCATTACTCCTCTCTACTGATGGATGGGATGTTATAAGGATAATCTCATGGAGTACACGTACTCTTTCTTGTCATCCATGATAGTTGGTGGCATGGATGATGGCTTAGAGTTCCCCTATGGGGATGATCTTGATGAAGATATTGATTGGGTTCTTCATTTCAAACATGATCTCAACATTGATGGCCTGGGGAGCCCTGATTCTTCAAAGGCTACTGCTGAGGAGGAGAACTCTGAAAATAATGAGGATTCAGAGGAGCAAGATGATAAGGATTCAGATGATGATGAGGAAGCAGCTACCGAGGAGGAGTCAGATGAAGAGGCACAGCAAGATCAGGATGTAGACAACATGGAACAGGATTCTCCTCCAGAATCTAGGGGAGAGGAATCTCATGTGGATTCCTCAAGCTCTTCTTATCAGAACTCTACCTCAACTTCAGATTAAGCTAGGAATAGGTCACGCCATGGTTTTTGATACCTTAGCTATTTTAGCTTATTACTTTTGTCATTTTAGTATGTTTTACTTTGCTAAGCTCAAAACATAGACTCTTCCGGTTCTAGAACAGCTTTGCTGGTTTTTTGTTGTATGGCTTCTCAAGCTTTCAAGCTTCCTGGTGCTCTCTAGGAGAGCTTTAATACTTTTGACACTTGTATTTTTTAATATTTTAATATATATCTCAGTCTCGGCCCCTTATTGATAAAAAAAAAGTAAAATAGATAGTTGATATCCTATTTTCTAGTCACAAAGTTATTTATTATTTTACAATTCTACTTTTATTATTTATATTGTACAAATTCATCATCATTACAAAGAGATAATCAAATGTTAACTTATAACTTGTAAGTAATACATTATATAGTCATACTTCTTTTCTATATATAAAATTAACCTATACTCAACAACTATATTTCAAACATTGTACAATATACATAAAAGAACTTAAGTATTCTAATTTTTTAAGATAAGTGATAATGGCAGTATAATTTATTTTTTTAAAACTTTTTTATTTGTATGTCATCTAACAAATTACTTGACTGTGTATAGATAATTAAGCTAATAGGATTTTTTATGGGCATAGCCTATTGACTGAAAAATGTCAGCTTACAAAAAAGTGTCAGCTGACCGGAAATATGTGATACCGAAATTTTCATCTCCACCTTGACGATAGGCTAAAACAACTTTAGTGCATTAAGGGGGCACAATCATTTCCCATTTGCTGGTAAAGTGTGTTTCATCCAACAACGGTTTCAACAAAAATGGAATCAATGACGGTTTCAACCAATTAAACAAATGGTTTGTGATTGCATGATTTGAAAAAATAATGGATTGCTTGAACTGTCAAGACACATCTTTTAAAGACACTGCAATTCTTTAGAACATTGTAAAAAATAGGTTGCTTGAAAAGGCTAAAGAAACTTTCGATTGAAAATGTTAAGAAGTATAACTGAAATTTCAATTGGACTGATCACATTGATCTTTTTCCCTTTTCCTTCTCTCATCTGCAAAACATGAACTACGAATGGTGAGTGCAAAATACGTAAGTTTTAATGGTGTACAGTACCAGCTCGGCGGGACTCTTTCTTCTTGCAAATGGTGTAGAATAACATATGGTTCAGGTTTGCATGTAGTGTTCAAGAAGAGTTTTTTAATGTTGTGATCAACTTTGTACAAAGAAAGATCTTCTTAACTCATTTATCACTTCATTGAAATTTAGTTTGTTTTAGCCATCCATTGCAGGCTATAGTTTTTATATGTGATGGTTATATCAAATATCTGTTTCATCTAAATAGCTTTTTATTTTTACCGGTTTGCATTTGTGCTCATCCGTGATGAAACAACATGATATGCATTGTGTGGGGTTAACAAAATTTCTAAAAGATTAAAAAAAAATTATATAGTGTTCAAGGAGAAATTTTCTTTTTACCAGTTTGCATTTGTACTCGTCATTGCTAAAACAACATTCAATAAGCATTGTTTGGGGTTAATAACTTTTCTAAAAGATAAATTTTTTATACAGTATTCCACTTCTTTGTACAAAGAAAACTCTTCTTAACTCATTTATCACTTTATTACTTTTATTTTGTAATTTAGTTTTAGCCATTCATTGTAGGCTATAGTTTCAATATGTGGCAGTTATTACAAATATCCATTTCGTCTAAATAGCATTTTCTTTTTACCAGTCCATGCTCAAAGGACAAGACAAAAACTAGGAAACATTTGCTTCATGTTCAGCTCAAGTTCCTGTTGAGATGAGTTGTATAAACTGGGGAGTTTTATATGAGAAACTTATTTAGCAAAAATTCATTATATTTTCACAGAAGTCCCAAATAAGTTGATACATAGGGTACAATGAATACATAAAACATTAAGAATTTTTTTTTTTAATATCTCAAGTTTATGTGAAGATTTTCTATAGTTCATTTTCCATGTTTTTGCAAAGTTAGAAGTCATTGATGATGTGCTTGACTCAGTTTTTCTAAGAGCATTAGAGATGTTTGACTATTCTGCTAAGAAGTAACTCAATGTTATGGCAGGAGCACATGACGAAATGCTTGGTTAAATGATTTGTCTTTATGGATCAGAATTTCTATATTTTATTGAGGAACATTTGTAGAATTCTTACATTCTATTATATGATGCATGTTTGACTTTTATATTTAATGGTAAAAAAATTTAAAAAATTTATATACATATTCATATATACTTGTAAAGCTTAATTATTAATTAATTTTAAGTTACAATATCAATTGTAAATAGTCATGTAATTTTTACTTTTAATATTAAACTTTACATTGTAAAAATACATTTATATTTTGATATTTTGTTTAAAAATTAATAGTTTTAGGTTTATTTTTTACTAATGCATTGAAACTAATTTATTTTCACAATATTATATACTGTGTGCAGCATGGAGGAGTATTCTGGGTTGGCAAATCTAAAATAAAAGAGAAATTGTAGCAATTTAGATCTGCATGTTGTGGCATAGGCTAATTAGCTTTATATTTTACATAGTTTTTGGTTTATAATGCAATGTGTGAGATCCAAAGAGTCATTAAAGTAAGTGCAATATTGGACATGGATTCAGTGTTTTGATAAATATTTCAAAGATACTATTATATCTTCTAATTATTTATCAGTTTTTTATTTGGATGGAAAAATCATCTTCTTTATTAGAAAGTGAAAATAGTTACAACTACAAGAGCATTTTCCACTGAAGCACGATAAGCCGTTATTAATACGAGCCCACAATGCTATTGTTGGGGGCTGACTGTCAATAAATTATTTTTTAATATGTAAGAATAAATATAAAAAACAAATTAGATAGTTGTCATTTTTTCAATTAGCAAATTCGAGCTCAGCTCAGAAGATTAAACGTGATGAAAGGAAAAGCAAACAGAAATTGGTGAAATATTTTTCATGATGTCAATCATTGCTGGCTCATAATTTTGTGACGATGATTTAATTTACTCACTGAAATTCAATTTAGTCACTTAAATTTCTATTCCGATATTTTCATCCTAATTTGAAATCCTGAGAACAAGTATAGCAGAGGGACTTAATATCATTTTCTACCTTGGTGAATGAAAAATAAGAAAAACTATGATGGCAATTTTTACTTTTTGAAGTTAAAATAAATACCAATTTATTTGCCCATCTCAACGTAGTAAGAAGAGTAAAAAAAAATATTGTATTACTTCCTGGTCCCTTTGTATTATATTGACAATTCACATATATTATATGGAGTGGTATAATAAAATAATTCATAAAATGAAATTGAAATACAACATCTATTAGAGTTGTAAGCATGTGTTAAGGATATGAAATTTTGAATTGTGCTGGAATGGAAACATGTCAATGATGAGCTGAAATTCGATGCAACCAACCATTCTTACAAAATCAATCCATATGAATTTATGGTAAATTATTGAAAGAAAGATAAAAAATTAACAGAAGGTTGATTAGTCATAATTGCAAGGGCCATATTTATTAAGACTAATTTTTAAAAGATTTTTTTGTAGTTATTTCAAAAGTTATTTTTATAAAAAAAAAATAGAGACTAATATATTAGAAATTTGGAAATGTGTAGACAATGGGGTTGATTTAAAAATGTTGCAAGACTTATTTACCCCACATAAGTTTTATGTATTGTTTGAGTTTTGTATAGTGCATGTATAATTCTTATGTATATTTTTAAATCTTGAAAAACCCATCCAAAAATATGACATATATTATTTATACAAATTTAATACTTCAAATAATAATATATTTTTAAAACATCTAATAAGTTTATAAATTTTCCAAGAACAATGATATGTTTATTTTTTTATACTAGAAGAGGAAGATGGGAGGAAGATGAGGAAGAAGGGGGAGTGGGGAGGAGGAGGAGGAGAGGTAGAGGGAGGAGGAGGAGGAGGAGAAGAGGAAGATGAAGAGGAAGAGGAAGAAGAAGGAGGAGGAGGAGGAGGAGAAGAAGAAGAAGAAAAGGAAGGAGGAGGAGGAGAAGAAGAAGGAGGAGGAGGTCATTGAGGCTAAGGAGGAGGAGACCAACAAGAAAGGAAAAACTAAGTAAAAGAAGGAGGAGGAGGGAAGAGTAGTAGAAGAAGAAGAAGACACAAAACAAGACTTGTAGAAAAATGAGAAAAGAGAAAGAGAAGACAATGGAGGAGGGGAAGAAGCTACAAAAGAAGGAGAAGGAGAAAAAATGAGAGTACAAGGAGAAGGAAAAAATGATTTATTTCCCCTCCCTTCAACCTCCTAGTACATTAAATAATTTATATTGATGCCAATTTGAAGAACTCCAAGGGTTGACACAAATGCCCTTAGCACAATATCAAGTAATGGATTATCTATTATGTTCCTAGATAACAATGCTATAGTCCTAATTATTTCAAGAGAATAGATGATATGTTATTGAATTTATCTTGGACATTAATACTTGATTCTTTTAAATTTCAAGTATAATATTATTTTTCAATATGTAAAGAGATTTAGATTTTAGTACCTCTCAAATACCCTACAGCATATGATGCTATCGGTGTAAACATTGCACCTCGTTGGTGCAAGTGCTAGTATTATAAATTCATAGTACCATTACTACATATTATTTTTCAATTATTCATGATCATTCAATTTGAACTGTGGAGGAGACTATTTGGTGAGAACTTCTAGAAGCTGTGAATAGACGTTGCATTCTATTTGTATTATGACATGGCTGCATTTATAATATGATTTTTGATTGAGTCGTTAATATTTAAAAATTTGTTTTTTATTTATACTTTGAAAATTAAGATAGAAATATCTTTCAATATATCATTTAAAATTATTACTTTTATTATTTTTTAAAAATTATTATTTTTTAAAAATTATTATTTTTGATAATTTATATTTTTTAATTAAATAAAGAAACCATCGTATAATCAGGATTTGACAAACATTATTGATTATCAGATTCATTAACTTGATTTTGGTTCTATCAGATTCATTAACTTGATTTTGGTTCTAATGAATATATCAACTAGACTTTTATTTCCAAGAACTCAAATTAATTTAAGATTGATTTCATGCTTTTAAAGTTTGTTCTTAAAGTCTTATGTAGCCCAAAAGCTGTCATAATCTACTTTATTTTTCAACCACCTTCCATTGGAATTTTCTATTTCTAAAGCCCTTTCAAAACTAAACTATTGTTGAAGTCTAACTAAATTTATTCATATCTAGATTTTGTATGTTGAGTATTAAAAGCAATGAACCTGGCTATTTCTTTTGTCTAGATGATTTAATTAAGAGTAATCTAAGTCTTTGTATTCTATTTTACTCAAACATTATCTATTTCAATGGTCAAATATTTAACTGTAATTTTACATTTTATTTATATTAAAAAGCAGTAAAGATTATTTATTTCTATTAATCAAATTTGTTTATGAATAAAGGACAAGTAGAAATGTAATAATAAGATGATGTTATTAATGCCTTAAGCTATTTTATAAGTGTCATATTTTATTTTCTTAAACATCATCTATTTTAGTAGCCAAACATACAATAATGATTTGACAACTTATCCATATTAAAAATAGTAAAGATTTATCTTATTCTATTTTTATTCATGTAAATTGATCATGCATAATAGATCATTCCTTGACAATTCAAAATACAACATTAAGACAATTTGAACTAGGAACAAGTGGTGGAGAGATTCTCCACCATGACTAAGAGACAGGACCATCATGGGAGCCAAATGATAGATTTTGATTAAGGTAGCAAGAAATGCAATCAAATTTGAGTCTTCAAAATTTAAAAAGAAGGGGACAAGTTTTTGACTATGAAGTTGTGTCTACAACTTTATATTTGTTTCAAATATAGGATAAAAATCAAAACTATGTGGCAAGAAACATAGTGGAGTTACATACATCAATAGGTGCTATAAATAGAAATAACAATGATCGTTATAATAGTAATAGTAATAGTAATAGTAATAGTAATAGTACAATAGTAATAGTAATAGTAATAATGTGGTAAAAAATTATTATTAGTACTTGCCAGTAAGCTAAGTACTATTGTATCACTTTTTGGTTTTTTAGTGTTAACTAGTGATTAAATGAAACTCTTTATGTGAATAAGAATTTATTATATTTTACATTTTGTCATAAATTTAGATTTTGTAAAGTTCAAATGCAATATTTTTAAGTTTATAATTTACAAAAATTATTTCTCTATCATTTGATTGGCTAGATCAAATGAGGTCTTATCCACGAAAATTTAGGAATATGAAATGTGAATATTTTCCACTTTTTTAGCCATATTGCATTATTAATATTATTGATATTTTTATTTTGCTTATTATCATAAATTAAATTAAATTTTATTTTTATATAATATAAATATTAAAAATATTAATAATGTAAATAACAAACTAACACATATTTGTTAGCTTGTAAAATTGTATTCCAAATAAATTAAGCTTATTTTATACTTTACAAAATAATTTAAATTAACATTTAAATTAAATTAAATTAAATACAATTTATAGTTTATATTATTAAAATAATTATAATTAAAAATAAAATAACCTATTGCTACATCTATAATTATATAAACTAGTATAATTATTATCATATAGCTCTATAATTAATTAAAATACATTTAATAATTATAATACATTTATTAATATTAGAATTACATTTAGATGTAAATTAAAATTTATTATAAAACTAAAGGCTATTAGAATATTATTTTAAAGATTTTAATTATTATCATTCATATATAAAGATTCTTATAATTACATTATAATCTTGAATTTAATTAATTTTCTTGATTTTATTTTTATTAATAACTATTAATATTTATAATAAATATAATAATATTAGATTTACATTTATTTATAGCTAAAATTATAATTAATTTTGGCAAGTACTAGCCACTATGTGGCACTTGTTTTTAATTACAAGAGTATCTACGTGTAAATGGTTAGGATAGAAGTAAGAATATAGAAGAGGCAAATGAGCCCAACTTTTTAGTAGATTATGTCATTTATCACTAGGTAGATATGGTATGACATTTATGTGAAATAAGAACAACATCCACATTAGATATATGCAAATTGTCCTACTTTCTATAAGATTATGTCTTTATCACTAGATACGTATATTATGACATTTCCCTAAAATAAGGACAAAATAGGAAAGGACATTAGATATGTGGATTTATGTATTATAATAAAGAGTCTTCAAAGGAATTATTGATGTTAGATCAAAACGACCTAAGTATAATTTTAAAAAAAGAAAAGAAAAAATATTTTCAAAAGAATTTTGGAATTTTATTAAAGTCATGTATTTCCTACAATTTAATGGTGAAAACTAGTATTGATCTTTATGTGATTTTCTATTTAAAACTAAGAATGATCACTTGGTCATAGAGGGTATATGTCATATTTGGTTCTCTATAAAAGTGGCCAATGTCACAACAATTTCTATCTTCATCTTGTTTTAAACTTTATTCAAACAGTACTATTTATTTTTATTCTATTTTCACTTTAGCAAAACTAGGTACCTCTTTAAAAAAATCTTATTTTTAGTGTACTTTTAGTAGTATTCCTTTCCATCTTTCAATCCTTACTAAATGTAATCTTTTATCTTTGTCATCTATAGAATATGGGAACACTATTTCTCTTCATATGAAGTTGCCTCTACAACTATAGATTTGTCTTCTTATAGAATAACAATCAAAAGTGTTGGCAAGCAACCAAGTGGAGGTGCATGCATAGATAGGTGTGATAAATAGGTAAATAAGGTAAATGTATAAAGTGCATTAAGTATATAGACATGTGTGTGAATATGTAAAAAGGATAGGTGAATGAACATAATTTTATACAAAATAATGGTATTTTCCATAATAATAATAAACTATATATTACTAAATTGTATAATAAATTAATCTAGTTAAAATAATATATAATATCAATCATTGTAAGAAATATAAAAATTAGAAAAGTAAACCATTTTAAAATTAAGTAGCTCATCCATATGAGTACTTTAAAAAATAGTACATTAAAATTGTGGGTCTTTTATATTCCGGGAATTTTGTGTATAAGACTCAATTTATTTTAGCAAGTGCCACATAGTGGCCAATACTTGTTGTTAATATTGTAATAAAATAATAAATATAATAATAGTTATTGTTTTTTATTGCGATAACTACAAGTTTTGAAGGGACCCTAAAACCTTTTAACAAGGCATAAATAAGATAAGCATAATATAACTAAAAGACAACAATCTTTCCCGGCAAAGGATGGAAACCTAGAGGGACATATCCCAAATAATAAATTAAAGCACTAGCACAAAAAGTGCATGATACTAAAACAAAAAACTACCAACAAAACAGGGCAAAAGAACTCCCAGCAACAGGGTCACTTCATCATTTTGAGGAATTCCTTAGATTCCTCCAACTGATTATGCATAATCTTGATGGACTCCTTCAGGTTGGAAATATCTTTAGCTTGGACCACAATCTTCTTTCTAGTACTAGATCTGGTCCTAGAACCCAGACCAAGCAACTAAATATTATCTTCCCCTTAATCTTCATATTTCATTTTATTGGTATTATTCCCTTCCAGCAGGGTATAGAGAGCTTTAAGGTTATCAACAGCAGCTTTCATACCCATGTTGGACAAAGTGATCATCTTCTTTAGCATAGTATCATTATTGTTGATCTTGTCAGTAATCGGGCTTATCACAGTTTCAATAGCCTTGTTAATTTTATCCTCTAGCATGGTGGTATTAACAGTAACCTTCTCAAAAAAATCCTTACCTTTTTTGTACATTTCAGCATCATTCCGCATTTTGTCAATGATTTCCTCCAGCAAGGCATTCTTGGCTTCCATATTTTTGCATCTATTTTACAGCTCCTGGATATCATTTTGGATCCAATTATCAATGTTGTATCCATACATGGCTTTGTTTTTGGCCACCTACAGCATAGTCATGTTGATGGTTCTCTTCACCTTGAAATCTCTATCCCATAGATCTTCCTCAAGGCTTCTTTGATTATGGGTATCCCCTTCATTATCAGCAATGTTATTCCTTGGGCTTTCAGGGGGAAAGAGATAACCTCACATTCCTCATCTTCATTATTAGCTTCCTTATCAGAAATAAGAATTTCAGTATTGACATGAATTTCCTCTTCCATAGTCCTCAAATCCTCATTACGGATGTCTTCCTCAGCAGTAATTTCCTTAAATTCTTCATTTTCTTCATAGTTGTATGCTTCATCATTGTAGTTAACATCCTGATTCTCCACCTTATCCTCTTCATTTTTATAATCTTTAGCTTCCTCAATGTTATCAATATTTTCCTTAAGACTATTCTTAGCAATCTCTGCCTTTTCATCATCATTGACATTTTTGTTGGCCTCCAAAGTATCATTTGGATTATGTTGATCAATATCAAAATAAACTACCATAATCTCATTGATTTTACTAGAAACATCCTTAGGGCTCACCTTAACCAAGTCTTGGGTAATATCAATCCCATGGTCACTCACTGCATCCTTGTCCATGACAGACTTAGAGATAGTCGCTTTATCCTTCCCGTAGATTTCCATGTTACCATCTTCCTCTTTCACATTTTCAACATTTTCCTAAGACTCCGCCCTTTCCTCTTGGTCATCCTCATATTTCATACCTTCAACCAAGTCGAGAATTGAAGGAACAACATTTTTTATAGGTATTTTTATGGCTTTTTTGTTTGAAATGGCTTTCTTCCTAGAAGAAGATGCAAAAGGGTTCTTCCTTTTTTTGTTGGAAACTTGTTTAGGAATCGGCTCAAGGATATGATCCTTGGCATACTTGAAAATGAGAAAAATGAGGCCCTTATGCAAAAGAGGGGAATCCCTCACCCTATGATCAACAATACTCTGGTTATGGGAAATAAGAAAGAAAAATGGGAAAGAGACTCTAATTTCATGCCTAAAGTGATTAACCAACACAAAATGATAATTATAGACTTTGGAATATCTACCCTTGAGAGTGAAATATTCCATGATCACTCTTATAACCAAACCCCAAATGATCTTGATGTTATCTAGATTAACATAATCATATTTACCTTTCACCAGAAGGGCACGTTCTTCATCAATCTTAGGGAAGTCTTTGTATGCCTTATTTCCCACCTTCTTTTATTTCAAAAAGTGCATGCCCTCGACAGGAAGACCAGTAATCTCCACCACAAGCTCCAAGGTGAGAGAGAAATATTTCCCCACCAAGTTAACCTTTCCATTTTCCGAACCTACTACAAAAGCTCTAGAGATATCTTTGTCATTCCCGTGCAGCCGTTTCAGGTAATGGTGCACTTTTCCTTTCTTAAGCTTCCTCCAAACTTTTTTTTCATGGATCCACTTGCATTCTACCAGTTCCTCCCTCTTAAGATCCCCACCCATGTTAAAATTCTCCTTCTTAAAGCAAGACTTAGAGAAAATACTCAACTCTTTTTCAAGAACTTGTTTTCTCCAGTCACTCAAACTAAAAACAAATAGCTTTGAACAATGAAGATTATGCCAGAGCTCTTTTTTAATAATCTAGAAATCATACGAATTCAAAGAGATATGATAGAAATTAATCACAACTTGGCACTTCACCTTCAAAGCACTCTGGTTCAGAATTAAATTATGATGTGTGGTCATTAAATTTAGTAACTCCTTTGCAAATCGGCACATCACCTTCAAATCACTCTGGTTCAAAATTAAATCATGGTGTATAATCATTAAATATAACTCCTTCCTTTTGATTAATTCTATCATAATTAATACATGAATTAATCTCATCATTGATCTTAGAGGATCCATACCATTTGTGTATGATGTCACTTCTAACCCCAAGGTTTGCTAGACCATCTGCCACCTAGTTAGTTTCATGGTAGTTGTGGGTAACATGAAAAGACTCAAGTCATATGGTAATATTTTTTATTTTATCAATGATGTGCTCAATAGTCCATGAAGATTTTCTTATACCTTTGATATTATTAACAATATTAAGGAAGTCTTTTTCTAGCCAAACTTTTTTACAACCAGTTTCTTCTGCCAGCAACATAACATTCAGGGCAACCATCGCTTTAGCTCTATGAGTCGCTTGCATTCCCAATGGGGAAGCTATAGCTCCAATACATTTACCATTCCAATCTCTTAATATTTCACCACCACCTAACACACCTAGATTTCCTTGTGATGCTCCATCAAAGTTAGCTTTGATCCAACCATTTGGAGGAATTGTCTAAATAGCATTAGATCTTGGATGATTGGGTTGGGATTTAGAATGAGGAAAGTTCCAGTTTCTGATATCCTCTTTAGAAATTTGGACCTTAATCTTCTGATTATCAATGTTAATAGCACTAATAAAGTTTTCCTCTAGCCATCGACAAATGTGATTACCAACAACTTCAGGTTTGGAGAATTTCTCCCTAAAAATTTTGTTTTTTCTTTCCTTCTGAATGCGCCAGCAAAAATGAGGAGGAATGAGTTTCCAAAATTCTTTAGCGAGATCATTAGAATACAGAAAGCTCCATTGACTGACAAAATCTTGCCAAAAAGAGGGAACAACCAACAAAGATTCCACTTTTTAAGGATTAGATCCCATAGCCTATGGGTATAGGTACAGTGTAACAATATATGATCACAATATTCAGAATCTTCCATACAAATACAACATCTATTAACAAGATAAAAACCCCTTTTAGTCAAATTATCATGGGTTAAAGGTTTTTTTTGAGAAAGGATCCAATAAAAGAAGTTAATTTTGGGCGTAATAAACTTATACCAAACACTCAAACACAAGGGTTTATCCTCCCTATTGAAGGGCATATCACAGGAAGAAGCAACCGTGTAAACACCATCAAAAGTAAGAGCCCATATAACCTTATCTTGGGAGTTTTCCTTAATGAAATAGGTTTGCAATTCATGCTAGAGGGGAATGAATCTTCTGTCTTTAGCTCCAATGTTCTTCCATTTGTTTTCCTGCCAATAGTCCTTTACTTTGACCCCAATATTCTCTTTAGCATAGTCAATATCTTGCTTCCAATCCTGATTACTTGAGAGAGGCTCATTTTGGATCCAATTGTCATCCCAGAAATCAATTTTCCTACTGTCCCTCAACTTCCATCTCTTACACTTAGTAATAATATCTTTAACAAAACTTATATATTATTCTAGATGTAGGATCCATTAAGATGATGTGCCTCCAACATTGGATGATGGTGTCCCTTCAACTTGGGATCTCATAGATGATGTGCCCGCATCTTTGTAATTCAATTGTCTTGTTGCACACAAGTTTCTCATTTGTTTCTTTTTTGTTTCCAATTCCAATTCTCTCTTTCTTTTTGTTGATGTTTATTTTTCCTCATCCAAAGGAAAATCTTCTTGTATGGTATGCAATTTTTTTTGTTCTTGAAGTTGTCTCATTCTTTCCCTTTTCTTCTCTTTCTCTGCTTCATGCTCTTCCAGTGTTAGAATTTTTTCTTGTTTTGTCGGCATGATGATGAATTCTACATGTGTGTATAAGAAAGTTAAATATTATTTGACAAATTCTATGTATGTCCAATCTACCTTCCCAATTGCAATTATTAATTACAGTTTTCAAATTACTTTGAAACTCTCTAAAATTATGATCTTTGACAGATTCTTTCTAATTCAAACTTGAATTATAAAAATAAATCTATTACAATAAGTAAAATTATAAAAATAAAAAGTCCATATTATATCAATTATAAAAAAGAACCTTATTCACATTTAACATGTAAAAAATAAAAAATTTACCTCAAATGATCAATTTTGGTGAAGAATCATTGACTTTTGCAATTCTATGTTGATTTCTCACCAAAAGGTGGTGTCAAATTGTTAGAATATGCTTCCTTGTGACTTTAAACACAATGAAAAGCATATATTTTTTGGATAATGTGCAAAAACCAGATAGGAAATAGAAAAAATGGGCCTCAATCACAAGCTCCTTGCCATTTTTACCATTTTTCCTATTCTTAGATAGGGTGTATGCCCTATAGCCCATACGCCCTATCTAAGAATAAGAAAATAGAGGGGATATAGAAATAGACAGAGAGAGGAAGAGAGAGGGTGAGAAGGGGTTAGAAAGGGAGAGATAGAGGGAGACAAGGGGAGAGATATAGGGTTATGTTGTGAAAAGGGTAAAGGAAGAGGGAGAGATAGGGTGAGAAGGGGGAGAGAGAGGTTCAGAGAGAGAGAGAGGGAGAGAGAGAGAGATGATGAGAAGTATTTCTAGGGTTCCTAAGGGTTCGTAAGAGGTCTTAAGGGGTCCTAAGACACATTAATGTCTCCTAGGACCCCTTAAGACCCCTTAGGACCCCTTAAGGCCCTTTAGTAACCATAAGATGTATTCTTAGGGTTCCTAAAGCATCATAAGGGGTCCTAGGACATGTTAACCTATTGTAGGACCCTTAAATATATCTTAGGACCCCTACGATGTATTCTTAGGGGTCCTAAAGGATTGTAAGGAGTCCTAAGACATATTAATGTGTCCTAGGACCCCTTAAGACACCTTACGACCCCTTAGAACCCCTAAGATGTATTCTTGTTTATGTGAAAAAATGACCTGTGTGGAGCATGCATAAACACTTAAATTTTAGTTACACATATGCATATTAAATATCTTAAACTAACAAGAAAACTATGCTTAAACTCATTCCTACACTATTCTCCACATAACCTCAGATGAGAATGAAGCAAGTCCACCAAAGACTTTCTTGATTTAATCTCTTAGAGATTTTGTGGGTGTGCTCTCCCAACACAAGTATGAATCCCACTATCAATGCAAGGTAGAGTAAAACAAAGATTGAACTACTCGAGGAGGAGCTATGGAAGCAACCCTCAAGCTCATATGGCATGGAAACAATCAAATGAAGCTAAAAAAACGAAATCAAATTCTAAATCTACTATGCATTCTAACAACTACCAAATGGTTAGTAAAAGCACTAAATGCAAGAAATCAATTCTAAGCATAAACTAGCATTATAATTCTACATGCAAAAATGAGAGATGATTTTCTTGAGGCAAGGGTCATATTTATAGGATTTTGGAGGGCTGGGGTGAGGTGGCATCTACGTGGAATCCACATAGGTGCCACCAAGGAGACACAAAAGCCATGCAAAGTCTAAGACTTGCTCACACATGTGTGAGAAAATTGGGATGTGAAGGGTCAATGTGTACTTCAAGTACACATGTGTAAGTGTGTGTAAGAGAAGTGTAAGAAAAAATCCATTTTCATACTTTGGGTAAGTGTAAGAAGTGTCATCAAAAATTGAAAGAAGTCTTGTTTAGGCAATTTTTTAATTAATTAATTAAAAATTAACCATAATGTTATTTGGGTTCATTAATTAAATTAAATTTAATTAATTTTAAGTGGACAAATTTAGGTGTACAATTCTTAGGGGTCCTAAGGGGTCCTAGGACACATTAATATGTCCTATGACCCCTTAAGACCCCTTAATGTATCCTAGTACCCCTAAGATATATTCTTAGGGGTCCTAAAGGATTGTAAGGGGTCATAAGGGGTTGTAAGACACATTAATATCTCCTAGGACCCCTTAAGACCCCTAAGATGTATTCTTAGGGGTCCTAAGGGGTCCTAGCACATATTAATATGTCCTCGGACCCCTTAATGTATCCTAGGACTCCTAAAATGTATCCTTAGGGGCCCTAAAGGGGGTCTTAAGGGGTCCTAGGACATGTTAATGTGTCCTAGGACCCCTTAAGACCCCTTATAACTCATTAATAACCCTATGAAGTATTGTTAGGGTTCCCAGGGGGTCGTAAGGAGTTTTAAGGGGTCGTAGGACACATTAATGTGTCCTAGGATCCCTTAAGACTTCTTAATGTGTTATAGGACCCCTAAGATGTAGTCTTAGGGGTACTAAAGGATTGTAAGGGGTTTTAAGTTGTCCTACAACACATTAATGTGTTCTAGGACCCCTTATGACCCCTAAGGTGTATTATTAGGGGTCCTAAAGAGTTGTAAGGGGTCTTCAGCAGTCCTAGGACACGTTAACATGTCCTAGGACTACTTAAGACCCCTTACAACCCTTTAGGAACCCTAAGAATATATCTTAGGTTCCTAAAGGGTCATAGGGGGTCTTAAGGGGTCTAAGGGCATGTTAACATGGCCTAGGATCTCTTAATGTGTCATAGTTCTCCTAAGATGTATTATTAGGGGGTCGTAAAGGATCATAAATGGTCTTAAGGGATCCTAGGACATTAATATGTCCTAGGACCCCTTAATACCCCTTAACATGTCATGGGACCCCGTAAGTTCTATTCTTAGGAGTCCTAAAGGATCATAAGGGGTCTTAAGGGGTCCTAAGACACATTATTGTATCTTAGGACCCGTATGACCCCTAAGATGTATTCTTAGGGGTCCTAAGGGGTCTTGTGGGTTCTTAAGGGGTCTTAGGACACACTAATGTGTCCAAGGACCCCTTAAGACCCCTTAATGTTTCCTAGAATCCCTAAGATGTATTCTTAGGGGTCCTAAAGGATCATAAGGGGTCTTAAGGGGTCCTAGGACACATTAATGTTTCCTAGGACCCCTTAGGAATCCTAATATGTATTCATATGGGTCCTAAAGTATCATATGGGGTCTTAAGGGGTCCTAGGACATGTTAATGTGTCCTATGTTACTTTAAGACCCCTTAGGAACCATAGGAAGTATTGTTAGGGTTCCTAATGAGTTTTAAGGGGTCTTAAGGGGTCCTACGACACATTAACATGTCCTAGGACCCCTTAAGACCCCTCAATGTTTCCTTTGACCCCTAAGATGTATTCTTAGGGGTCCTAATAGATCCTAAAGGGTCTTAAGGTGTCCTAGAATATATTAATGTGCTCTAGGACCCCATACGACCCCTTAGGACCACTAAGATGTATTCTTAGGGGTCCTAAAGGGTTGTAAGGGGTGTTAATGGATTCTATGACATATTAACGTGTTGTTGGACCCCTTATGACCCCTTAAGAACCCTAAGATGTATTTTTAGAGATCCTAAAGAGTCGTGAGGGGTCTTAATGGGTCCTAGGACCCCTTACAATTGCTTACAACCCTTTAGGAACCCTAAAAATCCCTCATAGGGTTCCTAAAGCATTGTAAGGGGCATTAAGGGGTCCTAGGACATGTTCACATGTCCTAGGACCCCTTAATACCCCTTACAAACCTTTAGGACCCCTAAGAATACATCTTAGGGGTCCTAAGGAGTTGTAAGGTGCCTTAAGGGTCTTATGAATATAAGCCCCATATATTCACTTATTACAATCTCTCTCTCTCTCTCTCTCTCTCTCTAGGGTGTAATCACTATAGTGTGTACGCCCTATGTAAAAACCTACAAATTTGATATTGTTCCAAATGCAACTTTTTTCAACATTTTTATTTGCATAGCGTGTATGCTCTATAGGGCGTACGTGATTTGAACTACTTTGGAATCCACCAAGAATAAGGCTTAGATTTTCCTTGGAGATCCAACCCAAAGGCTTAGAGGATCCAAACATGTATGAGATGTGTTTTCCAACATACATACAAAAAATTCACATTTTTTCTCATGTGCTCCCCGTAGGGTTTTCACGTGGTTCAATAATGATAAAATTAGACAACGTGATATTATAGATTTCTCTATTAGCTATCTAACCATATAATTTATTTTAAATTCTTATTATGTTAATATTTTCATCTCTAATTTCTTTTGTATGTATGATCGATTTTTGTCAAAAACCAACGTGTAGTATTTTGGACATAGATTTTGGCTCATTTGTCAAATTTTGAAACAAGTCACATTTTTAGAAACCAGACTCCATTCTACACACTTTAAAGAAAACTTTGATGTTTTATTAATTTTTAATTATTTCCAGGGGGAGCACAAACAAATTTCACATTTTCAAGATGTGTACACTTAGAAAATTCATAAAAATTACATATTCATAAAACAATTAGCAGAAAAATTTGGGATAAACTGCATAGTGTTAGCTAACTTCTCACCAGAGTGATTAAAAAATTTTAAAAACAAAGTTCACATTTTAGGGGGAGCACACCAAACACTATGTTATGTTTTTTCACAAAAAAAAATAACCATTTTTTGTACTCCCTCTTTTTAAGGGCCTTAAACTCCACCATTTTCAAAAAAAGAAAGTATTTTAGAAACTAGATTCGGATTACTACAATGCTTTCTCTTGTCGCATCTTGAAATTTTGAATCTAACTATCTTCAATTTTTCATCAAAGTTCAGAGTTTGTTGATTTCAGGAAAAAAACAAAGAAAGAAAGAAAAATGTGGCATCTTATACCCCCTTTTTGGTCCCCCATCTTTGTGCACTTACCCAGGTATTACAACATTTCATTTTCAGATATAGTCTATGTTTTATATTAGCATGTTTTTCATTTATGCATATTTCATTTCAATTTAAATGTTGATTCCTCAATCAAGGTTTGATGGAGGCAAATCCCTCTTTGCTAAACATTTTCTCTCATTTTTTGTGCAGGATAGGTGGCACTAGGTTAAGGACTAGATTTGGGAAGTACAAGACCCTTGTTAAAGTCTACAACTAAAAACAGTCATAAGTGTAGGGAATAGGCCAACCCAATCGACCTAGTCCCTCCAGATCACCTTGAAATTAAGTTTACAAGTTAGCCTTTATTTCTAGATTCTATTTCTAGTAATAGAATTGGTTTGTCTATTTTTTGTCATTCTGTACATACTAGAATTCAACATTATTCCTCATTTGACCTTAGATTATCTGAATTATGAATCAGATTACAATACCTAGTGTGAAACCTGCAGTATTGTGAAATTTGACATAAAAGTTGAAAAGACTAACAATAAGATTGCAAGCCAAAAAGTGTCTCCATTCTATTCAAAATTGGATTTTATACAAGTCGGATGGATCCCAAGGGTCACACAAATCCCTTGGAATCAAAATGAAGAGTCATCATAATATTTATTGCAATCAAACTATTAAAACTATCAAAATTTATCAAAAAAACTATATATAAAATTTAGGTCCACTTGGAGAATGCATAACTTTCTCATCCTAGCTCTAAATTACGAACCGTTTGATGCATTGGAAAGGTATTCAAATAATCTTGAACCAAATTTTGGAACCATTTTTGCCCAAAAATGCACCGAAGACCCTCAAAATTGTAATTTACTAAAACATATGAAATTTTGAAAAATTAATCCTGATCATTAGATTTGACTTCTCCCCATCAATTATGCATTTACATCCACTTCCCAATTGCATAATAGAGAAGGAATTCATTGTATCCCTTTGGCACTTGATTTCTTTTTCAATCCTAATTGGATTATGATCCTTCCAATGCATCATAAAGGAAATGAATAGGTCTAGCTCACTAAGTTCTTCCATAGGAGCTATAAGAATTGATCTTTTCCATTATAACACCTAATCATTTATTTTATGTACCAACCCTTTTTTATTATTCATTCAATGAAAAAAGACTCGATGATATAATTAGTATAACTTTCTCATGGCTCTAATTAGTGTGATGCTTTCACTTGGAAATGAATTTCTCAAGGGGAATAGTGAGCTACTAAACCACTAAGCCTCTCTCTAGCTAGAAATTTTGTCCCACGGTCATACTTATTGTTCTCTTATTTTGTCTCTTATAAAACCTCTTATTTTAAAGTTGAGAATCTCCTTACAAACTTTTTTTGGGTCTTTGTGGATGTGAACAATTTTGTCCATCATGTTAAATGGGAATCATGTTGTCTTCTTCACGATTCTTGTGGTTTAGGGATATTTTCAATAAATTATAAATGCATTTTTCTCTTTGCTAAATGGATCATTAGACTTTAAAAGGGCAATGCTCCTTGCATAATTTATAGTGTCTTAGCTCCTAACTCCTCTCTACCTCATGGATGTACATGCGGTCATGGTCATTTTATCAAACAAGACCAAGGATCCCAAGCTCAAGGCTCTTGATTGCAAGGTTCCACTTATCATGCTACCTACAAATGGCCACTACTTCTAGCTAGCTAAATTCTAGCAAGTTCCCTTTCCTAGAACTAGTTGTGTCCTCTATACATGCTTGAGAGTCTATTAAAGACTAAAAGAAGGAACATGCTCAAGTACTAATTGAAAGCATGTGATGATGGTTCTATCACCATATATAGAACAATCTGATGACTATAGCCCCTTTTACCATTGACACCTTCTTATTTAATAATTCTATTTTTATTTCCTAATAATCTCTAATCAAATGTTAAATATACACCTTTTACGACTATTTAAATTACAATTATAATTATTTTAATTAATAAAAAATATATAACACATTCATTAAAAAAAACTTAAAATGCAAGCCGCTGATATTGTGGGAGATTTAGCCCCAAAACAACCACCACATGGTTGACAATAATGTAACCAAAACAACCACCACATGGTTGACAATAATGTATCCAAAACAACCACCACATGGTTGACAATAATGTATTGGTTGTTTAAGCATTTCCAGATAGATAAAACATCAAATGAAATTAACAACGAATATGGTACTCTTTCCTATTAAAGAAAAAATGATATTGGTGTCGGAGCAAATCATAGCTTCAGATTTGTTGCAAGCTGGATCGTGATTTTATATTAAAAAAAATCTAGAATTATTAAAAGAACTTCCATTGGAGCATTTTATTATTTCTACAACGTATCACGTTAGCACATTTATTGATAAGAACATAAATTGTCACACAGAAAGATAAAATAAGTTTCCCTCACTTAGTGACTTTCACATGTTAAAGACAGATTGGTATGTTGCAGGTTTCAGCATCATAGAAATCTTATATAACTGGAGATTCATATGATTAATAGATATTATAATGATGGTGTGTTGTAAATGTCTGAAAGAAAGTAGCTGACATATTATATGTTAGTTGATTTCTACCTTTCCCAATAGAGAAAGAATAAATTTCATATATTTGAGATGAACATATGATAGAGGAAAAAAATTAAATGTTTTCACTGTTGGGTTCTGTTAGGTACTTGTTGACTGTGATTATTATGAATTGGTTAGTGTGATTATTATGAATTGGTTAGAGTGAACACTGTTTCTGTATTTGATTGTGTGTAAGTTTTTTAACACGGTCGAAAAGAAACAGTGTTCATTCTAATTGATTGATTGTGGAAATCTCTTAACATTGATATGAATTGGTTGTTTTATATTTTATATAGATATTTTTTTTAACTGTGTTATGAGGTGAGGATTACAATTTGTTTTTTGTTGTCTTTTTCTATTTGACACCATATTTTCATCCAAGTTTTAATTTGTTTAAGTGATTAATATGAAATTGCACTACTAAAGTAGGCCGTTCTAGAAAAATTAGTGCAATTTTATATAATCTATCCAAATGATTCAAAACTTAGAATTTTTTAGTTTAAGTCAAATGTTATTAATGTGGATAATCATATGAGTGAAACATTCTTTGTAAACATTTCATTAATTTCCATTGCTCCATTTTTTACCTAACCAAACTTTTTGCATATAGAAACTACATTATTTAATAAATTTGGTTGTACTCGTGTATGTTGCATTGTGTGATTACTATGATGTAATAATTTTTTATAGATTTAGGATGAGCATTTATAAATATATTTTATATAGAAAAACAAATTTAAGCCTTGTACAATTGAAGTTGAATATTTATATTTTGAATTTTTATATATAACAAATAACAACCAATCAAGTCCATTAAAAAATAATTGTGAAAATTATAACAGATCATGTAGTCAAGACCATAAATCGAATGCATTCCCTCAAAACAATAACTGACTAAGTGAACTTAAATCAATTTATAAATATAATATTTAAAAGCTTAAAAATAGATTATGTGAGTTCATTTCAATAAATTTCACATAAAAAAATTCATTATAATTAATAATAAAAAGAAATGTATGTAAGTAAAATAAATAGTTGATATCTTATTTTCTAATCACAGAATTATTTATTATTTTACAATTCTACTTTTATTGTTTATATTGTACAAATTCGTGATATTACAAAGAGATAATCAAATGTTAACTTATAACTTGTAAGTAATACATTATACAGCCATACTTCTTTTCTATATATAAAATTAACCTATACTCAACAACTATATTTCAAAGAGCTTAAATATTCTAATTTTTTAAGATAAGTGATAATGGCAGTATAATTTATTTATTTTTTAAACTTGTTTATTTGTATGTCATCTAACAAATTACTTGACCGTGTATAAATAATATTATAAATTCATAGTACTATTACTACATATTCTTTTTCAATTATCCTTGATCATTCAATTTGAACTGTGGAGGAGACTATTGGGTCAGAACTTCTAGAAGCTGCGGATAGACGTTGCATTCTATTTGTATACATTTAGTATTTGTTTTAAAAGTCATGGATGCATTTATGTATTATGACGTGGCTGCATTTATAATATGATATTTGGTTGAGTTGTTAATATTTAAAGATTTGTTTTTTAGTTATACTTTGAAAATTAAGATAGAAATATCTTTCTATATATTATTTAAAATTATCACTTTTATTATTTTTTAAAATTAATTTTTTTTTATAATTTATATTTTTTTTAACTAAATAAGCAAACCATCGTATAATCAGGATAGGATTTGACAAACATCAATGATTGTCAGATTCATTAACTTGATTTTGGTTCTAATGAATATATCAGACTTCTATATTTATTTTTAATAATTGTTGGTTAAGATTTCCAAGGACTCAAATCAATTTAAGATTGATTTCATGTTTTTAAAGTATGTTCTTCAAGTCTTATGCAGCCCAAAATCCGTCATAATCTTTATTTTTCCTCGGAATTTTCTATTTCTAAAGTCCTTTCAAAACTAAACTATTGTTAATCTCACTAAATTTATTCAAATATAGATTTTGTATGCTAAGTATTAAAAGCAATGAACCTGGCTATTTCTTTTGTCTAGATGATTTTAATTAGGAGTTTTCAATTTTTCAATTTAAGTCTTTGTATTCTATTTTTACTTAAACATTATCTATTTCAATGATCAAATATTCAATTGTAATTTTACATTTTATTTATATTAAAAAGTAGGTAAGATTATTTATTTCTATTAATCAAATTTATCATGAATGAAGGATAAGTAGAAATGCAATGATAAGATGATGTTATTAACATCTAAAACTATTTTATAAGTGCTATATTTTCTTTTCTTAAACATCATCTATTTTAGTAGTCAAACATACAATAATGATTTGACAACTTATCCATATTAAAAATAGTAAAGATTTATCTTATTCTATTTTTATTCATCTAAATTGATCATGCATAATAGATCAAAATACAACATTAAGACAATTTGAACTAGGAACAAGTGGTGGACAAATTCTCCACCATGACTAAGAGACGGCCATCACGAGAGCCAAATGATAGATATTGAATAAGGTAGCAAGAAATACAATCAAATTTGAGTCTTG
Organism: Chamaecyparis obtusa; assembly: GCA_027943335.1. Taxonomy (NCBI): domain Eukaryota; kingdom Viridiplantae; phylum Streptophyta; class Pinopsida; order Cupressales; family Cupressaceae; genus Chamaecyparis; species Chamaecyparis obtusa. The sequence goes on from BSBK01000174.1 coordinate 299,595, forward strand.
AAATTTTTAAAAAGAAGGGAACAAATTTTTTACTATGAAGTTGTGTCTACAACTATATATTTGCTTCAAATATAGGATAACAATCAAAACTATGTGCCAAGCAACAAAGTGGAGTTACCTGCATCTATAGGTATTATAAATAACAACAAGTACCACGTAGTGGCCAAGTACTTGCCTTTAATTTTATAAATAAATTTTATTTTAATTTTGATTTATATGTAAAGTGAATTTTTAATTATAATAATTTATAACTAAGTTTAATTTTAATTTTAATTTATATGTAAAGTAATTATTTAATTATAAAAAATTATAAAATTATTATAATTATAGTTCTAATAATATTTTTAATTTTATAAATAATTATAAAATATCATTTATAATTAATTTAAATTGTAAAATAGTTCTACTTATAATTAATTTTAATATTAATTATTTAGTCCAAATAACTCTTTTTCAACAATATTATATGTTATTCTATTAAATCTAAATTTATATAATATATATTAAAATAAATCCAAAAAATTCAATATTTTATAATACAACAGAAATAGAAATATTATTTTAATATAAGAAAAACTTATCAATCTCTTAATAGGTATCTAAAAAGTTGTAAACCATAAACCAAATTTTATAAATAATTATAAAATATCATTTATAATTAATTTAAATTGTAAAATAGTTCTACTTATAATTAATTTTAATATTAATTATTTAGTCCAAATAACTCTTTTTCAACAATATTATAATTTTATTCTATTAAATCTAAATTTATATAATATATATTAAAATAAATCCAAAAAATTCAATATTTTATAATACAACAAAAATAGAAATATTATTTTAATGTAAGGAAAACTTATCAATCTCTTAATAGGTATCTAAAAAGTTGTAAACCATAAACCAAATAAAATCAGATGATATATAAATTAGATTGTATTATTTGAATGCAAATTTTTCATGTACAATAAATAACAAACTTGGTACATTTTAATTGGTTCACTCCAGTAATAAGAGCTCAAATGTATTAGCCAATCATATCATAAAAAATAATTTTTACAAATTATAAACTTAAAAAATTAACATTATAGAATATGTGTTATTTTTAACAAAATAAGAAAATACTAAATTATAATTGGTGCAAAAAATTGGTTTTAGTAATAGTAATAATGTCTTAAACAAAATATTATTTTTAATTACAAGAGTGTTTGTGTGTAAATGGTTAGGATAGAAGTAAGCATCTAGAGGAAATAAATGAGCCCAACTTTTTATTAGATTATGTCATTTATCACTAGGTAGATATGGTATGACATTTATGTGAAATAAGAACAACATCCACATTAGATATGCAAATTGTCCTACATTCTATAAGATTATGTCTTTGTCATGATACGTATATTATGACATTTCCCTAAAATAAGGACAAAATAGGAAAGGACATTAGATATGTGAATTTCCTTATTATAATAAAGAGTCTTCAAAGGAATTATTGTTTTTAGATCAAAACGACCTAGTATAATTTTTTTAAAATATAAAAATAAAAATAAAAAATATTCTCAAAGGAGTTTTTTGAAAAAAAAAAGGGACTAATATAAATTGGTCATCTATTATTTATCTCAAATAAAAATATCAAAATTAATTCTAGTTTATTTTTTTGTGAGAAAATGATAAATATAAATTGCTTATACATGACATGACGATTTATTTGAAATAAAATATCTAGAATGATTCTTTTATTTTTTATAATAATTGAAAAAACCAAGAAATCAATTGACTTCACATGATTATATCTATTCAAATGGACATCATGTGATTAAAGTCGTGTATTTCCTACAATTTAATGGTGAAAATTATTATTGATCTTTATGTGATTTTCTATTTAAAACTAAGAAATGGACATCATGTGATTAAAGTCGTGTATTTCCTACAATTTAATAGTGAAAATTATTATTGATCTTTATATGATTTTCTATTTAAAACTAAGAAATGGACATCATGTGATTAAAGAGGTGTATTTCCTACAATTTAATGGTGAAAATTGTTATTGATCTTTATGTGATTTTCTATTTAAAACTAAGAATGATCACTTGGTCATAGAAGGTATATGTCATATTTAGTTCTCTATAAAAGTGGCCAATGTCACAACAATTTCTATCTTCATCTTGTTTTAAACTAAAAATAATTAAAAATTTCACAAAACAAAAAGAATAAATTATTCAAATAATACTATTTATTTTTATTCTATTTTAACTTTAACAAAAGTAGGTACCTCCTTTAAAAAATCTCATTTTTTGTATGCTTTTAGTAGTATTCTTTTCCATCTTTCAATCCTTACTAAATGTAATCTTTTACCTTTGTCATCTATAGAATATGGGAACACTATTTCTCTTCATATGAAGTTGATTCTAAAATTATAGATTTGTCTTTTTATAGAATAACAATCAAAAGTGTTGGCAAGCAACCAAGTGGAGGTGCATGCATAGATAGGTGTGATAAATAGGTAATAAGGTAAATGTATAAAGTGCATTAAGTATATAGACGTGTGTGAATATGTAAAAAGAATAGGTGAATGAACACAATTGTGTACAAAATAACGTTATTTGTAATCATTATTATTATTATTATTATCATTATTCTTTCAAAAATTATTATTTTTTAGAATTAGAAGAATCTAAATGTGGAGCAAGGTAAATAGTTTGGAATGATTAAGTACATAGAAATATATGTATATGTAAATAAATAAAACAAGTAGGTGGTGAATTTGCTTACTTCACAGTTGCTTGAAAATGTTAGTTGGCAATTGGCTTCAGTTATTAATCAAACTCTTCTCATTTGTACTTCTCTAGAGTCTGTTAGTTTTAATTACATTCCTCACTAATGGAACAGAGCTACTGATTGTTTGGCCAAATGGGCATTTGATCATCCTCAAGGTTGGAATATTATGGATAGGGGGTAGCTTCCCTTAGATTTGTCTCTTGAGTTAGATGATCTTGTTGCTCAGGACAAAGCTCCGTGTTGAGCTCTCCTTTTTGTTTCTCATTTTGTCTTAATAAATTTTTACCCCTCTTTTAGTCAAAAAAAAAAAACAAAAACAAGTAGGTGAATAGGCCCAACTTTCTACAATATTGGGTAATTTGTCACTATTTACATTCATTAAGACATTTTACCAAAATAAGAATAAAATATGAAATCACATTGGAATGTAAACTTTTTAATAATAATAAGATATAGATATAACAAGTGCCACGTAGTGGCCAAGTACTTGCCTTTAGTTTTAAAAATAAATTTAATTTTAATTTTGATTTATATGTAAAGTGAATTTTTAATTATAATAATTTATAACTAAGTTTAATTTTAATTTTAATTTTTATGTAAAGTAATTATTATAATTATAGTTCTAATAATATTTTTTTAATTTTATAAATAATTATAAAATATTAATTATAATTAATTTAAATTGTAAAATGGTTCTACTTATAATTAATTATAATATTAATTATTTAGTCCAAATAACTATTTTTTAGCAATATTATAATGTTATTCTATTAAATCTAAATTTATATAATATATATTAAAATAAATCTAAAAAATATTCAATATTTTATAAAATAACAAAAATAGTCAATATTATTTTAATGTAATATGATACAAATTTCAAGGTATTCATGCTCTTTATTCCTTAAAAAAGTGGTCTATAAGACCTCAAATGTATTAGCCAATATCAAAAAATAATTTTTACAAATTATAAACTTAAAAAATTTAATATTTAGACTATAGAATGTGTGATATTATTAGGTTAGGTTAAATATTTAGTTTATAGTTATGTTAAAATTCAATTAGAAATATAATTAATTCAAACTTTAATTTATATGTAAAATATTTTTTTAATCTTTTTAGTTTTGTTATAATTTTAATTGGTTCAAATGATTAAGCCAATCAAATTATAGCAAATAATTTTTAGATATTATAAACTTAAAAATATTGCATTTTTATTATAATAAATATAAAGCGTACAATAAACAACAAACGTGGTAAATTTTTAATTGGTTCAGAAGTATGATTTTAATCACTCATTAATGAAGACATCCAAAAAGTGATCCAATAGTACTTGCTAGCCTATCGGCAAGTACTAATAATAACTAGTTAACTACTAGAATTCAAAATTCATATACCTTACGGCAATACTAATAATGAAGTCTTCAAAAGGAATTCATTATTTATCTTGAATTAGAAAATACCACAAATGATTCTAACTTTATTTTCTTAATGAAAAATTGACAAATATAAATTAATTATGCATTATTATTTATTTTAAATAAAATGTCTAGAATGATTCCTTTATTTATACAATAATAATAGAAAAAAGAAAAAATCAATTGACATCACATGACTACCTATTCATGTTATTAAAGTCGTGTTTCTTCCCATATTTAATGGAGAAAACTATTTTTTATCTAAATATGATTATATATTTAAAAAATAATAATCACTTGATCATAGAAGGTATATGTCATATTCCATTCTTTATACAAGTGGCAAATGTCACCTACAAAATTTGTATGGTGGCACATGATGGGTCCTATTATTGATTTTCATGTAATTAATAGTATCTATTTAAAACTGAAAATATTCAAAGTGATTCCAACTTTATTGTCTTAACAAAACAAAACATTAAGCAAATAATATTATTTATTTTTATTCTATTTTAATTTGATTAAAGTACTTCTCTAAAAATATATCATTTTTCATTGTACTTTTTGAATAGCATGACTATCTTATTTTTCTAATGGTAAAAAATGTGTATTCTTGAAAAAGAGGTAATGAATTTAAATTTTGCATGGGATAGGCTTTGTACATCTTATATTTGAAACAGTACGAGGTAGTCCCATATCAGTGTCACCATATGTAGACCCAAAAACATATCGACACTATATCAAACATATCGCTAGTGTCGTGGACTATAAAAGGACATTTCCTCTCCTTTCTTAATTAGGTACAAGACAAATTTAAATCTTGGAGGAGTAGGGCTTGTACAATTAGGTGCAAATTGTTTCTAGATTCAATTGTGTACATTTTTTATAAAAACAATATTTTGGATCACACTTTGTAATCTACAAGACATATTTAAATCGTGTACGTGACAAAATATGTATGCCTCATATTTAAAACATAATTTGGTGCCTCTTACATAATAGTAATCTAAAAATCCCATATTCTATAACCCATATATAAACCTAGTTAATATTAACCTTAGCTTCAAATAATTATCTATTTTAAACTAAAAATAATTCAACTTTTTATAATAAAATAAAAAGAATACTATTTATTTTTATTCTCTTTTAACTTTACCAAAAGTACAACTTTTTTTTAAAATCCCATTTTTCATTGTACTTTCAAAATCTCACAAATCAATTTTAATACTATAACTACCCTTCCCATCTTTCCATCCTCATTAGATGTAACCTTATACTTTTGTCATTTTATAGAATATGGAGCACAATTTGTCTGAGTTGAAGACGAACCTAAACGAACCTACACTAGCCGGTGAACGTGAACAGTAAAGAACCTCGCATAGCAACTTCATTAAATAACAAGAGTAGTAAATGCAAATGATTTTGCATAGGATCCGATCACCCGAAAAAATCATTGGAGACCGGTTTGGCCCGCACTCACACATTCATGGAGAGAATATTTTCATCACAGTGTGTTATCGTACAGAGAACGATAAATGCACGTTTACCTGAATCGGTAAAACGTGCCTCCATCGTGCTGGATGTTAGGCCACAAGAGAGACGTGACTGTGGGGCCTACCTCACACCAAGATATTATCATAATGGAAAATAGACCGTATTGTGGGGCCCTCTTCCCTTCAACCCTAACGGCCGTTTGTTCTCTTCCGACGAAATGTGCAGCAGCGTTAACATGTGTGCATGCGTTTTGATGACGTTGATGTTATGAGCGTGGTTATGTGGAGGGGGTTCCTTTCATTAGGGAGTGTTTTTAGGGCTAGCTCTAATTTAGTTAAAATTTATATTAATTTTGTGTACAACCATTCACAATCCAATGCTTATTGGAAAGGCACTAATAAAGTAAAAATAAGTTTGGAGTTTACATGTTTGTAAGTGGGATTTATCTTGACACAAAGTATATAAAAGGAGTTTCAAATGACAATTTATAGTGGAAATTTGATGATCAATTTTAACAAGTGAGTAAATGGAGTAGCAAGCTAAGTAGTCTTAATATTGGAGGAAACTCTATGGTTAAGTCTGTTTGAGTTGGAGTAAGATTGAGATGGATGACCTCTTGGGAAGGTCTAATACTTCACCTCTGTGAGCGTATCTACATGCAATGAGTGTTAAGCAGACCATTCATCTCATGAGAGATGGGTTGTTGTGCAACACTACTCATGGAACACAAGTCAATGAGTTTGACCAAAAAACTAAATAGTCGAATCTTGATAGCAATATCATAAATCAAGTAAATGTTTTATGACTATTATTTATTTTAGAGTGTTTAAAATGTTAAGACATGTTTTAATCTTAATACAATTACAAAAAAATAATATGTATGCCCAAGCTTTTGGTTCAAATTGTGTACGCTAACATTTTGAATCACACTCAATGGTTTGCGATTGTATAGGGGGAAAAGTGAGATGAGGATAAGAAGTGTAACATACCCCACTTTTATGTGGCCAACTATACCTCGGAAGGGCCACAAAGGAAAATATCCTCTAAGCCAAGCCCCCAAGGTTTTGGATCCAAGTAGATCAGCACTACCAAAGTGATGTAGGAGTGTCAATGCAAACAAAGATCCAAAATATATGAAAGAAGATACAAGTTCCTTTAAGCATAGGGTTTGGAAATTAACTAGGAAAGAAGGAAAGATGCTAAATCTAATTAAATATAACAAATCTGAAAGGTAAATACACAAAATAAATAATGTAAATTGCAAACTCACCTTTAGTAGCAAAGTCTCATTCAAACTTGTATTTTTGCACTCAAAACTGCTTAGAACAGTGAGCGGGACTGGATCTGAATGTGAAACTGTGAGACGAACAAAACCTAGAAATCCTTCTGCTCCAAGACTAGGCTAATTTTTCAAGTCTATGCCGACTTGGGTCAGCATAGACCTAGGACTAGGTCGAACTTCGGCCTAGACCTTCTCTACTAAACTCTTTGTCTTCGGATCTGCAACTGTGTCCTATTTTGGAACTCCCAAAAAGTGGATATGAAATTCCTGAAAACCTGATCCTGCAAAAAAATGATTTTGTTTGGTTTTTGAGGGGATTGACTTGGGCAAGCCCCGGTTGAGGAATCAACCTTAAATGTAAATATGAAAGTATGTATATAAAAAGTAAAGAAAATGTATGAATTTACCTTACTTTTGTAGAAACCCTTGAGGAGGATTCGAATCTGTATTCCATAAGGAAGAAGAAGTGCTCTAATGTAATTGAATCTTGTCGAAGAGTAGGATGTCTCAATCAAATGTAATATATCCACCTCACCAAGTCAATAGATCAATGGATGTAGATGTGCTCATGTACTCAAATCAGGTATGCAAGAATGAAGAATGAAGAAGCCCTTCCTTGATTGCCAACTCCGCTATCATCACGGAAGGAAGCTAGATCTTGAAGGGTGGATGCAAGAACATGAAAGAAGGATGAAAAGGCCTCCAATGAACTCCTTTATAGCTCCTTCAAAACTCCTAGGATGCAAGAGATCTCCTATGCTTAAATTCTTGTAGTGTTGCAAAAGGATCTCCTTGAATGCTCCAAAAATGCATATGAATGCTCTTGAATATAATATGAAGTCTTCTTGTATCATTGGAAAATGGAAGCACTTCCATTTAGGACTATTTTAGCCCTCTGAGTAAGTGGTATGGGGTCATGTCAAATGCCTTGAATGGGTCTTTAACTGGGATCTGGCTTTTTCCCCTATTCTGCTTCTCTCTCCACCTTTTTCCATCCTGTTTCTGACACCTGGTCCTGAGAAATTGAGGTTTTTGACCTCAGGGTCAAGGTTGACCTTCTGGGTCAAGGTCGACCTCGACCTTGACCTAGGTCAGAGTCAACCTCGACCCTGACCCTGGGTCCAGATTTCAAGTTCTGGAGGTTTCGGGATGTCGGGCTTTGGAAAGTTTATTTTCCCGCTTCCAGGTCAGCTGTTTCGGATTTCAGAATGGTAAGCTCTTAAATTATATTTAATCTAGGTCCATTTCTAGGGGTTAAGGTTTAAATGGGAATTTAATTATCCTATGTTGGCCTCTCTAGAAGTTTGTGCCCTAGACTACTATAAAAGGAAGCCTTTCTCTCTCATTTTCACATCCACCATCCATTGAATTCAAGCATAAAGAAAAATCAAGTGATCAAGCAATCATCAAGAAAACAAGAAGGAGAAGGAAAGCATTTAGGCATTCATTCATCCTCAAGCATTCAAGCATTCAAGATCCAATTCATCAAGGAGATCCATTGATAGCCATTGAAGGATTCAATCTCTTTGGAGCCCTCTTGTTGAAGATTTCTCCATTTCCATTCAAGCTTCTTCCCATTCCAAGATCCATTCAAGATTGGTGTTGAAGATCTAGTGCAATTGATTTGAGATATCCTGCATATAATTCTACATTCATTTGGAGCATCCATACTTGTGGATTCAAGGATTCGAATCCTCCACAAGGATTTCAACATAAGCAAGGTGAATAGTTCCATTTACTTTGTTTATTTGCTGCAATTTCAATTACATTTCAAGGTTGATTCCAAACCAGGGTTTGACCAAGACAAACCCCTCATCCAAACAAAAAAAAAAACCTTTTTCTTGCAGGTACAGGTGTGAGATAGTGAATTGCAGTTCTGATCTGAGTACCCTTTTTTACAAACTTCTGAGATTCGCGAATAGAATTTTCGTCAAAATAGTGTAGGTCAAGGTTGACTTTTGGGGTAAGATTGTGCCCCAGGGTAAGATCTTACCCCTATTCTCGGTTAAGGTCGATTCTCAGAAAGATAGAAGGTTTATGGGTTTTCTCTGTTTCTGTATTTCTAGGCCAAATCCGGTTGTAGAATTTCCTGAAACTGAACATAGACACTAGTAAATAGTATTTTCTAGATTTGTCATATTTTGAGGTTAGTAGTTATCTTCAATTCAATTAAGATTTATGTAACGAAATATAGGTTTTTTTTTCTTTCTTCATATTCTTTATCGATTGATTCATGATGCAGGGGCATCCAAGGTTAAGGCAGGGGCATTATGTGTCCTCGGTGAAACTGCATGGAGTGTTAGTATTTTGGCCAGTGTTACTTGGTTGCAGCCTTGACCAACGATCTCGGTCATTGAAGGAAGCTTGGTCACTGAAGGAACACGACAGTCTCTAGCACTCAATGAAAGTGTTACTCAGTCATGTCTGTGGTGCTCGGTCGACACTAGTGCTCGGTGATGCCTATCGTACTGGATTAATTCACTGTCGCTCGGTAGTTCTGGCTTACCAACTGGAGTTCTGTGTGATTTGTTGAGCCGACTTGGTGCATTTATTGTTGGTAGCTATTGTTATAGGTCGACATGCTGAATTAAATGTGTGTACACATTTGTAAGCTGACTTGTATGGCATTTAATTATTTGTTTGGGAGACTTAAGGGTTTCATCTTGCCGACTTGTGGTTGATGACTAGTATTTATAGGATGTTTGGGTAGATGTTTAGGGGGTAGATCAGGAGTAGATCATGAAGGAGCAAAGAATTTCATGACTTGAAGACTTGGTGAGTCAGATCTGAGGTTCTGAAGCTGAAGTTGGCAAAGTTGTAGAAAATTTCTTGATGATCTTACAGATCAGATTGATATCTGATGATTGTTTGTAGTAGAGCTAGTGGTTTGCATACTTGGAGACAAGGAGATTGCTTGGAGGCTTGTGAGCTCAAGTTTAGATCTGCCTTAGGGTTTCCATCAGCTTCTGATTGTCTTTGGAGCTAAACTAGCTAAGATTGTATTGGATCTGTTTGTGGATCTTGCAGAATTGTTTTCTAATTGTAATTGGCCCTAACCCGAAAGGCCTTACAGTCAGGCATGTTAATGAAAATCAGTGTTAAACAATTACTTTGTGTTGCATTGTTGAGTATTCTGCTGTGTAATTCTGTTGGCTGCAAGGTTTGGACTGTCCTTCATTGGATCCACCATCCTTGACTGCATCAATTCATTTGTGCATTAACCATTTCCTTTTGGTTGATCAATTTGGATCTTTCCTTTGGGAATTTGAGGTTAAGAAGAAGATCTTTCTTTTATGGTGTTAGATCTTGCATTTACATTTCATATAAAGTAAAAATACAAAAACATTCATTTATTCATGCTTTGTGTTTTCCTAGTTTAGTTCATTTTGCATTTACATTGGTATATGAGCTTTACAACCTCTAGTCCTACTTATAATATTCTGGTTAGATGAAGTCGTAGACTTATGGGTGCCTTTGATCCTGAGTCTTCCTCTCCTTTTATTAGGATTCCATATGACAATTTGATTATTCATGATTCTAATCCTACTATGGAGCATAACTCTTCTCACTCATCTCACGATGAGGATGATGCTTTAAGAGTTCCTCCTAAACAAATCCAAAAACTTTCAACTGAACTTGATAAAATGGGAAATTGGCTTACTCAAGAGAACCATAATCAAGATTTTATTCAAGCTATAGATGCTCTTAAGAAAGTCCTTCGTGATAGTGATCAAGGTGTTAATCTCTTGCATGATATTACTTATCTTGTGCATTCAAATGTTAAACCTTTATCTCAAGAAGCTCAAGATTTAGGATTCACTCCTATTACTAGTGTGGAACCTTCTTCAATTCCTTTACCTAGCATTCCTACTTATACTCCTCCTTTGGTGAGTACGTTGGTTCCCTCTCTTCCTATGAGTGTTCCTCCTGTGTCCCTTCCTACTTCAAAACCTTCTTATCATAATGTTCCTTTTACTTATTCCAATCCTCTTCCAAATGTGGTTCCAAGTGTTCCTTCAGTTGTGTCTTCCATTCCTACCGCTTCATACACTTTACCCAGTGTTTCTAGTGTGTCTATACCTCCCATTTCATCTAATAATTCAACAATCATCAGTTTGGCTCAAACTGTCCTCTTTACAACATTAACTTGCATCTTTAACTCAATCCAAATTTACCATTCCTACATGTGACATGGGAAATCCTTTATCCCTAGACATCATTCATTCTTATGTTCCTCAACAAGCCGATATGCCTCATCTTGAGAATTATAATGGTAAGGGAGACCATGATACTCATGTTAAAACATTTCAAATCCTTTTTAGTGACTATGCTCATGACCATAGGATTTTAGCTAAGTTGTTTGTGAGAACCTTTCACGATAAGGCCTTGCAATGGTATTGTTCCTTGCCTCCTTATTCTATTGATTCTTTTCCAAAACTTTCCAATGTCTTTATTCAATAATTTCAAAATAACATTGTTCTGCAAGTGTCCTTAATTGATTTGATGCATTATTAAAAAAATACTAAGGAAAATTTGACTGAATGTATTGGTAGATTTAAGCATTTGTATGCTCAAATTTCTTATCCTATTCCAAATATTGATATTCAGCATATCTTTATTTCAAATTTACAAAAGGATATTAGAGATAAGATTTTGCTTACTAAATTTACCTCTTTTCAACAACTTTGTGCAGCGCTTCATCATTATCAATTACAAGTGAGTCAATTTGAGAGCAACACTCCAGTGGCTCCTATCCCAATTGATAAGAGTGATGCTTCTCCTAATCCAAACAAGTTTCAAAAACCTAACAACTATGTTAAGATAAATAAACGAGTGAATGCAGTTGCTGATCAAGTTGTTGTTACATCCAATAATGCTACTTCTACATCCACTGCTTTTCATCTGAATCGTACATTTACTCCTCGTTCTGAATCTTTGCATTCCATTATGAATAAATTGTTGACTACTAATATGATTAATCTACCTCCTACTCAACCTCTTTTACCTGCTACGGTGGCATATAAATCCTTTGATTCCAAAGATTTTTGTCAATACCATTGTCAAAATGGCCATGATACTGAGAAGTGTTATTCTTTAAAGCATAAGGTTCAAGACTTAATTGATTCTAATGCCTTATCTGTTGATAATTTTGATGGTAGTAGGAACAAGTTTGTCTCTCCTCCTAATCAAAATCTCCAAATTTATACGAATCCTTTGCCTACACATGATACTAATACCATTGTTCAGCCATCTTCTATGGATATTGTTTATGATTCAAAGATGGATGATCTTAATCACATTGTTAACCATGTGGAGCATGTTGTGTTGTCTCAATCTGTATCTCCACCCCAGCTTCAATCTCAATCTCAACTTCAAGTTCAAACTCAACCTAAGCCTAAACTGAAATCTCAACCAAAACCTCAAAAACAACCTAAGAATAAAAGACCTCTGGAACTCTTGATTACCTTTGATGATTCTGAGACTATTAAATCTCTTGACGGTCCCCTTTACATTTATGCTAGGATTTCTCAGATACCGACGTACGATTGTCTTGTTGATCCCACATCCTTAGTCAATGTTATTACTAAAGAAAATCTTTTTATGAAAAACTTACAACGTGATTCTTATGATACATCGGATGTGTGGATTCAAACTTGTAATGCTTTTCTTTATGCATCATTTGGTTCTATTAACTTGCCTATTGAACTTTGCGGTAAAGTTGTGAACACTACCTTCATTGTTGTTCCTACTTCTAATTAGTTTCGAGTTAAGTTTGGTTTGCCTTGGTTGAATGCCATGCATGTTGTTGCTTCTCCTATCCATAAGTGTCTTAAATTCATTCCTGATGAAGAAGTGAAGATGATTAATCATAGTTTGTATCAACCTTCTAGGCCGAGGGATTGTGCTACACTTAACTTCTTTTGGCCTTCATTACCTAATTCATGTCCTTCTCGACCTGATAACCTCTTTCGCTCATATCAAGCCTATAAGCATCGCAAGATTCTTGAGTTAAGCATGCCGCAAATAGATCTTAACCATGTTCTTTTGCCTACGCCTTCCATACCTCCTTTATCCATGGCTTTTAGCTTTGTTAATCAAGATCCTAGTGTTTCTTTTCAATCTACTGAGAACTCTACTGATCCTCCTATAGAACCTGTGAAGGAACCAGTTGTTGTCCCTCCTAATTCTCAGCATATTTCAAACAAGACAAAACATAACCAATCTGCTAATGAATGTCGTAAGAAGCGTCAAGCTCAAGCTAAGGCCTGTGCCTCTGTTATTCAAAGTTCTTTACCTTCTTTTGACCAGCCTATGCATGATGTGTTATAAGAAGTTCATACTAATAATGATGTTAAGATGCATGATTATGATGGTTCTATTCGTATCTTAGATCCTATTTTGATTAATCTGGATGAAGAAGATACTCTTGATGATACTAATGATGTTAATGATGAATATGAAACTATTGACATTGACATTAATTTGCCAAATATGCTTTCATTACAATTGACAATTACACCTAGTATCGAACATTATGATTCTCAAGAGGATCCTTGTTTGGAACTGGCTATCATTCCTACTGTGCTAGATATAGTCCCTCTTGCGAGTTTCCCACCTTCACGAAATGATATATAACGAGACGGGGAGACTAGGTAGCACACTTGATGGTAGATTTTTTTGTGTTTGCCTATTGTATTGTGCTTCTCCCGTAATGTATTTTCTAAATGTTTGTTACATTCTCTTATATGACCCTTGTTACTTTTTAGGTGCAAGGTGATAAAGGATTCAAACTTGTTGTACAATTCCTCTATATGTATCTTTACTCTTCTATATATTGTTTTCATGTTATGTTGTGTATGTGCTATTGTTCATAAATGTTTCCTTATGTAGTCTACTTGGATTTGTGACCTGGTAGCACTGAATCTTTTTGGTCTCCATGTCATGGTCCGAAAAGACTCTTCTTCGTAACTCTTATGTGTTCTTTCCTCCATTGTGATTATAGTTCTACTTTCTTTGGGGAATGATGTCAATTCATTTAAAATACTATCATATATATATTATCTTATGATCATACTGACCCCATGGTAGGTAGATCCCTTCTATGTTCTTTGTATGTTTATGTGGTATTTCCCTTGATTTGTCTTCGCTTGGGGGCATCACGTAGTGGAAACTTAATTAGTGGAGTTGTTTATGTTTCCGTTCAAGCCATTGCTCCTATTAAATTGTTAGCAATGACTTTAACGTGGGGGCATACACTCTTCTCACCTGTTGCACACACGCACTTTCAATACATATATTTTTCAAGGCACTTTTTCTCCCTTTATGGATTAGTGGCTAATCCTTAAAGCATGGATTTTTATCTTATAGGATGTCTTGATCCCTCCAGTTTCAAATTTTCAAAATTTTTGATCCCTTAAGGTCGAAGGTGTCCTTAAGACTGGATCTCTTTTGTTTTTGGCTTTGCTCTTTTGGAATAGAATATTCCTATCCTTAAAGGGTTGACTAGTGAGTAGCCACATTCACTAGGTGATTCAATTCCATCTTTTCGATTGCGTTGTTTCCTTGTGTGGTTCACAATGGGATATAAGTTCTCATTGGGTGAGATAATCACACCATCTCTCTCTCTTTTCTAGAGATGTCTCTCTTATTGTAATCTTGGAGTTGATGAAGACTTGAGTCCCTAGGAGCTTGAGGATTTCTTTGTCTCTTTGATTTCAATAAGATTATCTTTTTCATTGTGATCTACTTTACCAAGAGTTTGCATCGAGTCCATACTCTTGCTAAAGTGGGGGCTAAATGTATCATCAAAAAATGGAAGCACTTCCATTTAGGACTGGTTTATCCCTCTGAGTAAGTGGTATGGGGTCATGTCAAACACCTTGAATGGGTCTTTGACTGGGATCTAGCTTTTTCCCCCTATTTGACTTCTCTCTCCACCTTTTTCCAGCCTATTTCTAGCACCTGGTCCTAAAAAATTAAGATTTTTGACATTAGGGTCAAGGTCAACCTTCTAGGTCAAGGTTGACCTCGACCCTGACCTAGGTTAGAGTTGACCTCGACCCTGACCCTGGGTCTAGATTTCAAGTTTTGGAGGTTTCAGGATGTCGGGCTTCAGAAAGTTTATTTTCCTACTTTCAGGTTGGCTATTTCTGATTTCAGAATGGTAAACTCTTAAATTATATTTAATCTAGGTCCATTTCTAGGGGTTAAGGTTTGAATGGGAATTTAATTCTCCTATGTGCCTCTCTAGAAGTTTGTGCCCTAGACTAGTATAAAAGGAAGCCTTCCTCTCTCATTTTCACACCCACCATCCATTGAATTCAAGCATAAAGCGAAATCAAGTGATCAAGAAATCATCAAGCAAGAAAGAAAGAGAAGGAAAGTATTCAAGCATTCATTCATTCTCAAGCATTCAAGATCCAATTCATCAAGGAGATCCATTGATAGCCATTGAAGAATTCAATCTCTTTGGAGCCCTCTTGTTGAAGATTTCTCCATTTCCATTCAATCTTCTTCCCATTCCAAGATCCATTCAAGATTGGTGTTGAAGATCTTGTGCAATTGATTTGAGACATCCTACATACAATTCTACATTCATTTAGAGCATCCATACTTGTGGATTCAAGGCTTTGAATCCTCCACAAGGATTTCAACATAAGCAAGGTGAATAGTTCCATTTACTTTGTTTATTTGTTGTAATTTCAATACATTTCAAGGTTGATTCCAAACTAGGGCTTGACCAAGACAAACCCCTCATCCAAATAACAAAACCCTTTTTCTTGTAGGTATAGGTGCATGACAATGAATTGCAGTTCAGATCTGAGTACCCTTTTCAGTGAACTTCTGGGATCTGCGAATGGAATTTCCGTTGGAACAAAGCATGTCAAGGTCAACTTTTGGGGGTAAGATTGTGCCCCGGGGTAAGATCTTACCCCTATTCTGGGTCAAAGTTGACCTTTCTCAGAAAGATAAAAGGTTTTTGGGTTTTCTCTATTTCTGTATTTCTAGGCCAAATTTGGTTGCAGAATTTCCTGAAATTAAACACAGACACTAGTAAACTGTATTTTTTAGATTTGTCATATTTTGAGGTTAGTACTTATCTTCAATTCAATTAAGATTTTTGTAATGGAATATAGGTTTTTCTCCTTTCTTCATATTCTTTATCGATTGATTCATTTGTGCATTAACCATTTCCTTTTGGTTGATCAATTTGGATCTTTCCTTTGGGAATTTGAGGTTAAGAAGAAGATCCTACTTTTCCCACACACAATATCCCAACCATACTTTATCTTTAACACATCACACCATCATCTTCTTATCTTATCTCTACATCATTTTCTTACTTCACACTTGTATGCATGTGTAATTGAATGTAAGTGCTTGTGTATATATCAAATGAAGAGGGAAGGCCTGTAATGTCCATGTCATTAAATGAATAATAAAACTATTGTATTTAGGTCCGGATCGATTTAGTTTATCTCAGGCCCATTTTTTATTTTTGTTGGCGTAGGTGTAGTTGTCATCATCGGCTCTATTTATGCACCCTTGGGAGTTTCCCCAACAAGTATTTATGGCCGGCATGTAGGATGAATTTAATATGATGTGATTTGATATTTTAATTTTAATTGTGAATTCTTGTTGGGATTCTGTTGTCTTCCATTTCAAAGGTGAAAGACCCTCCCTATTTGGTATTTCACAATTTCAGTGGGATTCAACCCTCACCCTACTCTTCTTGTTCTCTGGTTCTGGATCTGGAAAATCTAAAGAAATATCTATTATTAATATTTCCTCTTACAAGTACTTATTTTTGAATTGTGTAATGGTACTAAAGTTCCTTACGGAATATATTAAATTGATTGGAGCATATTGAAGGCTGGAAATCTCTTAGACACCATTCTACATTGTATGACTCTCATCCCTTAGCATACAACCCTCAACTCGTTTTGTATGGTCTGCACTTCCTACCGTATGGTCTGCACCATCCACCCCCGCATGACCTGCAACTCCCCACCGTATGGCCTGCAACATACACTTCCATACAACCTTTAACTCCCCACCGTACGGCCTACAACATACACTTCCATATGGCCTACAACTCCCCACCATACGACCTGCAACATACACTTTCGTACGGCCTTCCACTCCCTACCGTACGGCCTGCAACATCCCCTTCCGTACTTCCCGCCAATCCTTTCTGTACAGTCTGCAACTCCTTACCATATGACCCTCACCCTTCACTCCGTACAGCTTGCATCTGGCTACTGTACGGTCCCCCCATCCTCACCATATGGCTTGTAAGTTTTACTCACCATACAAACACTGTCAGACAACCATTCGAGAGAGATTTGTTGATGAAGGGAGCCTATTTGGTGATAAGGATAGCAGTTTGGTTTCCGTACAAAAGCAGGGGACATTATAGTGGTCTCAAAGATGGTGATTCTAGCATCTTGTGGGTAGTGAATGAAAGTTTATACTAGGAAGAAGAGAAGATATCTCTCAATTGGAAGAATGGTGGACTAGAAAGATCCTATCATTGAAGTCATGACTCTTTTGAGAGAACTTGCTAGGAACCAAGCCTAGATAAATGACACTCAGGGCCTCATGGAAGAGACGTTGCAAAAATTGGCTCAAGGAAAGATATTTGCTGAACAAAGTGACAATTATGTCTTAGCAAGGGAAAATCCCCAAACCGTACACTCTCAACCGTCAATGCCAACTTTCCCTCCATGGGAGGAAGAGCATCACATAGAGAAACCAACTTTCCAAGAAGTGCAGGATCAACCTCGGGAAGATTGGAGGAACGCAAATATGGAAGGAGACATATCCTACAAATATTACGCTAAGCTGAGAATGAGGTACTCTGGTGGAAACAAGTGTGGTTATCATAATGATGATCTCAGATAGAAGATTGGCAAGGTTAACCTGTCATCCTTTGATGGGTCTGGATCCATCACAACTTGAGCATGGGTGCAAAAGGCAATCACATATTTATAGCTCAACCCTATACCAGAGGATGAGGCCATCAAATTTGTTGCACTGCATTTGGAAGGGGCAACCTATGAATGGTGGCGTCATGGCATGGTTACTCTTGGCCACGATCAAATAAATTCATACACCGAATTCATTGAGAGACTGATAAATCATTTTGACGGAAGAGATAAAAAACTAAATTTCAAAGAGTTGGCTCAGTTGAAGCAATCTACACAGTTGATGGATACATAACATAATTTCAAAGAATGTTTGTCTTGGTAATAGATATTTAAGAAAGATGTTTGGTGGTACTATTTACGAATGGGTTGGCAGAACCTTTGAAGGGCTGGGTGAAGGGATTAAATCCCATCACACTTACGGAGGCAATTGGGAAGACATGTGACATGGTGACATCCTCTTCTTCTTCCACCAAATATTACTCATAGTCCAAACCACCTCTCGCTCAAAAGGAGAAAGACAACATACCCCCACCTAGGAAGGTCCTGTTGGAGGAGGCAAATAGGAAGGAACTCACAAGGAAGAAACTTTGTTTCAACTATAAGGAGCCATGGGTATCGAGACATCGATGCCTTGGCAAAGAAAAAATCCATTACATTGAGGTATTGTCTAACGGTGAGGAGGAATAGGCACTGGAAGTCGAAGGGGACAAACAACATGCTTCTGGGGAGGTAAACATCAATCGTGTAGAAAGAATAGCCACACTCTTAAAGAGAGGAGGTTTCATCACTACTGTTGGAGATCAAAAATCCTAATTGTATTTTGAGTCCATATTTTGCAAAATTTGTCAAGTGTCAGAATTGTGCCTTTGAAAATCATTAAAAGATGCCTAGTTTGAGTGCATTGAAAAAGGGGCCTATTGTTTTTCATGATGAGTCACTTGGATAGGGTGTCTATCACCTATCATTTGACATATGTAATAGGTTTGAGGACCTAGTTTTTAGTTCTGACATGTTTTAGAAGTGGTCATTTGAAGGTGTTGCTGAAAATTTGCATAAAGTGTATTTCCTGATTTTCACTAAATAGCCCACTTTGGAAGAATGCATCTTTTGCCCAGTGATTATTCATAACATGTGGGTTGTTGCATCATGTTTTAGGCATGAGAGAGAGTTTCCATACCCATTTTCAGCCCCCCATGTGCTCGTTTGATCTACTTGCCAGAGCCATTTCATTTGCAAATTGTTAAAATCTTTGAGTGTGCATGGTCCAGTTTTCTGAATGACCTACTTTGAGGTCTCCTAGTTCACACCTAGTTCAAGTTCAAGAATAATTGAAGGTTTTTCTATGTTGTAGACCTGGAAGTGTACTTTCCTTAAGATTTTCAAGTCCCTGCCAATCCATCCAATCACTTTTCTAAGCCAATTCTAAACCCAATTTTTGCATTTTTCACCGAGTTTGTCCAGAATATATCTATGAGGTTGACTTTAGTGTTTAGTTACATTTCTCCCTGTGATCTTTTGGGTAAATTAATTATGGATTTTTGTACCTTGTATGGAGGTGAATCAGTGCCTAAGTTGTTGTTTCCTAAAGATTCTAGTTGGTAAGTTTTCAAAGCTAGTTCTAGAAGTGATTTGTGCAATTTGGCAGTTCAGACTAAATCACTATTTCCGAGTGGCCATGTTTGGCCATTAATATCTTTTGACTAAAATATTTTTGGGTGATCTCCTTTGGCTTATGTGTTTACATGTTGGAGGTGGGCTTAAGTTCCTATTGGCATGTTCTTGTGGGGGCTTTTTGTCAGTTTTAAAGGCTGCTCTCGGAGGCCAGTTAGTGTTATTTGACAGTCTCACAAAGGTGTTAAGGATTTGAATGGTGTGTTTAAGTCTTGATGGATCAATGTCCAGTTTCATCAGGGGACTACCATTTCGGTGTGCATGCTTTATTCCATGGTGTGTGCACTTGTCTCAAAATGATACCCACACACTCAACAAGTAAATAGTCATTGGGGAATCTTGTCAGCTCTATTTCAGCTGAAATGCCATTCATAAATGTATGCAAAATGTAGAAACATGGGAAAGGTAGAAAACTATTTGATTAAATGTCTTGAAGTAGTGTAACCTTTTAAAATTACACAATCACAAGATAATGCATAAAATAAAATCGATCTATTAAAAAAGTTTTTTAGAAACTTTCAAGCAAATACAATTCACAGCCTGAACCAATATGGGCATCATTCAAAGAACAATGAAAGGGGATTTTCTATTTTATGGAAAACTAACTACTATTTAAAAATGTTATTCTTTGTTAGACGTATATTTGAGATTTTCTATCGAGCTTCACTTTGCAGTTTTCACTCTCTTATATATAAATCTAATTTGATGAACATGGTGATGCAGATTGGTTGATGAACATGTTTAAGAAGTAAAATATTTCTTAAAGTAAGTGAATGAGAACTAATATGGAATAAGAAGTAGGTGTTTTTGACCATTGAATCTACGTCATTGGTTTAGTTTGAGTTTCACTTGGTTTCGAGAATAGTTTAATATTCACTACTTAACAAGGCCAACCACGTGAAGGTGGAAGCTCATTTGGCCCCTCCCCCCCTAACATCACTCTAAATTCCCCATTAACATCTAATAACATTCATTCATTCATTCATCCATTTTTGAAATATAACATTCAATCATTATAATCACATAACATTCATTAACACATAAAATTCATTAACACACAACATTTACATGAATAATTCATTAATACATCATTCATCAACATTTACTAGTACAAAATTACATCCATTAAGACAATGTTCTTTCATTAGCAAAAAATGTTAATTACAATTATTTCTTTTTTTGTTTCTTGCTCATTTCTCTAAGGTAACGACAAAGCGAAGCATCAATATAATCCTTATCATTCCCCTCCTCTACTACTTCTAATCTCAGCACATGTCTCCTCCTCATCTATTCAGGAACAAGAGGTTATTGTGCCAAAGGGGGGTCCGTTGCAATAACAACTGCGTCATGTGTTAAATTCACACCATTTTATATTAGTGTTACAAGTATTTTATTAATTAAAAGAACTATAAATCAAAAAAGAAATTTAAAAGAACAAAACATAGATTTTCTTTACCTGAATGTGCCACATCATCTACACGGTGATCACTCTAAACATCCTCCACTCGTTCAACATGACGTTTTGTATGCTCTAAAATATACACAAAAAAGGTTACACCAATTTGAATTTAAGATGTTAAATTATATTAATAATTACATAATTAATTGTCAATAGCAAATGAACTCCTTCATCAACACTACGATTCACATCAGGGCCTTCATCATGCGGCGTAGGTTCTATGTTAGGATTACGAGGCTGCATTGCAATGTCATGCGCATTATTATCATTGTTTTCTTTTTAAAAATAAAAATAGTCAGTTTATGTTCGAAATTAACATCAAATATATTTTTTTCTCAAGTATTCAATTTCAAATATTTTTCATTTGGCATATTTACCTGTTCAACCGATGTAGGAGACTCTTGGGTTGGGCCAATGGAAGCTTGGCATAGGCGTTTAGCCATGACTTGATAGCCTTCCTTGAAGGCAATTTTTTTGTGTTTCGTTGTGGCCTCTAAAATTATGAGCCCTACATTTTTTGATTAAACAAAATTATTTTCAATTTATAAATAATTTTGATCCGGAATTCATTTACTACTACTTACAGTTCGTGCTTGAATTTTTGAATATCCACCAAAGCCAAGTTTGTGCTGCCCAATCTTTTGCAATCTGGCCTTTGTTTCCTTTGACGTGTCCTGCAATCTATGAAAAGTTTGAAATATGTTAGATGATAGAGATATAAAGATCACTAATTAGTGCATTATTACATTCTACTAGTAGTTAATACTATCGCATACCTTCTTCTCTCATTTAATTTGTTGGTGTAATTCCTCTTTGAGTATCCCCTTTCTCCTTTGCATCCAAAATGAACTCATTCCAATGCCTCACTGAAATAAAGGGAGGATGCTCGTACTTTGGGTTTTGGACGAGACTCCTTCTATATGAGTCCCTCATAGTCTTAAGATGTTTGGTAGCTTTTTCTAAAAATTTCTTCTCCTCAAAAATGTTACTACCAAACTCATGCTCTAAATATTTTATGAGCTGATCTTTTAATTTTTTTTTCTTGTAAGTTCCACCTTTTAAGAAAAAATACAAAATTGTTAGATAGAAAAATTAACTAAAGTTGTGTACCTTGAATATAGTAAAAGAAAAGGCCTGAATGAAAGGAAAAATATTACCAATTAATGATATGAAATAAAAATAGTGGGATAGGGTTAGTTCACTTATGATGTTCCACCTTGTACGTATGGTGGGCCCAAATATGTTCAATGTGAAGTCATAAAGCATCTTATAAAAAGAATTGTTTCCTACAAAAATGTCATGGGATCATCAATCCAAAACTTGTTATGAATAGGTAAATACATATTACAATATAAATAATAATAATTTTAAAGTACCTAGAAGCTTAAGACATTTAAAGGCATCAATTCTTTATAATCAATAAAAAATGATGTCTGCATAACTCCCGTGCTAAAAAAATGGGTAGATCCAGGAAACGATGGTGAATTATCACCAATACAAGTACTCTGATCTGTATCTGGTGTAGCAGACATCAATGTATCTCCTACTCCACAAATTAATCCACTATGAGATACACCCAAGATTAAAGTACAAATTATCAAATCATAATTAACACAAAACCAAATATAGAAAAACAAGGATTTACCAGGCATAGACCATGAAGGCATTGATGTTTGCATGCCCCTTGTTGCCGACATTGCACTGGACAATCTGGGATGGACGTCGGTCAAACTTCTAGGAGGAGTCGCCTGCACTTGATGACCTAAACAATACATTATTAGCAAAGACATTCTGAAATAATAAAAGTAAGAGTAGCTTTCAACAAAGTTTGACTGAAGATTTTCTTAGAAATTTTGAATTAGTTGTAACTGTACCTTTTCCTATAGTTGTATCTACGGTATCAGTAATTCCAATGAAAAACATACACTTCTAATAAGTAAGTCCAATAAAGTTTTTGAATGTTCCAAAGAAAAAATTCCTTGTAACTTGTTAACTTAAGGATTATTTTACCTGAGGTGGTCGGAGTTCTGCTAGTACTAGCCTCACTGTGATGTCCATGACTAGGTACTTGAGAAAACAAAAAATCCTGTAACAATAACACATACATATTTTAGTTCATGACATAAAAGAGTATAAAATATAAACCTTTATTGAACTTTTGTTATAACTAAAGATTCATTACTGCTTACTTCAGAACAACATGCTTGCCGCATAAATTCCTCTTTCCTTGCCAACGTCTCCTCAGTTGGATTTGATCGACCAAAATGGCAAGAATTTCTGCACTGAATTTTTTTAGTTTTTTCTTCACCATATTTATAGGGTTAGGGATATCTGGGATATCCTCATCCATATCTACAACTATTGTCTCTATTGTTGCAGGTGCTTTCCCCCTATCCTGAACATCAATTTTTGATAGGAATATCAGTAAAAATATTAGAATAACTCTAAAACCTTAAATAAAATAACATAATAATATAACATTTTTCAACTATCTAATTTGTACAATTACAATAAGGTTTATCATTGCTGAGGAATGGGTGGGAGGAGCATCCCCACAACCTCTATCATGTGGGGATCCATGTCATCCTGTGACAAAGATTAAAAATAAAAATTTCAGCGAACTAAAAGCAATAGACTTAGCAAAAAAAACTTATTAACAAAATGGTATATTAGAGTCATAAACTTGAGGTTAGTTTAAATGGTATATAGTACTTACCACCCCCATGATAGTAACTTTGTTTGTATCTATGCGATTTAAATGGTAATCTATTAGCAGTTCTTCCCCTGCACTTATTGATTTTATCACACATACAAAAACACGATTCCCCTCATGCACCTCAAATATGCAATTGGGTTGCTTATTAGTTGACCCAAGTCGTGTACTATTTATAAAACCCACAATATTCTCTGTTTCTTTTGGTCTGCAATCAATGTACATAGAAAATCTTTTACTTTGATCATTTTCTTTCCAGTGTATATAATTTGTTGACAGTGCATACCTACACATACTTTTTTTATATTGAACAATCCACATCCAATCATTGTAATTGTAACAAGGTTCGACATACTCCATCAATTCAAAAAAATTTTTGTAACATACCTTTATCCCATCCATGGAAAATAGGCCCAAACCATGTAATGAGGATGGAGCTATGCAATATATCCTCTCGTTAACACAAAAATTAGTGTTAATTGGAGGTAGCTCATTGGGTACCCATTCTTTCTCAAGATGCATGTACCGAAAGGGCACCTTGATGTTGCCTTTGGTCTCATCATCATAAGAACATGAACCCCCTTAAGCAAGGAAAAATTGCATGTGTTTATTGAATTGTTTTCTAATCTTTTGCCCTCTAGTTGATCTCCCTATTTTAGTCGTACTACATGTCAAACTTTCATCTACCATTCCCGCATTTCCCTCATTTAAGGAAGATAGATCTGACAAGTACCTATTTGGTGGTTCCTACAATCCATCAAATGAGATATTGTCATGTCCTCACTTCAAATAGAATTTTGATAATAATTAAATAATAATTTTAAAAATAGACAAATAAATAAATAATAAAAAATATTGTTTATCAATTCATAATATTAATCAAATCAATATAATGCTAATAATTAATCAATATATAGAATAATAAAGTCTTGAATAGAGTCATGACCCATACGGTTCTTCTTTGTCTATATGTGGGAGATATAAAATGTAAGTTGAAAATGAAGGAAAGGCACAAAAAAACATGAATCATATAAAAGGATCAGAAAAGTGACGAAGATAAGTCATATCCTTAGCATAGCACGCAAGCAACATAAGCCTTGAATTCGGTCAATTAACATTTGAGGTATTAATCTATAAAATTGGTATTTTTTTACCACCGAACAAGGAAGAGATAATAAGGGGTCAGCGAAGTATGGGAGCATTGGTATTAAGTCAGTGATAAGGAGATGAGACAGTCATTGTAAAAGGCAATCATAGTACATGCTCAGTGATAAACAAGAAGAATATAAGAAAATTATGTCTATTTATTAATAAACAATGAAATCAAAATTTTATATCAATTATGTATTATATATATATGGTGTATTAACTTATACCTACTGATCTATGTCACTATGCAGGATCCTCGTTAAAGGGGCTAAATTTCCTGCATATGTTAAAATCATTTATCTTAAGTTAGCTAAAAATTACATGATACGTATGCTACAAATTACGTAGAAGACAACATGAACAATATGCAAGATCATAGACATGAACAAATTACCTTTACCTTATATATGGAATGCAAGATCGTCAACAGAAGGGGTGACGATGTGTGTAGTAAATTGCCTATTTCTAGGAAGGGTGACAATAAAAAATAAATGCATGTATCAACAATAATTATTCCATTTAGATTTGACAAACATGCAAATTTGACCAAGCATTACTGGGAGCTTAACCCAGCAGCAAATGGACTTGTGATATCATTTTCACAATAGTACATGTGTTTCTGGATAAGCTCCCATTAGTGCTTAGGAAAATATGCATGTTCACAATAGTACATGTGTTGCTGGGTAAGCTCCTAGTAGTGCTTAGGAAACTCTGATTTTTACAATAGTACATGTGTTGTTGGGTAAGCTCCTAGTAGTGTTGGGTAACCTATGCATATACAACCTTAACATGTGCATATAAGATTCAATCAGAGAAGGTATATGCATAGGTGATAAACATGCATTTTTGACCAAACATTGTTGGGAACTAGACCCTGCAACAAATGGACTTGTGATGATTTTTCACAATATTACATGTGTTGCAGGGTCATCTCCCAGTAGTGCTTAGGAAAATATGCATGTTCATCAACTGTTCATCACAGTACTGCTTAGGAAAATCTGAATTTTCATCACCTATGCATATAAGAGTCAATCGGAGAAGGTATATGCACAGGTGAAAAACATGCAGATTTGTCGACCAAGCATTGCTGGGAGCTAAACCCTGCAAAAAATTATCTTGTGATGATTTTTCACAATAGTACATGTGTTGCAAGGTAAGCTCTTAGTAGTGCTTACACAAATCTGCATGTTCATCACCTATGCATATGAAGTGGCTCTAATGGTAGATACAGTCATTAAACAACCATTTTGTCAACTCTAATTTTCTCAACATAGAGGGACATTTATCATAGCCATAGAAACATGATTATTTTTAAATGGAATACACCAAGGAGTACCATCAGAAATATTAACCATTTATAATCATGAACAGTAAACCTAAATCAAATAGCTCATCTTTTTATCAACATATGTAGTCTCTGTGTATATGAAAAATGAATGAAATATCAAGCTGAAATAAAATAGTGAACACAAATTCAAATTCAAGGCCTAATTTATCAAGAGCAACAAACAATGTGGAACCCCATGAAAATAAAAAAAAGAAACATGCTTTGTCAACAATGTTCAAAATCTTATCACCAAGCATAGACATAGGAAATCAAAAAGGGACAAAAGACAAAAAATAAGAAAAAATCATTAGGACTATAGAAAATCAAGTTCTAGAAATGGACGGTTATGATGCTTTGCCATTCCAACAATTGAGCATTCATCATTTGGTACTTCTTGGTGTATTCCAATTAAGTATGTCAGACACAAAGTATTCCATTTACATTTGACAAACATGCAAATTTGACCAAGCATTACTGGGAACTAGACCCAGCAACAAATGGACTTGTGATGATTTTCATAATAGTACATGTGATGTTGGGTCATCTCCTAGTAGTGATTAGGAAAATCTTCATGTTCATCACATATTCATTACAACAATTGAGCATTCATCATTTGGTACTACTTGGTGTATTCCATTTAAGTATATCACAGTTCTGCTTAGGCAAATTTGAATTTTCATCACCTGTGCATGTAAGAGTTGATCAGAGAAGGTATATGCACAGGTGAAAAACATGCATATTTGACCAAGAATTAATGGGAACTAAACCCTACAACAAATGGACTTGTGATGATTTTTCACAATAGTACATTTGTTGCAGGGTAAGCTCCAAGTAGTGCTTAGGCAAATCTGCATGTTCATCACTTGTTTCTTTGAAAAGTTTCCAGATTCTAAGAAGAGGTATGAGTGGAGGCTAACGAAGGGATATCTATGAAGGTTTCATAGACCTATGTTACTTTTGTCCCACCTTAACTCAGTATAGAAGATATTCTCTAGAATTTTAGAGATCTAGCAAATCTTCACAAATATCCCTTCTAGCCTCCACTAAATATACGTGTTCTCAGAATCTAAAAACTTTGATCATTGATCTATTTGGTTTTGACAGTTAGTTTTATGACTGTTATGGAATAGTTTTGGGCAGTTAGGTGGTTGTAGTCAGGTTTCTTTGAATAGTTTGAGTCTATTTCAATGCAGGATTTCCAAGGTTACAAACTAACAGGGATATTACACACAGTTTGGTGCAAGGAGGTAGAATGGTCACAAGAATGGATTGAGATTTTAATGAGTGTATTATTTGAGTGTATTGGGATCCTTAGAGGAGTAAAACACAAATGATTACACAAACATGTAAGTAAAATAGAAGGCAATGATCTTACATCACTATTCACTCAAGAACACGTTTCCATAAGCAATTTAATTCACTGTTGTAGTGATTGTACCCACAGGAAGAGATTTATTGTTGCAAGGATGATTTTTATTTATTGATTGGAATCACTAAAAATTTGGTCTCTTACAAATCACACCCTACTTCTCTCCTTCCACTCATGATGCAGGGGCATCCAAGGTTAAGGCAGGGGCATTATGTGTCCTTAGTGAAACTGCATGGAGTGTTAGTATTTTGGCCAGTGTTACTCGGTTGCAGCCTTGACTGATGGTCTCGGTCATTGAAGGAAGCTCAGTTACTGAAGGAACTTGGCAGTCTTTGGCACTCGGTGAAAGTGTTACTTGGTCATGCCTGCGGTGCTCGGTCGAAACTGGTGCTCGGCGATGCCTGACGTACTCGATTAATTCACTGTCGCTCGATAGTTCTGGCTTACCGACTGGAGTTCTGTGTGATTTTTTGAGCCAACTTGGTGCATTTATTGTTGGTAGCTATTGTTATAGGCTGACATGATGAGTTAAATGTTTGTATACATTTGTAAGCCGACTTGTATGGCATTTAATTATTTGTTTGGGAGAGTTAAGGGTTTCATCTTGCCGACTTGTGGCCGATGACTAGTATTTATAGGATGTTTGGGTAGATGTTTAGGGGGGAGATCATGAGTAGATCATGAAGGAGAAGATAATTTCATGACTTGAAGACTTGGTGAGGCAGATCTAAGGTTTTGAAGCTGAAGTTGGAAAAGTTGTGGAAAAGTTCTTGATGATCTTACATATCAAATTGATATCTGATAATTGTTTGTAGCAAAGCTAGTGGTTTGCATACTTGGAGACAAGGAGATTGCTTGGAGGATTGCGAGCTCAAGTCTAGATTTGCCTTAGGGTTTCCATCAGCTTCTGATTGTCTTCAGAGCTGAACTAGCTGAGATTGTATTGGATCTATTTGTGGATCCTGTAGAATTGTTTTCTGATTGTAATTGGCCCTAACCCGGAAGGCCTTACAGCTGGGGATGTTAATGAAAATCAGTGTTAAACAATTACTTTGTGTTGTATTATTGAGTATTCCACTATGGAATTCTATTGGCTGCAATGTTTGGACTGTCCTTCATTGGATCCACCATCCTTGACTGCATCAACTCACGTAGATCTTAATACAAATAAACTCCTAACTCCCCAAAAACTAATTGTACCTAACTCCAAATTGTCCCCAAATAGTCACAAAATTGACTATTATAACCAAAAAACAAATGAGATGGTTTTCAAGTGAACATAGAAAGGATAGAACATGGTACACCTTATAGATTATATGGAGTAAACAATTATCACTGGACTGATGTTAAAGAGCAGACATATATTTCTTTCAACATTGGTTCATATTTTGATACTATTCTATGTGATATTATGCCTTTGAGTGATTGTGTATGAGGATAGCATGAGGATGAGGGGTCAAGAGAAAACTCATCCAAGCACATGTATGGGGATAGCATATACTAATGTAAAGGTATTGCATTGTTTTTGGGTACTAAGTATGATTTTGTTGTAGGTGTATCCTACTGTGGTCCAGATTTCTAGCATGGTGAAGTTGACAAGGTTGTGTCAGAGTCACATAGTGGCATGGTGATGCAACAATGTTTCTAAATAGCAAGGTAGAAATTCCATTTTTCTACTATTGGTCTTTAATTTCCTGTAATTTTTTACCAAAGTTTGAAGCTTCTTACTAAAAGAAATTTTAAAGTGAAAAATAAAATATGCATGTAAAGATGTCTTGGCTACGAGCAACTACACAATGGCAACTTGACAATCAAATCAATACTTATAGTAACACATTAGATATGATTTTATGCATGTCAAATGTGCAAAGCTTCAAAGAACATGCAAATAATATTTTTAATTACTATGATATAATGTCAACTAACATATTGTGTTTGCAAGAAGTACACTTGTAGTCTTTTGAAACAAATGGATTCTTCCAACTATATAACACATATGTAATGCATTAGATTCGTGGGTTAAGAACACTAACTAAGAAGCATTTTTTGCTATAAAAAAACAAAACAATGCAGAATATTAAATGTTGAGGTATTGACATTAAATATGTGTAAAAACTAATAATCCCAACGTCTCTAATGTGTATGCAAGACCCAATGCTTTGACACATGAGAACATAACAGTTGTCAACGACATAATTATATTTGTAAACATGAGAAAAATGCTTCTTATTAGTAAAGATTTCAATACTGACATGTCAAAGCAAAACAAAATGACAAAGACTCTAACAAACCACATGAAAAAGTACAATTTGCAATTTGTTCTTAATGAAACACAGTTTTAAAAAAGTGTTGATTGATCACATTTGGTCAAATTTACCTAAAAGCATGCATTGTCTATTTACAAAATGAAAGCATACTGGACATATCATTTCACAACTTTTGTACAAACTAACTTTACAACTGGTGAAAGATAGGGTACATGATAGTGTATAAGTCTTTCTTGCATATACTCTATTTTCTAACATACATTTCTTACAGCAACAATGGAGACACCAAAGGAAAGTATAAACCAAAGTGAGCATAAGCAAGAACAAGTATCAAAAAGGTAAAAATTTGTTGGTGTTTCCATTTAGAACTAGTTTGCATAACTCTACAAAATCAAACAAAATATGTTGTCCCTAGCATAGGTAAAAAGTAAACAACACATGATTTGTCTCAATTGAAGATATGAATGGTAAAATGGTAGGCAATTGTTTCCAAGGCAATGTAATAGTTAATTACAAGGCAAACTTGGACATAGTAACTAAGATGTGTGAAATTTTACGGGTTGATTTAACTAATTTGGTCATAGAAATGACTATAACTTTGAATGTTAGCACTAATATTATCCACCAATATGAACACAATATTAAAGAAGGATCATAAATTTTGATACTAGGATTTGACATTGCACCTAAAGCATATTATGACTAAGGCAACAATGACTGTATACTAATTTTGAAAGAAATGAGAACACTAGAAATAATACCATCCATTTGGCACAAATACAAGTTTATTCTAGGTAGTACTACCAAAAAATTGTTGACAAGAACAAATGAATATCCTATAGGGATAATACGTGCAGTAGTTGTAGTGAAAAATAGATAAGGTGCTCTATACACTATTGACATCAAAGATGGTGTGATTGATATGTAAAAAGCTCTGGTACATAAATCTATTTAACCTTTTCCTTTATCTCTCTTTTATTTCCCATTTCTCCAACACTTCATCTTTCTATTAAAATGGAATTCTAATTGTCTTATTTTCTAATAGCTCTATATGTACCCAAACTTTGGTAAAAAATTACAGGAAAATAAAGACCAATAGTAGAAAAATGGAATTTCTACCTTTCTATTTGAAACATCGATCTTGAAAATTTGATTGATACATTTCATAAACCACCAAAGAGAAGACCATAGTTGTAAAAACATAAAGTGGGTACAAAGGGAATTAACATAGAAACTCTAGAAGAACCTTGGAAAATAATTTTTTTGTGGTTAATGAAATTATTCACATGTGAAAGACAGTATGGAATGGTTATGGGTCTAGGTATGCACTTGTTAACTCACTTGAGATATGGTCATGAGTGTCCTCAGGTAAGAGTGAATTTTGCCCACTTTTATCTTTTCACAATTAGCAACAATGATAAGAAGAGTTAGAGAAATGGGTAATGGAATTAGATATAACTCTCTTATCCATCTCATAATAAAGAATCATTTTCTTAGGAAGATGATAGGGAAAGAAGGTTGGTTATAATTTATCATGTGGCCCAATAAACCTAAAAAGCTAAAATAAAAGAGGTCTGAGCCAAAAAGAGGTAGATTTAAGTTAGGGGAGTCAAGTAGGGTTATAAATGCATCTTCTACTCCTAAAATACCTAGTGTTCAAATAAATAAAGGTGAACCAGCTTATGAAGAACATGTTGACCCTAATTTAACACAAAAAGGTCATGTTGAACAAACTCAAACCCCAAAGTTTATGGTCGAGTGAATGGTGTAGGGGCACCTAGAGCACATAAGGAGTTCAAAAACCCTATGGAGATAAAAAATACATCAGTGAACATGAAGATATCCAATGATATCAATTGGAGCATTTTGGAGCCTATAATGACCTATAAGGTTAATAAATGTCATAAATTTGGAATAAGCCCTTAAGGACCTAATAGGCCTTAGGACAAAGGTCATACATTTGATTACATTCAAGGTTTGGGAGTCTTCAAATAGTCTTAGACATGGTCAATAAGTTCCTCTAGGCCATTTGACAAGGTTTCAATTCTTAGAAGTTTCAAATGTCACAAATTTGCAAAGTTACAAATTCAAATATTTAAATAGTAATGGCTATTTTAGGAATTTAGAGGGAACTACTAGTTTGTTATGTTTTAAGGCTTAACCATTCAACTCAATGATGAAAGTTGGTTGGAATAGTTATTAGGAAGTTTATATATTTGATGAGGAAATCTATTCTAAGGAGAAGAAGTAGGCCTGGGTGTACGGACTGGTAAAACAGTGAGTAATAAAACCTTTATTTTTGTTGTTTCATTGATCTTTTGAATCTTTCATTGTTTGGGCTGATATATGAATGAATTATCAGGCTTATTGATTCCATTTTAATCAATTTTGGATGAAATTTTCTTTGTTTTGAATAGTCTATACGCCTGGTGTGAACTTACAACTTGAGTTTTGTAGTTTTCTGGCAACAGTCCTGAGTTTTCACTAAGTTATGGCCATCCCATGAACTCTAAGGGCCTAGACTTCATGGGATGTGTTTTTCTAACATGTAAAATAGTCTCTTAACCTTTTAAATGTAGGAACAGTGCTGACACTGATTGACTGTCATGAAACAGTGAAGATAATCTAATGAAAATAGTGGGACCAATGTAGCAGTGGCTATTTGGTCTGAACAAGGAGGGTTTTTTATATTTTGGATCATCTTAGGATATTGAAGTGAAGGTGAATCAATAACCAATTTGATGCAGGAGTGTTTAAAAGACAGAGATTGAGAAAGCCCTAGAAGTAAGGGTTTGAAGATACCATTTTGGGGGTTTTGATGTTGTAGAAACCCTGAGACATATTACTTTTGTACATTTGAAAGCATAAAAAAACATTTCCTAGGATTTGGAGTCATTAGGAGGACTTTTTCATTTACTTCCTTTGTTAATTTGAACTTTTTCATGCACTAAAATAGGGCATCAGTCATAAACAGGGACATTGGTCCAAAATGACCATATGAAAGATTTTGATATGTTATAGTACTTTGAAAAGGGCATTTTTAAATGATCTTATCTTGTCAAGTGTTTTGGGAAAAAGAAAAGTTATTTCAATTTTAAACTTGTTGCAGGGCTACTAGATTGGCTATTAGGCCTCTAGGATAGATTAAGAGAATTTTGAAGAATGGGAACATGGGATTGAATTAGAACCTTTGAAATCCTTGAATCTAAGTTATCGAGATCCTATAAGACCAAAAATATCATTTAGGAGTCTTGGGAAAGGTTTTGGTAAGTCAAGTCTCTAATGCACTTAAGGCTTTGGGTAGATCATAGTGCCTAAACCTCTGAAATTTCTAACTCTACTTGTGTAACTAATACCACCACCCTTCCCTCTGCATCAGTGAAGAGAAATAGAAACAATGTAAAATGTATTTAATGCAATAAAATGTAAATTCTTTCCAAGTTTCCTGTCTCTGCCCGTGAGGGTACAGTTAATGTATTGGGTGTCCAAAACGTCTCTTTCATTGCAAAAATGGATTGAAATGAAAGTTATTATGATTTTCATTCATACCTACATTGATTTAAATGGTTTTTGTGAAGATTTATAATAGTTATTCCCTGTTTTGTAATGATTGTTCCTGTACAAGGACATTGGCAACAATCAATTCTACTTGATGCAATAATGGATTTGAGAGGTCCTACACTATCATGGATGGTAGAGGATGTAGGAAGGGTTATTTTTATTTATTGAATGCTTTCAATGAATTTTTATTTGCAGGGATGAACAAGGAATAGATGCAAAGATCTCTGATTGCATAAAGTTGCTGATTGAAGGGTCACTTGCCCTTGGACCAGTCAAGGTCTGAGTACAGGAACACTCATTACAAAACTACACTATCAAATAAGCCTACACTATAATAGTATCCCTTTCTCACATATCCTACCATTCATGGTAGTGATGGAGCACACCTGTCCATCATTGATCCAAGCAAATGACTGTTGCACAGGGTCATTGTTCTGGAATAGTTAGTCCCAAAATAGGGAATCTTTGTTTTAGACTTCACCTAAATGATATAAAATATTCATAGGAATGAACTACCATATTAACCACAATTATTCCCAACACATTTCAATGAAAGAAAGTTTTTAAGTCTTCCAAAATGGAGACTGTACCCTCACGGGCAGGAACATGGCTATTGCCAAAAATTTACATTTTATTGTATCAAAACATATGTTACATTGTTATATGGCCTATGCTGCTAAGATTAGGGAGGTATGGGAGGAATTGAAACATAAAATCCATGAATTTGAAGGAATACAAGCACAAAGAGGTGATGGTGGTCTGGCTCATTTGGTAGTACTATAAAGGTAGAGGCCGACCAGGATCAAGAAATGCAGGATATGTTACAAGTAGTGGTTATCGTTGCACCAAAAGATTGACTTGTTAATGCCCGATACAACCACTAGACTTATAGAAGACATAGGAGGCAGTTATGCCATGTCACGAATCTCGAGGGGAGTGCTAACCATTTTTCCAACAATCTCCCCCTCAACGTTACCCGAGTGGATTCAAACTTGTGACCAAGCTCTGATACCACTTGTTACAAGTAGTGGTTGTTGTTGCACCAAAAGATCGACCTGTTAATGCTTGATACAACCACTAGACTTATAGAAGACACAGGAGGCGGCTAAGCCATGTCACAAATCCCGAGGGGAGTGCTGACCATTTTTCCAACAGGATATATGACATGGTGTTCACATGACTTCTAATAGTGTTGTGAACACCATTAGATGTGTAGGATATACAACATTCTAGAAGGAAAAATGATGCCATAAAGGTTTTAATTTCAATTGCCAAATAATCTCGAGGGTAAATAATGCAAAATGAATGCATTTGAGATTCCAAGTCCAAAGATTAGGGTTTTAAACCCGTGACTTAAGAACTACAAAGAAAACACAAATGAAAACAAATTCAAAATAAAAAAATGTACCCTTGATTAAGAAAATGCCAAAAACATCGAATCTCTTATCAAGACTGCAATGAAATGGTGAAAGAAATGGTTGGATTCGAATGCCTATTCCTCTCGATGCTTGCTCGGGTTTGAGAATAGTAATGTGGAGGAGAAGGAGATATTTTAAAATGAAATCAAAATGGAATGAGTTCAAACAACTGTGCCGATTATATAGTCATCAATAAGCCTAGGGACAGTCTTCCTTTTTTTCTTTTCTCTGTTAGGTGATTGCAAATCTGTTAAACATAGCTTCTTGGTTCTCAATCCAGGGCACACCGAGATTAAACACTTTTGCAAGCATTTGTAAGGTTCTAGGGTTAGTTTAAACTTACTGATTGAATTCTCGTGCTTGAAGAGTGGTGCTAGAACTTATAGGCTAGATGCGTATAGGTGGTGTCAACAGCTGCCCTCCTTCCCTCCTTCACCTCTCCTTTGCTCACGCGGGAGTATAATTACAAAATGAAATAAAATGAAACCATGTATTTTTTTTAAAGTTATATTCCCGTGTTGATCAAAATTACGGCCATATGGCATGGTTGTCGTAATTTCGACCAACATAGGAATAGATTAAAAAAAATCAAAATTTTCCTTCTATAAACCGACCAAGGAAAATCATTTTAATGCTTGGTCAGAAATGTGGGTCAAATGTACTAGTGTAGTCACATGTTAAGTTATTTCAGGTCATAGGAATCATTTTAGAAGTCAAGTGTCATGTGATCTTCTTATCTTAACTTCGAATTTACTTCTTGTCCTATGTCATTTAATAATTTTCAAGTTAGTTGTCTCAACACATAGGATTTAAATGCATGTCACAATCATGTCTAATTCTACCTATCAACCTTACTTATATAATCAAGGCATCATATTTACATATTGTGATGTAGTATCCGATATCAATATTTTCCATTGTGCCCACAATCAAATATTATTTTTGTTTTATTGTTCTATCATAGAAAATATCTTTTTAATTTTATAAGTGATCCTAGAGAATTTATTTCATTGACGACTTTAACAATTTATGTGATTTGATTTTAAATTTATTTTGGTATATTACATAGAGTATATTCATAATTATCAATTTTTAATTGTATTTATATTTGCATGTACTTTCATATAAATTTGAAAATTTATTATTATAAATTATTTTTTAATTTTAAATCATAATTTAAAAATTTAAAATTAATTAAATCATATAAATTGACTTGCCATAGATTTTTATGTAATTATATATGATATTTTAAATTATTATTAAAAGATAAATATTATCATAAATTTAATTAATAATATACATCATTTAGTAGTATCTATTATATTAATTTAAAATATTTTTAAAAAGATAGAACACACATTATTTTTGAATTATTTTTAGCTTTTATCATTTTTATATAA
Organism: Chamaecyparis obtusa; assembly: GCA_027943335.1. Lineage (NCBI taxonomy): Eukaryota > Viridiplantae > Streptophyta > Pinopsida > Cupressales > Cupressaceae > Chamaecyparis > Chamaecyparis obtusa. The sequence continues at coordinate 335,826 of BSBK01000174.1, forward strand.
ACTTAAAAAATAATGTTTGAATTTATTTTTTATAAATATCTATTACCTTGATATAAATTAATAATTGAAAAAAAAAATACAAATTGTTCAATTCCATAAGACACAATCTTAGATCAAGACAAAGTGTTCTAAGCTATAAGCTATAATTGTAAGTAATGCAATCATAGTTTTTTTTCAATGTTTTGATTTATTTAGTTTGATAGAATTAGTTAAATTAAATTAAATAAAATCATAGTATAATGGAGAGCATTGAATCTTCTATTTATATGTATATTGGTAGATTACGTTCTTAATTTAGTTTAAATTTTAAATAGTACTTTTTTTTGTGTGTGTTTAGATTCAATTTCAAACTTAAATTTTGTTATAAATTTAATGAGTCATTATTAAACCATCTATAACATAAATGAAGTATTTTCTTGTAAATAAGGTTGTTAACTTATTGTCAAAATCTCACGTAACATTGATATGGATCACTTAATATTTGTCTACAATACATCCATCTTCTTTCTATTCCAATCATTCCCATCATGTAATTTTTAAAATCAAACTTAATCAAGGGTGATTGGTTTATGAAGCATAAATATATTGATTTTGATACATTGAATTTTTTTGTTTTTCTTTTAAATGTCAATCATAAGACACTTACCCGACCTATCATAAAATTTACGCATGACAAGAAAGGGTGATTGTCAAATTGGAGACCTCCTTCCATATACTCATTCCTTAGTGAGATATTAGCACTACATTCACATGCAAAATTTGCTTTTTAGAATTTAAATTCAAAATTTAGAATCTTGTCAAAGAGTTGTAGTTCAATTGATCTATGAAGCATACATATATTGATTTTGATGCATTGAAAAATTTTCTTCTTGTTTTAAATGTAAATTATAAGACAATTAAATTACCAAACTATCATAAAATCTACACATGACAAGAAATGATGATAGTTAAATTACAAACCTTCTTCCATATATTCATTTCCTATTAGATATCTATCTATAGACACCACTATTCCGTAAGAGAATAATATGCTCATAGATTTTCACTGGCCTAATCCTCATAATATGTGTGCCATTTGGTGTGCGGAGAATAACCATCCCTAATATCGAGACTTCATTCATGTGTGAAGTCTGCATTTTAGAAACAAATTCAAATTTTAGAATTTTATCAAAAGGTTGTAGTTGAGCACAATTAAAAAGGATGATGATGTGTAACATAAAAGCCATCCACCAAGATTCAAAACTTCTAGAAGTTGTTTAATCAACATAAGTCTTTATTTAGATATATGGTAGAAAGATTAAATTTTCCACAACACTTTGATGAAATTTCGTTTCTCAATTATCCCCTCCCAATATATAGTTGAATTGTGTGCATTTCTTTGATTAGATAAACATAAAAAGGAAAAATTATTCTACAATAGTTTATCCGTAGCCTAACGCACAGTCAGATCACGACTGATAAGACGTGGCTGCACCGTTATCTTCGGCCACTCACCGTTTGCTTATCTTTATCCACACAAAATAAAATTAGTCCTTCCTTCCTGGATGGATTTACCAAATATATAAAATCCCATTAAGTAGTCGCATCGCGTGCGTGGAAAACACCATAATAGACCAATATTATAATAATAATAATAATAATAAAACATAAATAACTATAATTTGCATATAAACACGCCCAAGGTGGTGTTTTTTGTGCTGAGAGATTCTGCAGTGAGCAACAATGGCAGCCAGAGGTTTTTCTTCCGTCTTACAGCGAGCAGTGCGCTCTGCATCCGCCCGGTCATACTCACTTTCACCGGCAGGTGAGCAGAAATTTTTTAGTCGATTTTCGCTCTTTCTATTGACACCAGAATCACACAGTTTGTGCACAGCATAACGTTTTTTTATTTGTTTTCCCTAAACTGTAAGGGTTTTGAGTTTTTGTTAATGTTTGTGGTATTAAAAGATGCAAATAACCAGTCCATGGAGCTGTGCATCTGTAACTGAGAGCTTGAAAATGACCGATTCGCTCTTTCTCTGTTATCTTCTCTCTGGAGTTTCTCGTCTCTTTGAATTTGCACGGCTTCTCGGAAATAAATCATTTGAACTATGTAAATGAGGTTTAAATTGCTTAGAATTAGCCCTTATTAGCTTGATTTTTAATCTAAAACTTTAAGTTGGCCTATTTTAACCTTTCTCTGTCTTTTTCCTGTTTGGTACGAGATTTTTTCTAACGCTAGGGGGTGATTAAATATTATGATATGTTTAGAGCTGTACAGATTCAAATATACTATAAACTGTATCGAGGTCGCCCTTATAAACAGGCGCTAATTTTCACGGTTTATGTTCCGACCCCCCACCCCCAAGTGTGCTTTTGATAGAAATTTATTTGTTAATGGCCTTAAAGATAAAGACCATGTAAAATGCATCGAATTTGCGCTTATAATTGTGTATTTATCACGGAAAACTTAATGTTGGCCTATTTTCATGGTTTCTCTGCTTTTTTTTCCTCTTCGGTATAACCTTTTTTCTTATTTTGGGTGGTTAAGGGATATTATGTTATATTTGAAGCCATACAGATTCAAATAGCTTATAGAGTGTATCGAATTAGCCATTATAATTAGGCGTGATTTTCATGCTGTCTGTTTTTCCTGCAGTATGACGGTTTTACTTTAGTTGTGTAGTTATGTAAGAAATTTATATATTAATGGCCTTAAAGATGAAATAACCTGTAAAAGTGTTCAATTTGCCCTTATAATTCTGAATTATCATTGAAAACTTAAAATATGGCTAAATTAGAGTTTGCTTATTTATAGGGCTCTTGATTTCCAAGTAAAAAATGCCGCAATTTACCTGAAGAATGTTGTGATTTTTTATTGGAAAGTCAACACATTTGTCCACGATTTGACTGATTTGTTGGCAAATTTTCTGATAAAAAAATTTAAAAGCTGAACTTCAACAATTTGTGATTTCTGATGAAATAAGGATGTGATTCTCAACAGATGAAAAATGGTTGCAAGTCAAATGGAAAATAACCCGTGTTTTTTTATGAAAAAAATGCTTGCACTTGAATGCTCTTCAGATCTGTGACTTCTTTGGGTGATCGAATGACTTGCTTTTTTTACGACATTAGGCTTTGATATCATGTTGTACAAAATAGAACATAACATTGTTCCATTAGATATTGGAGTAACAATTACAATGAGGTTCATCTCCTTAAATAGAGTTTGGGAGATGTAAATGACAGACATAGACATGATGCTTTTCCTAATTCTAAATGCTAAATTTTTTTCAAAATAACAATACTAAAAAGTCACTAAAGTTGACATTGACTTACACAGGAGAGCCTTGTATTCTAATAGTTTTGGACATTAGATTTTCCCATAGGACTTAGCAAGCAACTAAATGTACAAGCAAAATTGATCAAGGAGACCTTAATAGAGGATGAGCATGTTCAAATTTTTGAAGGTTTAAATCTCACCATAGACAAATATGTTTTTATTTCAAATACTTGTGCTTGGATATGGATGGGTTGGATTTTATTTTGGGATATCTTTGGTTAGAACTTTGGGAATTGTGAATATTAACGTGCAAAAGATGTTCATGAAGCTCTGATACAGAGTGAAAAAATCCATATTATAAGATATTTCATAAGGGAGATTAAAGAACTTAGAAAAATTCAAGGTAGATAAAATTCAGGAATCTAATAAAGCTTGTATAGATTCTAGGACTAGATAATAAACAACAGGAAAAAATATAAAAGGAAAAAGAGGAATGAACTATTTCTAGCCAATGGCAAAACAAGTTGCAGAACCAAAACAGATTCCAGAGTTAGAAAGGTGGTGGACAATAGAGACATGAACATCATTTTGAGAGGCAACAATGGTGGACAATAGAGACATACACATAATTGTGAAAGGCAACAATTATGGAGACATGGTACCATATTGAATCAACATGCCAATTACTATGGATATACATGGAATTAAAGGAGCAATTATAGAAATCGATATTTTCATAGAAGTGATGGATATTTAGGGCAGAAAATGAAGAATTACAATGGAGAAAAATGGAATTAAAGTGGCACGCTGCAATATGGATCAACAATAGGATCTTGGTACCATCAAGCACAATCTAATGCAAAGATTGCATATGAATGATTGGATGGTAGCGCATGGCATCATATTTGTGTTAATATGTAGCCATGTTTTTGGCCTCTTCTCAATGATTCAGGATAAAAAATGTGCTAAGGGGGTAAAAATGAAGAATTACAATGGAGAAAAATGGAATTAAAGTGACACACTGCAATATGGATCAACAATAGGATCTTGGTACCATCAAGCACAATCTAATGCAAAGATTGCATATGAATGATTGGATGGTAGCGCATGGCATCATATTTGTGTTAATATGTAGCCATGTTTTTGTCCTCTTCTCAATGATTCAGGATAAAAAACGTGCTAAGGTGGTAAAAATGAAGAATTGCAATGGAGAAAAATGGAATTAAAGTGGCACACTGCAATATGGATCAACAATAGGATCTTGGTACCATCAAGCACAATCTAATGCAAAGATTGCATATGAATGATTGGATGGTAGCGCATGGCATCATATTTGTGTTAATATGTAGCCATGTTTTTGGCCTCTTCTCAATGATTCAGGATAAAAAACTTGCTAAGGAGGTAAAAATGTAGCAAGGTAATATTGTATTCTGGTTTGCTAGGTAATATTAAATAAAATTGTTGGTGCATATCCTCTGTAAGGCATCTCACTAGTTAATCAGAATCAAGGTATTTATCTAACATGTGGATGAGAGGGCTGTGGTAGGTAGTTGAGCATTATATAATGTAGGCAAGAGACTGTGAGTTATGTCAAAATTATTTTATGTATGTAGATCTCATATTGAAATATAATGTGGAGTGCTTCCTTTAAATAAGGAGCATTGTATAATGTCACCCTACCTAAAGGTTTTATTCTATTTCTGAATAGATGGGGCCATTCTATTATTGGTTATGTAGGTTTATAAAATGTTCAAAAGGGAAGCAATTGCAAGGGATCAACCTGCTAAATATATTATCTCTAGAAGACTAAAACAATAAATGAGTTGGAAATAACTTGCAATCACTTATGAATATATAAGGTAAGGATAGCCGTTTAGGCCACTGTCATTCATTTACTGTCCGATCTAAACTAGTCCCACATTTCTGCTTTTGACGTTCAAGAGAGCAAAGGTCACACTGGATGAAAACTAATGTATCGCTGATTCTTAGGTCATAGATGATATAAGTTTAAGCCATCTAGGGTTGGAAAATGTTTAAAAGGGATCAAGTATCAACCTCCTGAATATATGATTTCTAGAATCATAAATGAACTGTGTAGTTTGTGGTCAATTATAAAGCTAGAAGGTAAAGTTACTTTTTAGGTCACTGGCAAGTGGGACACCAATTTGGTGTATGAGACCTCTGTCTTGTGAAGTCCACAAGGGGATTGTTTTCATATACTGTATATATTGTAAAAAATGATGTAAATACCAATTAATTTACTGCTTTCTGGATTTGAACATTTGATCTCCTCTATGATGTTCACTTGCCTTAACAAATAGATCCAATCATATACATGTGTAGTGTAAAAGCTAAAGAATTTGGCTAAGGAATTTCTTTCTTATTGAACTAAAGAGATTATGAGAACTGCCACATTTCCAGTTCATAATACATAAAACAGGTGTTACTGCTTTCTGGATAAATTCTGTGTACAAGATGAATTTAATTGTTCATAGGGTTATCCACAGGCATGTTCATGTTTTTAATAGAGAAAATCTTTGATGTCTTCCCTAGACATAACAGCCACAATATGAACAAGAGTAATCAGCCAAAATGATCTGGATTGAGATTCCCATTGGTAATTTGAAAGTTTTTATAGTTTTTTAAACAGATGGTATGTAAGAGAAATATACTCACTACCTGATTTCTTTTTGGCAAATTTTGACAGAGCTGTCAATTGTTAGCCAAGTTATATTTGAGGAAGCCTACATATTTGAATGGAAAAGATAAATTATATAATGGGGATTCACTGATCAATAATTTTTTACTTGTTTGCATGTTAATGTAAATTATAATAATCTTATACACACATACATACACACATACACACATACATACATACACATACACACACACACACATACGCACACACACACAATACATTTGGGTGGTACACAGCAATAGTTGGTTGGCAACGAAACGGGTTGGTCCATGGGTCGTTTGACAATGAAACAGACGGATAGAGATGATTGCTAGACCCACCCTATCGAATAAGTGGTGGCTGAGACCCACCACGGACAGATAGAGGTGGTTGAGACCAAACCATCATTTGGTGGTTGAGACCCACCATGGATATGAAGTGTATATGTGTGTGTGTGTGTATCCAGTCCATAATACATAAAATAGGTGTTACTGCTCTGTGGTCTCTGTACAAGGTGAATTTAATTGTACATGGTTATCCAGACACATGTTCATGTTTTTTAAAGAGATGATCTTTGATGTCTTGCCTAAACATAACAGCCACAATATGAACAGGAGTAATCAGCCAAATGATCTGGATTGAGATTCCCATTGGTAATTGAAAGTTTTCATAGTCTGTTAAACAGATGGTATGTAATAGAAATATACTCATTAGCTGACTTCTTTTTGACAAATTTTGATGGAGCTGTTAATTGCGAGCCAAGTTGTATTTGAGGAAGCCTGCGTATTTGACTGGAAAGGATAAATTATATAATGGGGATTCACCCATCTATAATTTTACTTGTTTGCATGTTCATATAAATTTTAATAACTTTTTTCAATTGTCCTTTCATTTGATCTGTCTTGGATTTTTACAGATTTAGTTTTCATGTTGCATTTCTTGCAAATGTGCTCTTCACATTTGAAAATAGAAACTTGGTAAATTGGAAATTCAAGGTTACACAATGTTTTCATTGACATCATAACCTTTTCTATTTCGTTTATCTCACATGAATTACTGTAAAATAATTTCAAGTGTCTTTGAGAAATATTAGTTTGAATTTTTCTCTAACTATGATTCATCGTAGTTATATCAAAAGAAGAATCCATTTGGAATAAAAGATTTCGAAGGTTTGGGACTGCTGCAACTGCTTTAGAAGAAGCTATAAAACCGCCAGTTGAATTGAAGTATACACAGCTTCTAATCAATGGACAGTTTGTTGATGCAGCATCTGGTAAGTTTCTAACATTAAAGTTTCTCTTAGATTATTAGTATTGTCAAAATCCCAATGTGCCATGTGTTTTGCAATATGTTTTGAATCGTTTGTAATTATATACTTTGTTTCCTTACTTTGTAGTTATACCATTATGCAGTATGGTGGTAACTGGTGTCTTCCAGAATTATTTTATGGCTGATGCAACCTCATGCTAACAGCAAATATTGGTTGTGATGCTAGGAAAAACATTTCCAACAATTGACCCTAGAACAGGGGATGTGATTACTCATGTTTCTGAAGGTGATGCGGAAGATGTGGACAGAGCTGTAAAAGCCGCTAGAAAAGCGTTTGATGAAGGACCTTGGCCAAAGATGACTGCCTATGTAATTTCATTTCTTTTAAGTGACACAATATCTCATTTTTGTCAGATGATTGAATTTTGAAACATTGATGGGTTTTATCTTGTTTGCATTTGACACTTTAATGTGGCCATGCTTCAGGAGAGATCATGTGTTTTGTTCCGTTTTGCTGATTTGCTAGAAAAGCACAATGACGAGATTGCAACTTTGGAAACATGGGACAATGGGAAGCCTTATGAGCAATCAGCTGCAGTTGAAGTTCCAATGGCAGTACGACTAATTCGCTACTATGGAGGTGATGCATAAATACAATGCCAAGAGACGGCGATTGTTTCAGTCTGGTCCACAATTAACGAGTTTAAACTCAATTTGACTGTCGTAGGGTCCGTTTGCTTATTTTGGTTCCACGGTATTACATTGTTTGGCATTGATAAGGTTATTGATCTTTTGTTTGTAATGACAAACAGGTTGGGCAGATAAGATACATGGCCTTACTGTTCCAGCAGATGGACCTTACCATGTTCAAACACTTCATGAGCCTATTGGGGTGGCAGGTCAAATCATTCCATGGAATTTTCCATTGCTTATGTTTTGTTGGAAAGTTCTGCCTGCACTAGCTACCGGGTGCACTATTGTACTGAAGTCTGCTGAGCAGACACCTTTAACTGCTCTTTATGCTGCAAAGCTTGCACACGAGGTATGCTTTCATTGATAGAATCTGTTAGATATCATGTCTGTTTTTCCAGGAAATGTTGTAAAACACTATAGTTAGTATTATCCAGGAATGTTGTAATACAATATAGTCATTATTTATAATGCTTTTTTCTTCTATTCTGTATATACATGTTCAGGTTAACTGAAACACTAAAAATGTGTTCGCTCTGCAGTGTTTTTATTGGGCACTGCTATTTTGAATTTTCAAGAGAAAATAAAATGAGTTTTTTGCTTGGCATTAAAAACATGAAATGTATTTCACTGTTCATCTATAAGAGGAAGATAACCAGTAAGCTATAAAGATAATCATTGAGAGCCTTCCTCATATTTATGATTGCTTTAAACAGTGTGCTTGCTTTTCCTTAAATGCCTGTTATGAACTATTTTGTTTCCTTTTTGCTATTTAATGCTATTTGTTATTAGACTTGGTTCTTCTGAGAGTATCATAAAAAGGATTAACCTGTTTTTCCTGAAGCCTTGTAATTTTCATTAATTTACTTATCACTTGGCATTGCTCAGTTTGATGATTAATCTTTGTGTTGATATAGTGTGATGTTTGGTAAACTACTTCATTTTGTGCACACAAATTTTTGTTAGCTTTTTTAGATCATTTGGCGAAAAACACCATAAATGTAGAACCTATGAATTGTAGAACCTGTAGAGATATTCTTGACAAATTTTATTAGCTTTTTTTTCATATGCAACATGTTTGGATTTCAACTGGAATGTGGGAAGCAACCTTATATTTTTCTACTTTTCACTTGTTACTTGTTTGATTCCCCTTGAACTCATAAGTAATATTTCACTCATTTTTTCAAGAACACCAAATATTTCTATTGCTTCCACTGATACCATCAGAATGATATACTGCTGTAAGTTATTGTTTGAAACTTGAAAAAGGTAGCATTGTGACATACAGCCTCACTGGAACCATTATTTGAGCCCTATAAACAAATCCATATATAGTTTGCTACATAGTCATTGACACTTGCTGCCCCTCAATAGGATGTGAATGGACAGAAACAATTAATTGGCCAATTTACTCATAAGTCATACCTTTGAATTAGTCAGGCTCTTTGCTGCTACTAGATTATAATATTTCAATTTGGAATTTAGTTACATTGCTTGCTTGTCCTACCTACCTCTCTGCCCATTATTAAAGGGTAAACTAAGAATTTGAAAGTAAAACCAGACCTTCTTAATGATAGGCAGTGCAATTTACATTCAGTATACACTGTGTTTTGTACCTAGCTGTTTTGGATGAACTCTTTGGTAACCGTTCACTTTTCATAATAGTTGCCCACAAAAAGGATTCATTTTAATCATAATCTCCCAGTGTCGATACTTCAACTGCCGAATATCAAGTTTTAAACAATGATTAATTTGAGATTTTTGGAAACCTGTCTTCAAACAATTTTTGTTGAAATGATAATAGTTCCAAACAGCTAGCTATAATGAGTGAATGGAAAGATAGGCTGGTTGTTGTGTACAAGTTCAAATTTGAATAAGCTACTTGTTGGTGGAAGCCTACATTCTATAAGTTGAAAATTGGGTTTGCAGAAGGCTTTGCACTTCCTGGCATGATTGTAAGCAACTTCATACACTGAGGGCCCTACTATCTATAGGGGGGAGCAGGGGGAGATTTAGCAAGTCAGAGTTGAGGAAATTCTAGTTTTGTAAGCAAGCTATAGGAAACACCACTTTTCACATTTCGGGGTCGGTCTTACTAGTCCCCTTAAACTTCAAATAGTAGGGCAATTCCAAGATTTGTCAGCGAAGGAATTTTCATGATAAGCAGGGAGTTTATATCCTATCATTTCCACTTGGGATATGGTCATAGTTACTGAGAAACTTGTAGATTAACACTTGGTACTAGTTTCCTGTATCAGAAATGCATCCTAATCTCAGAGTCACATATGAGGATGTCTCCAAATGTTCAGAGACTTTGGATGAATTATTTTGCAGCTCTATACTTCTCAAGGAAATTTCCCTTGCATCTCTCTATGTCTCAAGGAAGTTTCCCTTGAAAATCAGGAAATCTTCTTAAGAAGTTTCTTATATATATCATATGAATTCAATTGGTTATTATTCTCAAAGCACTGATGTTTGGCTTAAAAAGTTAAAAGAGTTAAAAGAATTAAATAAATACACTAGGTCTTGTAGTTTTCTATTTTTTACATGAAACTGTACAATTTTGTTTAGCAGAAAGCTTTGTTATTAAAGTCCAACTAGGTACTAGTAAGAAGAGAAACAATAAAAAGGATTAAGATATCTATGTGCACTGAAGTTTTATCAATACATGTTTTTTAATAATGGCATTTGCTTCCTAGTTCCCATTTACTGCCTCTGGATGATGTTAACATTTATTTCAGTACTTCAAAAGTGTTAGTTTTTAATTTTTAAGAACATTACATTTTTTAATGTATTACACATTGTGTATTTTGTTTTATAAATTTAAATATTTAGATAGTTTTTATACAGTATACTTGTAGTATCCAAGTTCTTCTCTCCAATTTTTTTGAAACTAGCATGCCTGTACTCATTCTTATTTCCTGGTAACTATGGATATGACCTGATCCGAACATAGTTAGAAAAAATTATGGTCATTTTATTTCTAAACTTCAGTTCATCCACAACTATCTATGGTTTTTGAATATTGAGATTAATGTCACTATGGGGAGGCCGTGCGATTAGTTGCATTTTTTAATAAAATAGCAATAACAGAGGGGTACCACTCAATGATGAATTTGATGAGATTAATTTTAGTAGTGTTTTTCTTTAATCAGCTACATTAAAATATGATTTGTTAATATTGGAGCTTGAACCTTTTGATTTCTGAAGATGATAATTAATAAACATATGCTAAATGTTTGTTTTGTGCAGGCTGGACTACCTCCTGGTGTCCTGAATATTATTTCAGGATTTGGCCCAACTGCAGGAGCTGCCATGTCAAAACACATGGATCTTGACAAGGTGCATAATAATATAGATGTTTTAATAATGTATTTACTATATTTATCTTTTGCCTGTTTATGCGTGTCTAAAGATGCAACCCTTAGTTCAATGAATGCACATTTAATGTATCTTGATTGTTATATTTATTTCATATTGGGCTGCTCTCTGGAAGTGTACTTCAGGTTATTGCTTAATATTCACTGGGGAGTCACAAGATTAAAATCAGTGGCTCTTTTTCTGCTGGAACATTACTGATCCAGTATATGAATGCACTGGACATTTCTATTGGAATAAGGGCAGTTTGTCTTAGCTTGCATAAATGTTTACAAATTCTCCATGTCTTGGCGGACAGAGAGTTTTACAATGAAATATTAATTGAAGGGATGTGGCATCTCATTTATCAAGAAAATCTTTAAAATTTTGCTTTTTGTGATGAAAGTTAAGGAAATGAATTTATTTCTGTATCAAGTACAATATCAAGTATTGCTACTACTGTTCTATGCCCTGTAATGATAGACAAATTGATTATTCTATATCTGAAAAGGTACTGCCCTCAAGTTAATGTTAGATTATAAAGGTCTCTTTTCTGATATAAGATATTTGTTGAAAAGATCATGGCCCATAGAGTGTTATTGTACAAAGCAATCTAAGAAGCCTAATCAATTTGAGTCCTTCATAGTTAATTACGGGAGCTCTTTAGGCATCCATCTCTTATTTTGTGTAGGTTTGAGTTGGTTTAATCAGAAATACTTACCCACATTTGAGGATGACTGATCCATTGTCATTTATTTTTTGTTAGCTTGCATTCACAGGGTCAACTGCCACTGGTCAAGAGGTATTGAAACTAGCTGCAGCAAGCAACCTTAAGCCAGTGACACTTGAACTAGGAGGGAAGTCTCCTTTTATTGTATGTGAAGATGCAGATGTTGATCAAGCTGCAGACCTTGCACACTTTGCTCTATTTTTCAACCAGGCAAGGAGTTAGGTTTCATATATTTATCTAATCTTTTATGTTAAATATTTGACCAATGCTTATCAAATCACTTTCTTCTTCAGGGCCAATGCTGCTGTGCTGGATCCCGAACATTTGTGCATGAAAGCATCTATGATGAATTTGTAGAAAAAGCAAAGGCTCGGTGTTTAAGTCGTATTGTTGGTGATCCCTTTAAGAAAGGTGTAGAGCAAGGTCCTCAGGTAGGCCATTTTCTGCACAGATATGAAGCTTTGAGTGTCTGTGTGCTCAGAAGGATATTAGTAGTTTCAATGAAAATTGGAGGGAGCAAGCACAAAGCACCAAACTAAGGTCTTTTTTTGTTTGTGTAGACTGTGTCTATTTAGTTTCAAAATTAATCAGACAATAGGAAAGACTCATTTTTCTTTGCAGCTCCAAACATGGTATATGTTAAGAGATTTTAAGATGATATAGGTCTATTTTCCAACCTCCTCATGACTGGTTACAGTATGCCTATGAGGTCCTCATGCATTCCTTCCTGTCTTAATAATTTCACTGCTGATTAGTGTCATAACTAATGGGAAACACCTTAAGCAGTGTGCTTTCTGAGAGGAAGGGATCTTATCTCAAAACTTTTTCCTTTCGACAGGATGAAAAAACATGGATTCTCCTGGCACCATTACCTATTCTAATACAGCCTCCCTAAAATATATGTTTTCTTGATATCATGATTCATGACTAACAGTTCTCCAATATGTTCTACCTTGTATCAGAGTACTGGTTTCTATCACTTACTGTGCTAAAATAGTTTCTTGGTGAACCTTCCAATCAACTTTGTAGGGGTGAAACATCTTTCCTATATCTGCAGACGATATTATTCTGGTTCAGATAGTCAGTCACAGTGTTCATTGCACAGACTGTGGGATAAAATGCTGATTCGAGAAGCATTCATTCTAGCAAACTCTTACTTTGAAGAGTTTTCATAAAACATTGATCATTTTCACACCCTTCCTTTTGTAATGTATTCACCCAATCAGGTACTTTGTTTTTTCCATCAACGCATCTATCAGAAACTCAATTATGTCATTCTTCGTAGAACTCTTATGTTTTATGTAGATGGCCAATTCCTGGTTTACTTACATCCATGGTGTACTCTGGTTTTTACTTGGAAATGGCTATTGTGTTGTAAGGATTTGACCAGAAATAGCAATTGGATAGTGAGAAACATCATCTTTTCTCAATTTCCATATTGTTTTTGAATTCTGAGATATTAGATTGGAGATACCTCATATGCGTGGTTTGTTTTTTTATTTGTTATACAACTTCCTTTAGTCACATGTAAGCATTTATACAATTTCTTTTTAATTTTGTATTTTACTTGATTATAATAAGAGATATCTGATATTTGAATTTTGACATAGTAGAGTTTTGGTTTTCAGGCTTTTTGGGGAATGGTGTTTTTTACTACTGTGCAGCCTAATTTCTATACAATCTCAAAAGTGGTCATTGATCACTCTTTGGAATACGTATTTATATGTTCTATTTAGGGGTGAAGATAACTTGTTGCAGCCTCAGTTCTATATTCTTCTACCTTTTTTTTTCTTGCAATGTGTTTCCTTCTTTTCATATTTGTCACAGTTACTTATGAATTCAACATTCACTATATTTGGAATCTGCCTTGGATCTGTAGTTTTGGTCTGATTGTTTCTTGATTTTAAATTATGCTGCCAAACTGAAGTCATTAATGGACACGAAAGACAGTCTCACAATGATTCAATCCCCTTACACCTAGTCCATAGAATTAAGCATACTGCATTACATAGCTAGTTGTTTGCCGTCACCCATGATTGCCACAAAAAATTGGAAACCAAATGACCCTGCTCAAGTAGAAATTTTAGTCTGGAAATATTTGTGGACATTTTTAACCGTAAGGATCTTCATCACCTTGATATATAATTTCTAGAATTTGCTGCTGCAAATGTCCTTTGCTAATTTTTAGTGATTTACTACTTAAGGTGCGCAAGCTGCTTGCATTTTTAGCTGTACCTGTTTCTATCCACTGTCTTTGTTTCCATTTGTATGATGTGGATATGTGTCACCTCCTTGTGCCATGGCTACCTTCTATGGTGATTGTTTTACTGAGTTGCATTATTGATGATGCCTTTCCCTCCCTTACAAGCCATATGATAATGCTTTCCCCCCTAATTTTGGCATTTGTAATGGAAAATGCACATTGTCTAAGCTCAGCTGCAATCCTTCGTGTGCATATTTAAAAGGTGATTATCTTTATAGATGCTTCTTATCTGTATTTTCATGAGTGCCTCCAATGCCTTTTCATCGGCCAGTATGTTGCAGCTGAGCTTCCTTCTCCTTGAATCATTTGAAACTTTGCTTTTGGAATGACGACAGATTGACAAGGAGCAGTTTAACAAAATTATGGGTTATATCAAGGCTGGGAAGGAAAGTGGTGCAAATCTTGTAACAGGCGGGGAGCAAATTGGGACTAAGGGCTTCTATATTATGCCTACAATTTTCGCAGATGTTCAGGTACAGTTAATGACATGTTCTGATTGCTACTCTGTTTCCTCAATTGCAGGTGTCTGATTAGATTTAACTGTTAACAGGTTAATGTATGCTAGTGTCTTGGGTTTCATCAATTAGAAATTGTTTTGAGGATTGTTGTAAATAGGGTTGTCAATTAGCAAAACATTTACCTTTCCATTTTATTACTCATGGTTGCAGTATTTACACTTACCATGTTTATGATAAAACAGGATGGCATGCCCATAGCCACAGATGAAATATTTGGCCCAGTGCAATCAATTATGAAATTCAAGTAAGTAAACACAAAGACTTAATTTGTTCTGGGGATAATTACTGAGGAATATCTATTTTAAAAAGACTCATGCTAATTGTTGAAGTGCAACTCTATTGCAATGCCAGTTCTCTTTTTTATTTTTTGAAGTCATTGCTTTTTGTACATAGGGTAATAGTCCAGTCCAAAGAGTTTGGGATATTTGTTTATATAAATACAAATATGGAACTATATAATCATGATGAACAGGGTACATAAACAAGAAAATCTCAATGAAAACTTATCAAAGGTTCTGCCATTCATATTCTTTGTTTCTTATCTCGTAATCTTGATGATCCTATGTACAAGCCAATATCCTCCAATTCAGTGTTTAGTGGCTTATTATTTTGTGCTGTTGTGTGCAGAAACTTAAATGAAGTTGTACAGCGTGCAAATGCTTCTCAATATGGCTTGGCCGCGGGAGTGTTTACTAAGAGTTTAGACACTGCCAACACTCTCACTCGTGCATTACGTGTGGGGACTGTTTGGATCAATTGCTTTGACACTTTTGATGCAGCTATACCTTTTGGTGGGTATAAAATGAGTGGCCAAGGAAGAGAAAAAGGCATTTACAGTCTCCAGAATTACTTACAGGTTAAAGCTGTTGTCTCTCCTATTTCTAATGCAGCTTGGTTGTAGACTGTTATTCTCTCGACTGGAAGTTGTTCTGACATGGTAGATTTGGAGCATTTTCAAATAGCTAAAGCTGCCTTGAAGTTGTTCTGGCTTGAATCATGCTCTTCATCTTTCAGTATTTATTTAAGGGAAACATGGTTTTTTAGTTGTAAAGTGGAGGTCCATATAAATGTATCCAGTAGTTTGAGACTTCTGAACTCAATTATAGTGTTAATGTAATAAATTAGAAATCTGCCTTGGTTTTCACCGTTTTCAAGCCAATTATTGGTTTGGGTTTGTGGTTTTTTGATTTGGTTTTATTTTAAAGCAAATCAAAGTACTGTGTTGAATGTAATGACTACAATGTGAATCCTCTTGTTGGAATTTTCTTTGCATAATGAATTCAATTAAACGCATTACAGTTCTAATTTTGGAGCTTCCATTTCTATCACAAAATTGAAAATCTAAATTTTGGAGCTCAAAGAGAAGCAATAGCTCTTGACAGAGCTGTTAATGAATTTTGGGAAGAAGGTACATGGTAATGGTTCAAAATGTAGGTTTTGTACAAGTGCTAAACAGTGAACATTCATATCACACTGGTTACAAGATCAAATTTCTATGGAAGCTTAACATGTGCACTAGAGAACAGTTAATGCAAATATAGTGCTTTCTGTTTTTAAACTATGACTGCCACAGATAGCTTCTGTCACAAGTAAATGACTAGGTTGGTACAAGACAGTTTGTAAATGATCTTAATAGTGAACCAACGGGCTTAAATTAATTCTTCAGGTGCAACATAGGATAGATATAATCCTAGTGAAAGAAAGTTTTGCAATGTAAAAGGTTAAGTAGAAAGTTAAACTGTGAAAAATAAAAATCAAGAATTTACTTTTGATCTTCCATCCTATGTATCTAAATGACTTCATTCTTCTATCATTTTCCTCTTACATCTATTTGGAGACATTGTTCTGTGATGTCTCTTTGGAAAAAAATTGAAATCAACAGCTATATCAGTTAAGAGAAATGCAGAAACTGCATTTACAAAGATGACAGACATGAAAATTTAATGTTTGCAGCCTTTGGATGCCGAAGGGAAAAAATCTCTAGTTTACATGTTATAAGAAGCAATTATTGCACTTGCATCAACCTCTGTAATGTCTGTGTGGTTGATCCGTTTAACTCCATTTGACATTAAACAAGAAGATAGTTCTGGAGAATTGTATGTTCGTTGATGTTATCGTATTTAATTCTTTCTATCATTTGTTGGATTTGAATAACGGATGATGCCTTCCTGATTGGACCTCTGCGATCTACTTAAATATACAATATGGAAAACCTCAATATCTTAAGTTTGACCTGGGTCATCTTTCATCTTGTAAAAATTACAAAAGTTTTGTTAACAGTTTTATTTTTGTTTTAGCTTTTCTTAAGCTATCTTGACTTTCTTTTTTGAATTCAATTTGAACACAATAACAATGGAGTTGGGCTGTTGTTCAAAATGGGTAAGTCAGGAATGTAAAATATGAAAAATTGAGTGGGAGAGCATGGAACTGCCGGAATTAATTTCTAATGTTTAATCTTGTTCATATGGTGGCTGCTCATAATTGTATTTGTGCTCTCTATTTGGCCTTCAGATGCCCATTCAAAGATGCTTTTGATAGGTCTACTTTTGGAAACCCTTAATGATTAATCATAACCATATGCAAGAAAAATTTCACAAATTATTCTTTAATTTAACTATACGTGCTAAAACATCAATTAATGAAGATAACGTAGGGTTTACATGTTAATGGTATGGTAAAATATATCTGTTCATGGTAGTAATACTAGACCCGATAGATGGTAGTATTCTCTTTTATGCTTTTAACTTCATACTAAATCAATAGCGAAGCCTTTCTGGAATGAAAATTACTGTAAATGCGTCACATGATTTTGGAGAATGGCCCTTCCTTTCAACACACAGGTGGATGTGAGTCAACATAAATGCTAGTCATGAATATCTGACGTAGGTGTTCCACCATGTTGTACTGCTTCTAATGGGTATAGCCACCATCATCTTTCAACACATGGTGAGAGCAAAAGTAATTGTGGCGACTGACACAAGTACTAAACAGTTTTTAAGTACAATAGTGCATATCAACAGCCAACTTTAACCATGCAATATTGGAACCATGCAAAAATTTTGAATGCTTGTTTGTGGGGTTAATTGTTTGAGTGGAAGTGAAAATAGGATATGATTTTCTGAACATTAAAGATACAAGGAATTTAGAGATGAATCAGACTTAAGGTTCATAATGGGGGTTGAGAACATTAAATTAATGGCCTTAAAGTATTTTTATGGTTGGGTGATAAATTTACATAAGTTGGAGGAGACATTAAATAGTGGCATAAACCTTTTTAAAGGCAACTTGATGTTATGTACATTTCCTTTGGTATAGATGAGTGGTTAGAAGACAAATATGAGACGTTCTTCTAGGATTTTACAACGGAAATAGCCTAGTATGTGTAGAGGTTTATGACATTGAGCTGGAATCAGATTACTGACCTCCTAACATTGAGGCTCATAGATATTCATGTGAAGAAGAGAGCAAAAGATGTAATACGACTAAGGATTCATTGGATGTTGGTACTGCGGCTGAACAAAATTGCATTTGTACTACCACTATTCATAGTCAAGTGGGATACTTGGCTAATATTTTGAATCGAAAAATTGGGTCTCTCATGTACTGTATCATTGGGCTTATAGTGTTCCGTGCTTTTTGGAGAGAGACTATGTTATCTTACCAATGAGGAGCAGTGATAATGGCTGAGGATGATTAAGGGTTGAAAGGGACATCTTTGGAAATTATTTGATCAAAATTTTAGACCTCAAAATGACCCCAGAGATTTACTGTAGTGAACTAGCCAAATGTAGTAGAGGGGCAAAACACAGTGTTTTCCATTCCCCCCGGAGATTATATTGACAACTGACAAACTCTTACTACTAGAATCAACAATTCCTTTTTGATGCAGAAGAGTGGAATACGAAGAGTTCTTGAGTTTTTGATCTTCCATTTGGTTGATTGGTTTTCCACCTCTCTGAGGTTTGGGAAATCCATTGGAAGGTTATGTCTTTCCAATTTGGCAAGTGGTTGGTTCTTGTTGGAAGGTAGTTGTAGACCATTCTTGGACTGTTAGTGGGGAATGAACAGTTTGTTCATGATGAGAGTAGTTACAGGAGTATTAGGAGTTGTAAATTATTGTATGAGCCCATGGATGCCATGTTGGCACTGTAAAACATATGTAATAATCCTTTTAATAACGGAATGACGGGTATTTACTCTAGAGTTAGAAATTTTCACGCTGAGGATTTTCTCTAGTGCAAATTGTGTTTGTTTAGTATTTCTGCATAATTTTGAGATCCCATGCTTACTTTATTTCCATTTCTTTGCTGGTGTGACATTCATTTTATGTGGTTAGTAGTCCATGTTAAGAGTTTTGTTGATTTATTTCCAATTGTTGATTCATTTGCTAATAGGACAGAAAGTAATCATATCCTCCTTAGTATGTATCAAGTGGATACGAGTAATTATACCCTTTAGGGCCTGTTTGGTATGGAAATAATGGATTTGATCAAATGTTGGAAATGGTCAAATCATGGATTTGATAATCTGGTTTTTCATTTCTGGATTATGTTTGGACCGTTTGGTTCCACTTTTTGAAACTGGAATTAGAATTTGAGTATGATTTTTTTTTTTATAATTTGTTTGAATTGTTTTAATGTTTTTGAATTTAATAATTCATTTTTATTAATGGAATTGAATTTAAAATAGGCAATCAAGTTACAATCACTGCACTTAAGATTTGAAAAAAATTCGACAAAAAATTTAGAAAATAAATTCGAGAAAAAATAAAAATAAAAAAAAAAAATTTCTTTAAAAAAAATTTGAAAAAAAATTTGAAAAAAAATTCAGCAAAAAATTTGAATTTTTTTCAAAAAAATTCGAATAAATAACAAAGTTACAAATCACTCAACAAATAAAAAATAAATTAAATTCCTCCCAACACAAATAAAAAATTAAAAATTAAGTGTAGACATAAAAAATTTAAAAATTTGCTTTCTTCCATTAACATCTTCCATCTGAAAAGGTGGAATTAGAATTTAAAACCGAAATTTGAATGGGGGAAAGCAAATTTTTTGTAACTTTGTTATTTATTTGAATTTTTTCGAATAAAATTTAAATTTTTTTGTCGAAATTTTTTTCAATTTTTTTTTTCGAAAATTTTGACGAATTTTTTTGTTGACTTTTTATTCAAATTTGTTTTAAAAAAAAATTAATTTTTTATTTTTAAAATTTTTTTCTAGAATTTATTTTCCAAATTTTTTGTTGATTTTTTTTCGAATTTTGGTTACAATGATTGTAACTTGGTTGCCTACCACCAACTTTGGCTGCCTAAAATGGTCTGCGATTCCATTTTAAATTCAATCCCATTAATAAAAATGAATTATTAAATTCAAAAATATTAAAACAATTCAAATTTTTTTTAAAAAAAATCATATTCAAATTCCAATTCTAGTTTCAAAAAGTGGAACCAAATGATCCAAACATAATTTAGAAATGAAAAACCGGATTATCAAATCCATGATTTGACCATTTCCAACATTTGATCAAATCCATCATTTCCTAATTCTCGTTAGATATTTGTTTGTTGCAAGGATTGCAAATTATAGTGCCTTCCAAGTGAAGATGATGGAGAAGCCAAGTTCTAGAAGTTGGAAGAACACGCGGATAAATTATTTAATGACATAATTTGATCCTCCAAAAGAGTGCCAAAAGGGAGATTTGAAAAGAGAGATTTAACAAGATAAGACTTTAAGACTTTATGTAAGGACCATCACAATTATAAAATAAAAATCATGACTTGAAACAATGCATTTGGGCCATCATACGAAGAGCCCGGCGCAGCACAAAGTCACTTTAGTTTTTACTCACGTTACTTCAGTTTTTAAAGCAATTTGGTCAACAGTTTTACAACTCCCGTTAAATCGGATGGTGTAATAAATTTGAAATGTTATAAAAAAATATATTTTGGGTGGTCTTTGTTTGACTTTTTATTTTTAATTTTAACTGTAATTTATAGTGAGCATATTTTTTTTTCACTTCGAAAAGGGACAATTATACAATAATTTGTTGAGAGTTGTTTGTACATTTTGTGGAGAAAATTTATATAATAGTTTTTTAAATCTGTAGGAATTAAAAGAAGATGTGTATTCATGCTTTTTTTTAAAAAAAAATTGACTTTGAGAAAAGACAATTATATTTATTTGTTGAGAGTAGTTTGTAAGCATTGAAAAAGTTTATATATTAGTTTTTTAATTTGTAAAAAATTTGAATTTAATATTTGTTATTAAATAAAATAAATTAGATTGTATATAGATCATAAAATATGATTATTGTAGAAACAGTTAAGACTGCTAACATAATATGAGTTGAAATGAAAGCTTCTTCCAATTGAAAAAATAATCATAAAAGAAATTGAAATGAAAACACTAGCAAATCAAGTTACAAGCAATTTTAAGGGGAACATCAATAAAGAACAAATAAATTAATAAATTTAATACTTCATTTGTAGGTGATAGTTTTAAAAGGTTTAGTTTTTAAGTGTAAGATTTTGTGACGTATTAAAAAAAAATTGTTGTATTTTGTAAATTGAAAAGTATTTTATATTTTTTATAAAATAATAGGGTGAAAGTAAATTATGAGTAGAAAAATGTATTAGTTTTCATCCAGAGCTATAGAATACTTCAAAATAAATTTATTAAACATAAAATACCCAAAAATTAAATTGAAAAAATAAGTGATTTATATGCATTTTTCTTTAATTCACTATATTAGAACAAAAATAAGAGCTAAATTAGATTAGAAAATAGTCACATCACAAATCTATTATTCATATTAGCTTAAAAATTATATAATATACGTATATTTATTGAATCAATTATCAATTATAATTAATTTATTTATATAATATACAAATATTTATTTATTTAAAAATTATATAATATACATATATTTATTTAAGATTAAGCAATATATCAACACAAGATATAAGTATGAAAATAATTTTACTAAGTGTAATGAAGACTTAGAGAAAATGGTTCACAAGATGCCTAATTCACACAACTAAAATTATATTTAGTTGAAACTTATTATCTTATAGATATGTGCAAACATGAAATCATTTGAATATAATATTCTCTCAACATGATAAATATATATGTTGAGAAATTTTAGTAAGAGTTTTGGTGATTTGTTTGTTCCCTATTAATAAGATTAAATTATCCATAAACATTGAAGAGATTTAAGAGTTAGCTTGATGCTTTCTGGAACCTTATATGTAATATTTCTTTAGAGTTTCCAATAACTTTCTGTATTGTCTTAAAATGGAAGCACTTCCATGATAAGAGTGTTTAGCCCTCCGAGTAAGTGGTCTGGGGTCATGTCAAACACCTTGATTGGGTCTTTGGATGGATCTGGTTGTTTCCCCCCTGTTTTGCTCCTCTTCCTATTTCCAGCCTCTTTTTGACAAACTTTTTCTAAGAATCTGATGATTTTGACTTTATGGGTCAAGGATGACCTAGACCCCAACCTAGGTCAAGGACGACCTCGACCCTGACCTAGGGCAGAGACTACCTCGTCCCTGACCCGAGGTCCAAATTTTTGTTTCTAGAAGTCTCGAGATGTCAGATTTTAGAAAGTTTATTTTTCCACTTCCGGGTTAGTTGTTTCGGATTTCGGAACAATAAACCCTTAAATTGCATTTAATTTAGGTCCATTTTAAGGGGTTAAGGTTAATTGAGATTTAATTCTTCAATGTCGGCCTTCTCTAGGAGTTTGTGCCTTAGATCGCTATAAAAGGAGGCTTTCCTCTCTCATTTTCTCATATCATCTCATAATCTCTCAAGCTCTCAAGTGTAAGTAAGCAAGAAGGAGAAGGAAAACAAGAAAGCATTCATTCATCTTCAAGCCAAGCATTCAAGTGTTCATCAAGGAGATCCATTGTTAGCCATTGAAGGATTCAATCTCTATGGAGCCCTCTTGTTGAAGATTTCTCCATCCACATACATCCAAGCCTCTTCCTATGCAAAGATCCATTCAAGATTGGTGTTGACAATCTAATGACATTGATTTGAGACATCCTACATATTTCTACTTTCATTTGGAGCATCCCTACTTGTGGATTCAAGGATTTGAATCCTCCACAAGGACTTCAACATAAGCAAGGTGAATAGTTTCATTTATTTTGTTTATACGTATTGCAATTTTAATTCAATTTCAAGGTTAATTCCTAAATTGGGGTTTGACCAAGGTAAACCCTCTATCCAAACAACAAAAAACTATTTTTCTTGCAGATATAGGTATAGTATAGTGAATTGAAGTATAGATCTGGATACCATTTTCAGCGAACTTTCAGGATCTGCGAACAAAATTTTTGTCGAAGTTGTTCCAAGTCAGGGATGGCCTTCAATGGGGACTGGGATTCTGCCTCGAGGTAAGACCTTGCCTTGCTATCTGAGTCAAAGTCGACTTGACCTCAGAAGGACAAAAGTTTTTTGGGTTTTCTCTGTCTCAACATTTTCAATCTGGAATAGGTTGCAGAATTTCTTCAAACTGTGCACAAACATCAGAAATCAACATCTTCCAGATTTGCCCTATTTTGAGGTTAGTATTTTTCTTCTATTCATTTAAGATTTCAAGTACATACTTTATATAGTAGATTATAGGGTTTTCTCCTTCCTTTGTGTTCTCCATTGTTTGATTCAATTGCGCATTGGTCACTTCTTTGTGATTAATCCATTTGGATCTTTCCTTTTGGGAATTTGGATTAAGGATAGGTCCTATATTCTCCCTTTCATATCATATTATCTTATCTACCACTATTCAACCTTATTCACATTTTCATACCATTCATTTCACTTCCATCTATACCCACAATTATCCTACCCATAGAGGTGAATTCATTCCACCTCTATTCATTTTGGTGAACCTGAAACGCTTACCCACTTTTATGTTATGGAATTAGATGCCTTATTGTGTTTGTGGTGTTAAATTTCTAGTTATATCTTTTTGGTGTTAGATTTTCCTTTTATGTTAAATCTTGCATGCTCTTTTCTATTTCAAAAATACAAAAAAAAATTATAAAATCTCTTTCAAAATAAAAAAATATTCATACTTTATGTTTTCTTAGTTTAGTTCATTTGCATTGCATTGGTTTATGAGCTTTACTACTACTAGTCCTACTTATAACATTCTGGTTAGAAGAAGTCATAGACTTATGGGTGCCTTTGATTTTGAATCTTCCTCTCCTTTCCTTAGGATCCTAGATGATAATTTGATTCTTCATGATTCCAATCCTATTATGGAGAAAAACGCTTCTCACTCATCTCATGATGAGGATGATGCTTTAAGAGTTCCTCTTGAACAAGTCCAAAAATTTTCAACTGAACTTGATAAAATGGGTAATTGGCTTACTCAAGAAAATCATAATCAAGATTCTATTCAAGCTATAGAGGCTCTTAAGAAAGTTCTTCATGATAGTGATCAAGGTGTTAATCTCTTACGTGGTATTACTCACCTCATGCATTCAAATGTTAAACTTTTAGCTCAAGAAGCTCAAGATTTAGGGTTGATTCCTCTTGTCACTAGTGTAGAACCTTCTTCTATTCCTTTACCTAGTATTCCTACCTATACTCCTTCTTTGGTGACTGTGACGGTTCCCTTTGTTCCTATGTGTGTTCCTCCTATATCCCTTCCTACATCACAACCTTCTTATCATAATGTTCCTTTTACTTATTCTAATCCTCTTCCAACTGTAGTTCCAAGTGTTCCTCTAGTTGTGTCTTCCATTCTTGTAGCTTCTTACACTTTACCTAGTATTTCTAATGTTGCTATTCCGCCTATTTCTTCTAATGATTCAACAATCATTAGTTTGGCTCAAATTGTGTCATCTTTACTGCAACAACTTGCATCTTTGACTCAAAACAAGTTTAGCATTCCTACATGTGACATGGGAAGTCCTTTGTCTCGAGATATCATTCATAATCATGTTCCTCAGCAAGTTGATATGCACCATCTTGAGAACTATAACGGAAAAGGAGACCCCATTCATCATGTTAAAACATTTCAAATCCTTTGTAGTGATTATGCTCATGACCATAGGATTTTAGCCAAGTTGTTTGCTAGAACTTTTCATGACAAGGCCTTACAATGGTATTGTTCCTTGCCTCCTTATTCTATTGATTCATTTTCACAACTTACCAATGCTTTTATTCAATAATTTCAAAACAATATTGGTCTGCAAGTGTCTTTGATTGATTTGATGCATTGTAAACAAAGTGCTAAGGAAAAAATGACTGAATTTATTGGTAGATTTAAGCATTTACATGCCAGATTTCCTATCATGTTCCTGATATTGATATTCAATGTATGTTTATTTCAAATTTTTAAAAGGATATTAGAGATAAGATTGTGCTTACTGAATTTACCTCTTTTCAACAACTTTGTGCAGCACTTCATCATTATCAATTACAAGTGAGTCAATTTGAGAGCAACACTCCAATGGCTCCTGTTCCAGTTGATAAAATGATGCTGCTCTTGATCCAAACAAATTTAAAAAATTCAACAACTATGTCAAGATAAACAAACAAGTGAATGCAGTTGCTGATCAAGTTGTTGTTGCATCTCACAATGCCACTTCTGCATCCACTTCTTTTCGATTAAATCATATGTTTACTCCTCTTTTTGAATCTTTACATTCCATTATGAATAGGTTGTTAACTACTAATATGATTACTTTACCTCCTATTCAACCTCTTTTACCTACTACGATTGCATCTAAATCTTTTGATACTAAAGCTTTTTATCAATATCATCATCAGAATGGTCATGATACTGAGAAATGTTATTCTTTAAAACATAAGGTTCAAGACTTAATTGATTCTAATGCCTTATCTGTAGATAATCTTGATGGTAGTGGGAACAAATCTGTCTCTCCTCTGAATAATTTTTTTTAAATCTATACGAATCCTTTACCTGCGCATGATACTAATACCATTGCTCAGCCATCTTCTATGGATATTATGTATGATTCAAAGATGGATGATCTTAATCACATTGTTAATCAAGTGGAGCATGTTGTTCAATCTATATCTCCACCTCAGCCTCAACCTCAGATTCAACCTCAAGTTCCATCTCAACCTCAACCAAAACCTAAATTAAAGATTCAACCTAAACCTCGACAACAACCTAAGAATAAAAGACCCTAGGAACTTTTGATTACTTTTGATGATTCTAAGACCATTAAAGCTCCGGATGGTCCCTTTTATATTTATGCTAGGATATCCCAGATACCTACTCTTAGTTGTCTTGTTGATCCTACATCCTTAGTCAATGTGATGTAGGAGCATCCTAGGTGTAAGAGCAATCTTGCATCACCCAAAAATATTTTTGTTTTTGTATTCAATAAGGGCTATCTTGTGCAGAGTTGCTATTTATGGAAACTTGCTATTTTTAGTAAGTTGATCTTATGATCTTGAAATGTCTGATTTTACATATGGAGGTTCATCTCAGTCATATCAGCCTACCAGCAAAGTTTCATGGCTAGATCAGGTGTTGTTTTGAAGATATTGAAGATTTTCGGTATTGGCAGTAGGGTACAGAAACTTTGAACTCAGTTTTAAAGGCTTTAGAGGCCCTGGATGAGGTTGAAAATTTGGGTGACAGGTGCGTTGCATGAGTCAAGCCTGTAGAGTGCTTTGTGGCATTTCTAGAATGGGGTTATAATAGCCAATCGGGTCAACAGGCGATGACTTATGGTCTTCGGAAGTTGGGTCACCTGAAATGGCGGAAAATAATTTTTCTTCAAAATTTTTGTTTGGGTTTCAAAACTCATTTTGAGCCGACTTTGATGTAATAAATTGTAAAATAAAATAATTCTAAGTTTGGTCGGCCCTAAGGGCTAAATTTCTAGAACCTTCTCGGGTGGTGGAAATTGCCTATATAAAGAAGGCCCATAGTGTTGTCTAGGGCAATTCTGGGTATTGATTCGAGGTTTTGTCCTACAGAATATTGTAAGGGAATGCCCATGTGGCTTTGCATATTGTAATTCTGAAAGTTTGTAATTCCACATTTGTGGAGATAATAAGAAGCCAATTTTCTGTTCTTGCATATTATTGTTGTTGTTTCTCTATTTCTGTTATGTGCTTGTGGCACTAGTAGATTTGAACCAAAATTTCGACCAAAGTTTTCGACTAAAGTGCAAAATGGTTTTAAAATTTTCTTTTTTTAAAATTCTATGCCCGTGTTGGTCGAAATTTTGACCAACATGCCAATGGTAAAAAGATTGTTTTGGTCGAAATTTCGACCAACAATAGTTGGTCAAAATTTTGACCAACACGGGGCATAAAAGGTTAAAAAAAAAAACAAAGATGCATTTCATTTAAACATTTTCGCTTTCTTTTTCGGCGTGGGCGAGAGTGGGTGGGAGCGGGCGAGCAGGTGGGCGAGTCAGGGTATGTACTCTTTGAAACTGGAATTGGAATTTGAGTCCTGTAAATGATACTAGTTAGTCAGATAAGCATGCTGGATGCAGATTCGAATCTGGTCCTATAAATGTATGACGCTTCTTTCCTCCCAAAATGTATGTCTGTAATTTTTTTAGAGTGCAGACTTCTGCAACAATGTCTACTCAGATTAAGAGTCAAAGAGGGTTTCTCTTGCTATATGCATCATATACACACAAAAAAAAGTTTAAATGGCGGCGAAAAACATCACTCTTGCTATATGCATCATATACACACAAAAAAAAGTTTAAATGGCGGCGAAAAACATCACTCTTGCTATATGCATCATATACACACACAAAAAAGTTTAAATGGCGGCGAAAAACATCAATGCAATCCCATGGTTGCAGCGGATTCTATGCAATATTTGTCCATATTGAATTCGAGTACCAACATAAACACAGTGAAGCAACTTCATGCCCTCGCTCTCGTTACAGGATTCCATAGCAATGTCTTTTTGGAAACTAAATTCGTAAGCAAATATGCCATGTTCGACTGTTTAGAGAGCCAGACAATTTCACCTTTCCTTCTATGTTCAAAGTTTCCCCAAAAATGTGCTAAAGTTTCCGGTCACTTGATGCGAGAAGATCATTCCATCTCATGCAAAGTGTAATGAGCTTAGGATTAATAATGAGAATTGATAGCTTGGTAATAAATGGCATGATATCATTTGTCTTAAATATCATAGGCAATCCACCCATATATATATCAAGCTTAATATGAGTTAATATTAATGTATATATATATATAAGTAAATATATGAAGATATAATTATAATATATATATATATATAAGTAAATATATGAAGATATAATTATAAAATACAAAGTCTATTAATGAGTAAGATCAAGATTGGCCATCCTCTTGGATATTGGTTATCCTATCTCTCTTATCATAGAAACACCTCCTGTATCGCCCAGGCTCTCCATCTCCTCCTAAATCTTTAGATGAAACCTCTTGCTAATTTTCATTCCTAGATTTCCAATAGTAGCGAAAGATATTGACCATAGGAGTGAGTCTAGGGCCTTTTCAACTAAGTATATAGGGGGGAAATGAGATCATATCCTATTACACAAGAAGGGAGAATACCAAGAGTCCACCACCAAAGGATATCTTTTTTTGTTTTTATTTATATTTATTAATAATGTGATAATTATATATTTATAATGATCATTTGTTATATATATTTACTTTATTTGTAATATCAAATATTATGAACATTTTATATATTTATTGACATATTTAATTGAAACACTATCAATAACATTATTTTTTGGTAACATTATTTATTCATAATATTTATTAATGTTATTGACTTATATATTCATATAAGGAGTTAACTAAAGATTTTGTACTCTGAGTAGACTTCACACAATGTCCCATAATATTATTATTTATTATTAAAACTTATTTCAAAATGGGAATATCACAAAGAAATAGACATAGTTGGTTCCTTAGTTTATTCGGACAAGAACTCTTTCATCTTAATGAAACTGAATTATCCCCTGTGACATTAAACAACAATGTGTTAATAGACCTTAGAAGAATTATGCCTAGTTAGCATTCACAAAAGGTACATCACAATGACTCTAGAGACATTCGTTATCCTTAATTCCCAAGCCCTTCACTTTTTATTTCATTTGCTAGAAGATATAACAAAACTGCCAGTGTCAACTTTCTCACTTTCTCCGGAGAATGCAAAACATGAAATTGACAAAACCAAGAATGTGGAATGAGGAGAAATGATACAAGGGAAATCTAAGAGTAAATTCAACATTTGAATAAGGTCACAATGACATTAGTGCAGAGGACAATGACTTTTGTAGAAGAAATAATCATACCCCAAAACAATGCATACCCATTAAACAACATCACAATCACTCAATCATATCCAATATCATGTTCTCATAGAAATAAATATCATGATCACATACTTTAAGAAGCCTAAGTTCCTTTTATGAAGCATTAAGTGCAAATCATGAACAATGAATGAAATCTTTCACCGTATATTTCATTATTGACAAGAGGTAGACCTAGATTTGGAAGCCTTGTAGAGTTGTAATGAGGGCATCAAAGATCAGAATCTTATTAATGAAATAGGCCCAGAATAGTGAAAAAAGAAGCAAAAGAGAAGATCGTTGTTCATTACAGTCACTCTAAAGACAACATGATAATGTACACTCACTGTAAGTGTACATTATCATGTTGTCTTTACAGTTATTGTCCTCATTCAAGTAGCAATTACACAAGGGATAGTCACTGTGAGATGTCCTCATTTGTGACAAGGACAGTCACACATGAGGACATCTCACAGTGATTGTCCCTTGTGTAATTGCCACTTGAATGTATTGCTATTGAACCGCATTAATGCTTTTCTTCTTCAACAAATGAGGACAATCACTCTAAAGACAACATGATAATGTACGCTCACTATAAGGACAGTCACAAATGAGGACATCTCACAGTGACTGTCCCTTGTGTAATTGCCACTTGAATGCATTGCTATTGAACCACATTAATGCTTTTTTCCTTCAACAAATCATGAGGACAGTCACTGTAAAGACAACATGATAATGTACACTCACTGTAAGGATAGTCACAAATGAGGAAATCTCACAGTGACTGTCCCTTGTGTAATTGCCGCTTGAATGCATTGCTATTGAACCACATTAATGCTTTTTTCCTTCAACAAATGAGGACAGTCACTGTAAAGACAAAATGATAATGTACACTCACTGTAAGGACAATCACAAATGAGGACATTTCACAGTGACTGTCCCTTGTGTAATTTCCACTTGAATGTATTGCTATTCAGCCACATTAATGCTTTTCTTCTTCAACAAATGAGGATAGTCACTCTAAAGACAACATGATAATGTACACTCACTGTAAGTGTACATTATCATGTTGCCTTTACAGTGATTGTCCTCATTCAAGTGGCAATTACACAAGGGATAGTCACTGTAAAGACAACATGATAATGTACACTCACTAAGCATAATTAAAATTGATTCTTCATCAAATATACCAGTTGCAAGTGCCCTGGTTGACATGTATTCAAAATGTGGAAGCATACACAAAGCCTGTGAACAACTTGACAAAATGCCTAAAAAATAGTAATCAAATAAAATGTTACGGTTGCAGGATATGCACAAAAAGGATTTTAGAAATGAGTAGTTTTAAAATTACCAGAGAAACCAGAGAACGACTGCAAATTACCCTTGCTCCCTCTCAGTGCTATTGAAAATACAAATGACAACCTTTTCTTTTTTCTTTTTGTTCATTACAATTCACAAAAATAATTTTGTGAACTTCTAATATTATGACACATGAGGACAGTCACTGTAAAGACAACATGATAATGTACACTCACTATAAGATGTCCTCATTTGTGATTGTCCTTGCAGTGAGTGTACATTATCATGTTGTCTTTACAGTGACTGTCCTCATTTGTGACTGTCCTTACAGTGAGTGTACATTATCATGTTGTCTTTAGACTGATTGTCCTCATTTCACTAGGCATGATGAGAAAGGCAGATATACCTATCAAATAACAGAGGCAAGAATCTTTGATTACAACATATTTGACTGTCATAGCCGAGTTTTAGATCAGAATCAGTAGTGAATATCCCTTGAGAACAATGAGGGAAGGAATACCATTCACCATTGCACATGACACAAGGAGTCTTAATCCCTACCAAAGTTCTAACCAAAAGCTATTAAAGGTTAGTTCATGTCATAGGAATAGTAAAGAAAATCAAGCATGTGTAAAACAAAGCAAGGAATAAAGATGATAGAGTAGCTCTAAAACCCTACAAAGATACAATGAAATGACATTTGTAGGGCTGAGAAGTAACATAGAGTTTTGAAATGATTGTGAAAAAGGAATAACATAGCAAATTTTTGATTTGACAATCACTTCACCAAGGAAAGGGACAAAATGTCTTTTGGCTATGGGTTTTGATTGTGAAAAGGAATAACAAAGCAGCCACGTAACACGTTGGGGAAAGGGACAAAATGTCTTTTGGCTTTGGGTTTTGTGTAGTATTGAATGATTGAAAGATTTAAATAACTTCTTAAGGTCGACAGTTTATGAGATTAAGAATAGCACACACCCCAGAACAGAATACGAAAGTTAAATAATTTGTAATCTACTCTTTAAATCTGCCATCTACAGTGAATTTTGATTAAAAAATGCCAATCAAATTTAAGGAGGGGAGTACAAGTGCATGCATTGGAAGAGGAAACAGCAACATGAAGACAAAGGGCCGGATTTGAAAGCATTGGAAATCTACGTTGGCAACAGGATGGCTCAATCTCCCTCTTTCTGTTGAGACTTGCTTACACACCAATATCCATCTACATTAACCTTCATACTATTGGTGATACCCTTTTCATACACGCAACAAAAATATCTTTGCATCAATAGGTTGATAGTGAAGATCAAACTCAATCAATTGTAGCATCTATGATACCATTAACAGTTAGCATTAAGCATAGAAGAGTTTATCGATTGGGAATTGAGCACATCATAACTCATCATACCTTTTGGATTGGGCTCTTTAGCATTCGAGAGTCATACAACAATTAGAGAGCATTTATTGCTAATGAAAGAACATTGTCTTAATGGATGTAATTTTGTACTAGTAATGTTGATGAATGGTGTGTGTTAATACGTGTTAATGAATTATTCGTGAATGTTGTGTGTTAATGAATGTTATCATGTGATTATAATGATTGAATGTTATATTTCAAAAATGGATGAATGAATGAATGAATGAATGTTATTAAATGTTAATGGGGAATTTAGAGTGATGTTAGGGGGGGGGGGGGGAGGGGCCAAATGAGCTTCCACCTTCACGTGGTTGGCCTTGTTTAGTAGAGAATATTAAACTATTCTCGAAACCAAGTGAAGCTCAAACTTTAAAGACAAGCTTAGAGTTTTTGTTGCAGAGCTTTCTAATATCCCCTTAAGGAACCCTATTCAACTCGAGGATTCATGTCCATTCTATGATGCAGGAAAAAGAAATTAAAAAAAAAGAAAATTTTAAAACCATTTTGCACTTTGGTCGAAAACATTGGTCGAAATTTTGGTTCAAATATACTAGTGAATATAGAAACTTGGTCTTATTGCTCATCATGTGGTTTGAACATTTGTTGTCTCTTTCATCTAGGGCATGAAATGCTATTTGCACAAGCATAGGTTGCTCCTTTTGTCATTCTAGCTCTTTCTTTTATTTTACAAAATTTGTAGTGTTTCTTTCTGTTTAATAGGGGTATCCATTTTCTTGTCTTGTCTAAGAGGCAGCACACAAACACTTGTTAAAAAAGTGCTAAATGACCAAAGTTGTTGCAGTTGTAAAATATAACATTGTAATCAATAAAGGGGCAAATGAATTTTATTTTCTATTAAGAAACCCGTGACAATTTCTATTTTTGTTTCACACAATTATTCATAGCATATTATCTGTCCTCTGCTACCTTATGACCAAAAAGATTAAGAAAAAATAATAACCAAAGAAAGACCTTTTGTCCCCAAGATGATAGGTGGACGCTTGATGGGTTCCATCTTCTGTAATCACCTAAAATTTGTCAGGTAGAACCTAAGCCCCTAATTTCGATCAATTTGCCTTAAAGCAAAATTCTAAATCTCAAGACTCTCTCTAACTTCTCTTGCTTCGTTGGCAAAAATGAATTGATTCTATCTAGCTTGTGGCTTGCAGGTAAGATAGACTGGATATAAAACTATTTTTGGTTTTCTCTCCTCTAATATTCTTTAGCTCAGGATCTTTGAGCTAGCCTTTCAGCTTCTCTTTCACATTGAATTCTTCTTTGGATTTCCCTTTCACATTGAAGTCTCCTAAAATTGTTCTTTCATGTTGAAGTTTTCTTTGGATTTTCCTTTCAAATCTTAAGGCCCTCTCTTCTTCTTTGTCCAAAATATAGCTTGATCTAATGTGTGCCCTTCAGCATTCCTTCTTTCTCTCCAAGTTAGATTACTAAATTCCAAAATGATATCTTCTCCTCTTCCTTCAAACTGTAAATTTGGATGTACTACTAGAAAGATATTGTGATGAGGTAACACCATCTTATCTCATCTTAACTTGTTGATGGTTCCACAAATGAATTTGAACGGCCCCTCCTTCTAGTGCCAATTTTGTTGATGTAAGTTTTTTGACCACTCCAACATGCAGAATAAAATACCAAGTATTCTATCGCATGTTGGGTGTGGTCACAAAAATCACATCAATAGGCACTTCATATTTTATGTCTCATCTTTGTTTTGTTCCAGTCCAAAAGTTGTGTATTTAATCCTATCCACCCTTGTTAAGAACCAACTTGACAAATCTCTAGTGAGATCCCCTATATTGAGATATTGTCTAAAGGTATTCATTCAAAGTGTGTTCATCAAATAACCTTAGTAAATTTTTTAAAGAGTACTTTTTTGGTCAATGCCTTGTAATTTGGCCTTTCTTCAAGGATTTTTAGGCAATTTTAAATTTTTGGACTTAATCATCCTAGCATGCCTTTACCCCCAACTCCCCTTTTCTTCGCTAAGCCCATTTTTCCTGAAATTTGGGATCCCAGGTTTGGTCCTCCATGCATACTTTCCTCAACTGCCAAAAAAATTCACTTTTCAAATTTTGGACTTTCAGATTTTCTCATCCTAGCATATTACCTATTGGACTTGTCATCCCTAGCATGCCTTTCCCTCCAAGTCCGTTTTTCCCCTCTAAGCCTTTTTTCCTTGAATTTCAAGACTCTAAGTTTTTCCTCCATGCATACTATACTCAACTGCAAAAAAATCCGCTTCTCAAATTTTGGACTTTTGGATTTTCTCATCCTAACATACCTATTGGGCTTGTCATCCCTAGCATGCCTTTCCATCCAAGTCAGATTTTCCCCTCTAAGCCTGTTTTTCTTGAATTTTAGGACTCTAGGTTTGGTCATCCATGCATCCTTTCCCTTCACTGTCAACTTTTTTCTCCAAAAATCCACTTAGCAAATTTATTATTTTTTCTGAATGTCTCTCTAGAGCCTAGCTTGCCTGTGCATTTTGAAAGGCGTGGTCTTTTCTGGTATCTCAATTAGGTCCCATTTGGGCGCTGGGATACCAAATGCCAGATACAATCAATTCTGGAAGATGCTGCAATTCTCGAAGATACATATTCTTAAAATAATTTCCAGAATATGTGTTGATCTGTTTGGTTCACCTGAAAGATGAATGAGAAGATTATTTTCTATGTTTAGGTGAAGCTTCAATATATGCCAGAAGATCTCTATCCCAAAATATTAACAGGCTACTACAGCAGTGCATATCATGAAATCAGCTGCAACCCTTGTCCTGAAAACTCATCCAAATGGACTCCCAATAGTACACTTTCAATTAAACCTAAACAATGAAGAATAAGGCACCCCCAAAATGAATCTGAGCATTTTCAGCAATGCAGAGACTAACTACCTAAGTTTGTAACAGGGGCAGCATGACTGAAAACACCACATGGTGAAGTTTCTGGCACCCGATTTTTTGAAAATGAAACTGCAAACGTAGAAAATGCAGCATGTAGCCGCATTGCAGAGCGCAATGGTGAAAATGAAATAGTGAAAATGCAAACAGTGAAATGCCCTAATGGACTTTAAAAATAAATATCAAATGCCAGCAGACCCGACGAAGTTTTAAAAATTGGCATTTGAAACTGGAATACCATGGTCAAATTCCAATTTCACCTTTTCAAGTGGAAGATGCAATGCCCATTTTTTGGGCAAAATTGGAATTTCGTAATTCCAATTCTTGTTTCTTAAGATTGCCACAAATAGGGAATAAAATATGCCAACAATGGTATTCCGGAATATGGGCCCATATTCCATGTACCAAACGGGCCCTTAAAGAATCACCTTTGGTTTCAATTATTACATATTTTATATTAACTCAAAGACTATATTGTCCAACTGGATCAAGGCACCAATCTGCTATGAACTCCATCTCCTTGGTGTCCCAACACACTCACAACAAAATAATATGAACATCTTTTTAGTTTTATCTATTCTGATGTGTTTTGAATGCCATGTCTGAATGTATATAAAAACATAAGAATTTATTATCAAACACATTCTCAGACACTCATATGGTAGATCATCTATTTTAATTAGGTGCTTAGCCTTGACATCCTCAAACCAGCTAATAGGCATGAAATTGAAACTAAAATAGGGATGCATTGTGCAACGCATATGGTTTGTGTCATGGTAATTTTTTTCACTTTTGTGGTGGTATCTACTACAGCACCATAGGGAAAGCCCCCTTGGATTAACAGAGCCAGAAGTGGAGGAGGTCCTACCCATCTCAGTAATTAGTTCTTAGTTCCCAACCTAAATATAGGCTCCGTGGTATTATTCTCAGGTTTTGACACACCTGGCACCTAGGGAACTATCCAACCATAGGGATTTGGGACCTATAACTCAAATCACCAACATAGTGTTTCATATGTGACATCTGATCTCATGCATTTCTTAATTAGCATGAGTTAATTAAGAAATAATGGTCTTAAATACCATGAGTACATCAAGAGCAATATGTCAGTCTCAATATAGTATCATTGAGAAATGGTTCAAAGTATTTCCAACATTTAGACATTCTAGTGGTTTGAAATTGTCACAAGTAATTTGCTCAGATTCTCAATAATGAAACTGTGTTTTCTGTTTTGTCCTCCTCTAGCAGCTTAGCACCCTGATTTTTGCATTAAATAGGAAACACTAACAAGCACGATCAGTTTTATTGATTTAATGTAAGAGAAGTTCACATTGATTGTGCATTTAATTTAGATTTCCAGATTAAATGTAGATGTAGTAGGATAGGCTTTATGTATGGTGGTGAGAAAGATTAGCTAGCACTTTGAAATCATGGTATAACTATAATAACCTTTATTCTATAATGTGAAACTGCAGCTCCCTAGCCTGTGGACATTATTTTGGCAGGTCATGCATTAGAAGATGGCTAGAGCAGAATCGTATGACAAATTGTCGAAAGGTAAAAGTACTTAAAAACTTTTGGCTTTCCATTTCCTTTTAATAATTGCTTTCCTACAATTTGTTAGTTTGTCTTTGAGTTTCTTCTAGCAAAGAGACTGCAACAACATTTTCCAGGTTGGATTGACAGTGGGAATGCCAATGTATCATTGCTTATGTACAGTGCCCACTCTGCTTTAAGAAGGCTAAATTGAGAGACATTAGACTTCACTATTTGCAATAAATAGCTGTAACTTGTAGAGTTCAGAAGGTAATTCCCTTATATAAATAAGTCTTTAACATGCAAAAACCTTTAGAACCGGTGATTTTGAGATGTCATATCATCTTTTTCATATATCGGTGCTTCTTGAGAAATTTTGAAAAGTTACAATTACCTTAAATGACAGGGTATTACACAAACTTGTGGATATTTGTTTTACATGTGATTCAAAACAGAGCTCACTATTCTGATTCTACCATATTTCTATTTTATATAGTTTACTTTCATTTCATTTTATTTGTATTGAGTTAATTCCAAAAAAATGCATTCTTTTTGCAATTTCTATTTTGAATACTGATATAAATAATATTTTAAAACTAAAATTAACTGAGGTTTGAACAACAGAGAATTGACATTTTTACTGTCTCAATGTTTATATAAAATTAGGAAGAGATGCCCATAATTCAATTTTCATTCTTGAAAAGCTATGAATTTTAAGCATTTCCTCTTACAAGTCAAGTTGCTATAATTTTCAAGAATATAAAGAAGTTATTCTTGTCTTTCCATTATTGTAACTTTCACAGCTCCTTATTTGTTGAATGAGCTTTTGCAATTCATTGTCTAATAAATGTACCAAAGAATTTTTTCACTATTTCGTCATGTATAGTTGACTAAATGGCAAGTTTATATGGGCAAACTGTTCAGGGTGTTAAACCATAGTCATCCGGAAACTCAAACTCAAAGACATGAACTAAGACGTCATCCCCTTATCAAATTCTTCTGATGACTATTTTTTTATATATGGTATAGCCACTATTCTTATTTATTTACTCGTATACCCTGATCTATGTAATATAGTATGAGTTGGTTATTGCTGAAAATATATTTTTAATTTCTTTTTTCTTCATCTTAGCTCATAAAATTTTCTTTAGTTCTCTTCACTTCTTTGAGTTTGCCCCATTTCACACCTTCATGCAATTCAACATTTGATAGTGAAATTTTGTAGTACATTGTAGGCCACAATCAAATCATATTCCGAGAATAATCAAGCAGAAGATTCAAGGAGAAACTTGTAAACATGGGGTTTGATACTGAGAAAACCAATAAGAAGAGTAAGGGATATTTTAATTAGCTAGGGACACTTGGAAAGAAATGATGTGATGGCTTTATGAATTCCAAGATTATTTATCAGATGGCAGGCCAACCTACAACAAAAAAATCATAATTTCCAACAATTATATCTTTCAATAAATCTGTGTTATAGTACCCAATATATTACATATTTAATAATGGCAATGATGTCATCCACCAGTCATGCAAGTAGATTTAAATTGAAAGTATTTCTATTTTTTCCCTTGCATTTGGGTTTCACCAATCATCATGTTATCTATTCTCAAATGCTCTTTCTTGTTACACATAAAAATGCCCATATGAAATGACGTTAATCAGGTTTTATTTGCTCTATAGAAAAAGTGTCATCTGTGTGAAAAGTTGTCGTCAATGGAAAAGTTGTCATATGTGGAAAAAGTTGTCATCTATGTTTATGTTGCCGATTGAGCAGGTCTGGTGAGATGTGGAAGGAGTTGCAGGTTACATTGGATGAATTATCTTTGCCCTGATGTCAAGCATGGCAACATTTCACCAGAGGAAGAAGAGCTCATCATCGAACTTCATAAGGTGCTTGGTAACAGGTATGGAGATTAGAGAATTGATGAATGTTTTTCGACTTATCTTAACATTCCTCGAAGGGTGCATAACAAATGCTTATTTATTGGTTTAAGTAGAGGATTATAAATGTATCTAGTGATTATTACATTGCGTTGAAGTTTACAAATGCTTGGTTTACATATAGTTTGCCAAAATGAAATGATGCAATTGACTAGTAAAGCATAAAAATTCAAGATCCAAGAACTACTAGAACAAGGAAAAAGAAAGAGAGATCAAGAAAAAAAAGGACTAACTCATAGACTACGAATTGTAGAATTGGAATCATAAATTGGATACGAAGGGCCCTTTAACACATACTTGGACAAGGTAAGTAGAATTGCTTAAAATCTGATAGTCTTCATGTTGATGCAAATGTGCTTATGGACTACCAAATTTGATTTCTAGATAGTAGGTTTTTTCTACTAATATTTATTTTGTATCTCATGTCTTGGATGCATCGTTAACTTTTAATCTAAAAGCAATCCACTTTCCTTATCACTGCACCTAAAATGAACAATGTATACACATCACATACTCATATTTTGACTTAGTGCTTAAAATTGACATGGTAATAAAATTGAATGGGGGAAAAATACATTTGGGTTTAGTGCATTAAAATTGAACAAAACGAATATCATTTGGTTTGGAGCTTAAAAATGAGCTCATATTCTTTTGTGGATGATTTGTAGATTAGTTAATATTTGAATTTTTGGTGTTTAATTTGATTAACCTTTTTGTCTTGAGTTTTTGGTGCACTTTCACATTCTGTTAAAGTAAAAATATTTTTTTATTTTTAGAGAGGCTTTCTTGTTTGGAGGTGCACTCAATAATCAAAAGATGAACTCAAATTGGAGAAATCACTTCCATTGATATAAAAATTAAATAAGACTCTAGGTAAACTCTAGTCTCATCTACCAAGATTGAGCGAGGTGTGTTGATGGTGGTTCTTATTCAGCAAGTAGTGCCTAAGGAGTTGATGTGGTCAACTAGAGACTTTAGTGTCTCACACATGTACAAAATGATTGGGGAGAAGCCATAGATCTGACTAAAAATTGATGAGGAGAAAATATCCTTTTCTCAGTCATGTGCTCAACTAAGCAAGCCAAATTGTGATATTGCTATCAGGATTCAACTGTGTAGTTTTTTGAGTCAAACTCATTGACTTGTGATTCATGAGTAGTGGTTTACATGAACCCATCTCTCATGAGAATGAATAGAACACTTAGCACTCATTGGCTCAAGGTGATGCTTACGGAGGTGAAGCACCGAGATTTCCTGGGAGGTCATCCATCCCAGTACCACTCCAGCTCGAGCGCGCTTAACTACGGAGTTTCCTCCATGGTTAAACCCACTTTGCTTGCATCCTCATTTGCAAAACCTTCACCAAGTGTTGTGCCTTATGAACCATTCATTAGAAATCCCCTTAAGCTCATCAATTCATAAGTAGGAGATATTTTCCACAGCAAGTCAGATTGTGATATTGCTATCAAGATTCAATTGTGTAGTTTTTTGATTCAAACTCATTGACCCGTGATTCATGAGTAGTGGTTCACACGAACCCATCTCTCATGAGAATGAATGGAACACTTAGCACTCATTGGCTCTAGGTGATGCTCACAAAGGTGAAGCACCAGGACTTCCTGAGAGGTCACCCATCCCAGTACTACTCCAACTCGAGCGCACTTAACTACAGAGTTTCCTCCATGGTTAAACCCACTCTACTTGCATCCTCATTTGCAAAACCTTCACCAAGTGTTGTGCCTTATGAACCATCGATTAGAAAGCCCCTTAAGCTCATCAACTGGATGGATGGTTCATAAGGCACAACACTTGGTGAAGGTTTTGCAAATGAGGATGCAAGCAGAGTGGGTTTAACCATGGAGGAAACTCCATAGTTAAGTGCACTCGAGTTGGAGTAGTACTGGGATGGGTGACCTCTCGGGAAGTCTCGATGCTTCAACTCTGTGAGCATCACCTAGAGCCAATGAGTGCTAAGTGTTTCATTCATTCTCAGGAGAGATGGGTTTGTGTGAACCACTACTCATGAATCATAGGTCAATGAAAAGAACTTTGAATGCATCTTCGGTCTATAACATTTAAAAAAAAATAAAAATTAGCATTGGTCAAAATTTTGACCAATACGACAAACAATTTCCACCAATCCTTGGTTGAAATTTCGACCAATGAACAGAAAAATTGACGAAAAATCAATACCTTCCACTAATGCAATGGTCAAAATTTTGACCATTGCATTGGTGGAAGGTATTATTTTTTCGTCAATTTTTCTGTTCATTGGTCGAAATTTTGACCAATCATCTGAGAGAACCACTGGTCAAAATTTTGACCATTGCAAAAAATGACAGAAATCTTGAGCCTGGGATATAGTCAAAATTTTGACCTATGTTTTGGTCAAAATTTTGACGAATAATAAATACGTTGAAAATTCAACAAAAAAAGAATGACGGGAGATTTGGTCGTAAATTCGACCAATTACTGTCAAAATTTCGAGCAATTTTCATCAAAATTTGAAGTCAAATTTACTAGTGTGGTATTAAGGGGAGCACCCTTCATCAAGTAGTATCAGAGCAGAAGTTCTTGAGTGTGTAAACAAATCGCCGACTGTGAGGCAGTTTGCACTAGGACCGTGGCTAGGGTTTCAGTGCACATCGTGAAAATGCCTCCATAAAGTGAACGTGGCGGAAGAGCTGGTGCTATGACACCTGAGGTTAGAGAGCTGCAAAGACATGTGCGAGCATTGCAAGAAGAGATTCATAGAGGAATGAATTTTAATGTCAGAGATGAAAGTGAGGATGAAGCCGAAGAAGAATATCAAGAAGGAGAAGCTAAAATTGTGAACCAGGAGGAAGAAAGACTTTTTCGGGCAATTTTCAAGATTGAGAAAAGACCTAAGATTGAGGTTCCTACATTTTTTGAAAATCTTAACCCAGAGGAATTGATCGATTAGATCAATGAATGTGAGGAATATTTTGAGTATGAAGATGTTGAGGATCCTGATAGGGTCAAATTTGCGAAGGCCAGATTGAAAGGTCATGCGAAGATCTGGTGTCAAGAAATTCAATTGGAGCGAAATAGAAGAGGGAAAGATAAAATCACAAGATGGGATCGGATGGTGGATAAATTGAAGCGACAGTTCATTCCTGTTGATTATGAGCTTGACCTACTAAAGAAAATGCAAGGTTTGAAGCAAGCAGGAAGATCTGTTCAGGAGTATACAGAGGAGTTCTATCGACTCCTCATCAAAACAGGCCATGCAGAAGCTAATAAGGAGAAAGTTGCCTGATACCTTAATGGGTTAAGGCCAAGCATTCAGGAGGATTGAATCTAGTTCAAATGAATAGTATTGAGGAGACATACCAGTTTTCCCTAAAAGTAGAGGAAAAGCTGAACAAGAAGTTTGAGAGTAGACAAAATGGAAGAGGTCGTGGTGGAAGATCTGGTGGATGGTCATAGGGTGGCCAAAATGAAGATTCGAAAAAGAAGAATGAAGCTAGTGGCAGTCAGAATCAGAGAAGAAATAATTCCAATCATTTCTAGGATCAGAGTAATAGAGATCAGAGAGGAAGAGGAAGAGGACAAGGATCTGGAAGAGGAGGCTTCCAAGGAACATGTTTTCACTATGGAAAAGAAGGTCATAGGGAATTTGAATGTCCTCAGCACCAAGGTAGAACAAACAGGAGAAATGAAGGCCAGGCCAGAGTTGCACATGTAGATGAAGATGCTAGATCATCAAATTATGAAGATGCTGAAAGAGGAGAAACGCTAATTAACAGAAGAGTCTTGCTGAGTGGTGAGAATGAACCTGAGCAAAGGAGGAGCCTATTTCGCACTAGATGAAAG
The DNA here is from genome assembly GCA_027943335.1 of Chamaecyparis obtusa. Taxonomy (NCBI): domain Eukaryota; kingdom Viridiplantae; phylum Streptophyta; class Pinopsida; order Cupressales; family Cupressaceae; genus Chamaecyparis; species Chamaecyparis obtusa. Next base: position 377,862 of record BSBK01000174.1, read on the forward strand.
TGTGAGGGTAAATGCTGTGATGTCATTATCGATAGTGGAAGCACTGATAATTTGGTGTCAGAAGAGATGGTGACAAAGTTGAAGCTCAAGAGACAAAAACACCCACATCCATATTGGATTGTCTGGGTGCAGGATGACCACAAGGTCATGGTCAGTGAACAGTGCTTGGTAAAGTTCAAGATCGGCAGGTACCAAGATGAGGTAATATGTGATATCATCTCTACGGATGCATGTCATATGTTGTTGGGTAGACAGTGGTAGTTTGATAGATGTGCTGTACACGATGGTCGTGCGAATACCTATTCCCTGATAAAGGATGGAGTACGACATAAGCTAAAGCCATTAAAGGAGACCGAAGAAAAGGTATGTGTTAATGCAAGAATAACATTTGTTGATGGAAGAAAATTCTTAGATGGTATGAGGCATGAGCATGTGTGTTTTTCTTTAATTCCAAAAGTTGGTAAAGAAGAAGTAGAGGATGTACCTGTAGAGGTTGCAGATTTGTTGAATGAGTTTCATGATATTGTATCTGATAATGTACCTGATGGATTACCACCAGTAAGGAAGATCAGTCATCAGATGGATTTGATTCGAGGAGCCAGTTTGCCAAACAAGGCAGCACACAGGATGACACCAGTAGAAAGTGAAGAGTTGAACAGACAAGTACACGAGTTATTGCAGAAGGGGTTGATTCGAGAGAGTTTGAGTCCCTGTGCTGTACCGATGGTATTAGCACCAAAGAAGAATGGAGAGTGGAGGATGTGTACAGATTCTAGAGCAATAAACAAGATCACAATCAAGTATAGGTTTCCATTGCCACAAATAGATGATATCATGGATTGTTTGAGTGGGGCTGTGTATTTCTCAAAAATAGATCTGAAGAGTGGATATCACTAGATTCGGATCAAAGAAGGAGATGAATGAAAGACTACCTTCAAGAGAAAGGAAGGACTGTATGAGTGGTTAGTCATGCCTTTTGGGCTAACCAATGCACCGAGCACTTTCATGCAGCTCATGAATGAGGTTCTGAAAGAATTTCTGGGTAAGTTTGTCATTGTTTACCTAGATGATATTTTGATTTTTAGAAAATTTTTTTGGAGAAACATATGATGCATATTCATATGGTGTTTGAGAAGTTGAGAGATGAGAAATTGTTGATTAATTTGAAGAAGTGCAGTTTTGTGAAGAAAGAGTTAGTGTATTTGGGATTTGAAGTTTCAGTAGAAGGTCTAAAAATGGACTGAGAGAAGGTACAGGCTATCCTTGAATGGCCTACTCCAAGGAGTGCTATTGAGGTAAGATCTTTTCATGGTTTGGCTAGCTTTTACAGAAAGTTTATCAAAAATTTTAGCAGTATTTGTGGACCCTTGACTGAAACAATGAGAGGGGATAGAAAAGAGTTTAAGTGGACTAATGACACAGAAAAGAGTTTTCAATTGTTGAAACAAAAAGTTATAGAACAACCTATTTTAGCACTTCCAGATTTTAATAAGGTGTTTCAAGTAGATTGTGATGCTAGTGGTACTGCAATAGGAGCTATTATGAGCCAAGTAGGTAAACCTATTGCTTATTTCAGTGAGAAGTTAAATGATGCCAAGAGAAAATATTCTGTCTATGATGAGGAATTTTATGCTATAGTTCAGGCATTAAAGAAGTGGAGACATTATCTGCTTCCAAATGAGTTTGTTTTGTATACTGATCATCAAGCATTGCAATATTTGAATAGTCAAGGAAAGTTGAATCAGAGGCATTTGAAATGGGTTGAGTTTTTCAGAGTTATATATTTATTTTGAAATGCAGAAGTGAAAAGTCTAATAGGGTTGCAGATGCTCTTAGTAGAAGGCAACTATTGCTGACAGAGATGCAGATTGAAGTGGTTGGGTTCAAAGAATTCAAGAATTTGTATCCAGAGGATCCTGATTTTGGTGAAGTTTGGAAAGCTTGTACAGAACCTATTACTCTAGACAGGATGAAATGGCTGGATTTTATCATCCAAGATGATATGCTATTCAGAGGGAGTCAGTTGTGCATTCCACGAAGTTCTATGAGGGAGAATCTCATCAAGGAGAAGCAAAGTGGAGGATTGGCTGGACATTTTGGTCGAGATAAAACCCTTGCTTTGGTTGGTGAGAATTATTATTGATCACAATTGCAGCAAGATGTGAAGAAGTTTGTACAGAGTTGCAGAGTATGTGAGATGGTGAAAGGAGTGAAGCAAAATACAGGGTTGTATCAACCATTACCTGTACCAGAGAAGCCTTGGGAGGATATCAGTATGGACTTTGTTCTTGGTTTACTGAAGACACAGTGGGGACATGATTCAATTTTTGTTGTAGTTGACAGATTTTTGAAGATGACACATTTCATTCCCTGCAAGAAGATTAATGATGCTGTTCATGTAGCAGAATTGTTTTTCAAAGAAGTGAGACTACATGGTTTGCTAAAGACCATAGTTTTAGATCGAGATACTAAGTTTGTTGGATATTTCTGGTGGACATTGTGGAAGAAGTTGAAGATAGATTTGAAGTTCAATTCATCACATCATCCATAGACTGATGGACAGATAGAGGTGGTGAATAGAAGTTTGGGAAATTTGCTGAGATGTTTGGTTGGAGATAAGACAACAGGATGGGATTTGATTTTACCACAGGTAGAATTTGCATACAATAATTCTGTCAATAGGAGCATCGTTAAATCACCATTCCAAATTGTATATTGAAGTAGTCTACGAAATGTATCTGAGTTGAGAAAGATAGATAAAGGAGAAATAAGTAGTGCTGAAGCTAAGGATTTTGCAGAACATTTGAAGAACATCCATGAGGAGGTGAGGAAGCATATTACCAAGATGAATGTGCAGTATAAGACTAAGGTAGATGAGAAAAAGAGGCATAAGAAATTTCAGGTTGGGGATGAAGTCATGGTTCATTTGTGGAAGGAGCGGTTTCCAGTTGGTACATATAAAAAGTTGAAAATGAATAAGTTTGGACCGTGTAAGATACTGAAGAAGCATGATTCAGGAAATGCATATGAGCTAGGATTGCTTACTGAGCTGAATATTTCATTAGTGTTTAACATTTTAGATTTGACAGAGTATCATGAAGGAGGTGTTGAAGATGAGGTTGCAGCAGCACAGTGGAGTATTCCAGCAACTAGTTTAGATATCAAGGAGATTGAAGACATACTAGACAGTCCTGTTGGCAGAAGCACAAGGAACAGGACATATGAAGAGTATTTGGTCAAATGGAAAGGATGACCTGTTGAAGATTCATCATGGCTAACAAAGGAATAGGTTAATTGTCTTGGTTTTCCTCTGCACACCTGAGTCGTGACAGGGTCACTTCTCAAATTACCTTGGGTGTCTGATGCAGGAGCATCCTGGGTGTAAGAGAAATCTTGCATCACCCAAAAATATTTTTGTTTTTGTATTCAATAAGGGCTATCTTGTGCAGAGTTTCTATTTATGAAAACTTTCTATTTTTAGTAAGTTGGTCTTACAATCTTGAAATGTTTGATTTTACATATGGAGGTTCATCTCAGTTATATCAGTCTGCCAGCAAAGTTTCATGGCTAGATCAGGTGTAGTTTTGAAGATATTGAAGATTTTCGGTATTGGCAGCAGGGTACAAAAACTTTGAACTCAGTTTTGAAGGCTTTAGAGGCCCAAGATGACATTGAAAATTTGGGTGATGAGCGCATTGTGTAGGAAAAGCCTCTAGAGCACTTTGTGGCATTTTCAGAATGGTGTTATAATAGCTAATCGGGTCAACGGATGATGAATTATGGTCTTCGAAAGTTGGGTCACCTGAAATGGCGAAAAATAATTTTTCTTCAAAATTTCTGTTTGGGTTTCAAAACTCATTTTGAGTAAACTTTGATGTAATAAATTGTAAAATAAAATAATTCTAAGTTTGGTTGGCCCTAAGGGCTAAATTTCTAGAACCTTCTCGGGCGGTGGAAATTGCCCATATAAAGAAGGCCCGTAGTGTTGTCTAGGGTAGTTCTGGGTATTGATTCGAGACTTTGTCCTACAGAATATTGTAAGGGAATGCCCATGTGGCTTTGCATATTGTAATTTTGAAAGTTTGTAATTCCACATTTGTGGACATAATAAGAAGCCAATTTTCTATTCTTGCATATTATTGTTGTTGTTTCTCTATTTTTATTATGTGCTTGTGGTATTAAGGGGAGCAACCTTCATCAAGTGGTATCAAAGCAGGAGTTCTTGAGTGTGTAAATAGATCACCGACTGTGAGACAGTTTGCACCAAGACCGTGGTTAGGGTTTCAGCACGCATCATGAAAATGCCTCCACGAAAAGAACGTGGCGGAAGAGCTGGTGCTGTGATACCTGAGGTTAGAGAGCAGCAGAGACACGTGCGAGCATTGCAAGAAGAGATTCACAGAGGAATGAATCTTAATGTTAGAGATGAAAGCGATGATGAAGCCGAAGAAGAATATCAAGAAGGAGAAGCTGAAATTGTGAACCAGGAGGAAGAAAGACTTTTTCGGGCGATTTCCAAGATTGGGAAAAGACCTAAGATTGAGGTTCCTACATTTTCTAGAAATCTTAACCTAGAGGAATTGATCGACTGGAGCAATGAATGTGAGGAATATTTTGAGTATGAAGATGTTGAGGATCCTGATAGGGTTAAATTTGTGAAGGCTAGATTGAAAGGTCATGCGAAGATCTAGTGGCAAGAAATTCAATTCGAGTGAAATAAAAGAGAGAAAGATAAAATCAATAGATGGGATCGGATGGTGGATAAATTGAAGTGACAGTTCATTCCTCTTGATTAGGAGCTTGACCTACTAAAGAAAATGCAAAGTTTGAAGCAAGCAGGAAGATCTGTTCAGGTTTATACAGAGGAGTTCTATCGACTCCTCATCAAAACAGGCCATGCATAAGCTGATAAGGAGAAATTTGCCCGATACCTTAATGGGTTAAGACCAAGTATTCAGGAGGAGTTGAATCTAGTTCGAATGAAAAGTATTGAGGAGGCATAATAGTTTTCCCTAAAAGTAGAGGAAAAGCTGAACAAGAAGTTTGAGAGTAGACAAAATGGAAGAGGTCGTGGTGGAAGATCTGGTGGACGATCATATGGTGGCCAAAATAAAGATTCGAAAAAGAAGGATGAGGCTAGTGGTAGTCAGAATCAGAGAGGAAATAATTCCAATCGTTTCTAGGATTGGAGTAATAAAGATCAGAGAGGAAGAGGAAGAGGACAAGGATCTAGAAGAGGAGGCTTCCGTGGAACATGTTTTCACTATGGAGAAGAAGGTCGTAGGGCATTTGAATATCCTCAACGCTAAGGCATAACAGACAGGAGAAATGAAGGCCAGGCCAGAGTTGCACATGTAGATGAAGATGCTAGATCATTAAATTCTGAAGATGCTGAAAGAGGAGCAATGCTAATTAATAGAAGAGTCTTGCTGAGTGGTGAGAATGAAACTGAACAAAGGAGGAGCCTGTTTCGCACTAGATGCAAGTGTGAGGGTAAATGCTGTGATGTGATTATCGATAGTGGAAGCACTAACAATTTGGTGTCAGAAGAGATGGTGACAAAGTTGAATCTCAAGAGATAGAAACACCGACAACCATATCGGATTGCTTGGGTGTAGGATGACCACAAGGTCATGGTCTGTGAACAGTGCTTGGTAAAGTTCAAGATCGGCGGGTACCAAGATGAGGTATTATGTGGTATCATCTCTATGGATGCATGTCATATGTTGTTGGGTAGACCGTGACAGTTTGACAGATGTGCTGTACATGATCGTCGTGCGAATACCTATTCCCTGACAAAGGATGAAGTGCGACATAAGCTAAAGCTATTGAAGGAGACCGAAGAAAAAGTATGTGTTAATGCAAGAATAACATTTGTTGATGGAAGAAAATTCCTAGATGGTATGAGACATGAGCATGTGTATTTTTTTTAATTCCAAAAGTTGGTAAAGAAGTAGAGGATGTACCTGTAGAGGTTGCAAATTTGTTGAATGAGTTTAAGGATATTGTATCTGATAATGTACCTAATGGATTACCACAGGTAAGGAAGATCAATCATCAGATGGATTTGATTCGAGGAGCCAGTTTGACAAATAAGGCAGCACACAGAATGACACCAATAGAAAGTGAAGAGTTAAACAGACAAGTACATGAGTTATTGTAGAAGGGGTTGATTCAAGAGAGTCTAAGTCCCTGTACTGTACCGGTAGTATTAGCACCAAAGAAGAATGGAGAGTGGAGGATGTGTACAGATTCTAGAGCAATAAACAAGATCATAATCAAGTATAAGTTTCCATTGCCACGAATGGATGATATCATTGATTGTTTAAGTGGGGCTGCGTATTTCTCAAAGATAGATCTGAAGAGTGGATATCACCAGATTCGGATCAGAGAAGGAGATGAATGGAAGACTACCTTCAAGATAAAGGAAAGACTGTATGAGTGGTTAGTCATGCCTTTTGGGCTAACCAATGCACCAAGCACTTTCATGCGACTCATGAACGAGGTTCTGAAAGAATTTTTGGGTAAGTTTGTCATTGTTTACCTAGATGATATTTTGATTTTTAGCAAGACATTAGAGGAAAATATGATGCATCTTTGTATGGTGTTTGAGAAGTGGAGAGATGAAAAATTATTGATTAATTTGAAGAAGTGCAATTTTGTGAAGAAAGAGTTAGTGTATTTAGGATTTGTAGTTTCAACAGAAGGTCTAAAAATGGACTAAGAGAAGGTACAGGCTATCCTTGAATGGCCTACTCTAAGAAGTGCTACTGAGGTAAGATCTTTTCATAGTTTGGCTAGCTTTTACAAAAATTTTATCAAAAATTTTAGCAGTATTTGTGGACCCTTGACTGAAACAATGAGAGGGGATAGCAAAGAGTTTAAGTGGACTAATGGCACAGAAAAGAATTTTCAATTGTTGAAACAAAATGTTATAGAACAACCTATTTTAGCACTTTCAGATTTCAATAAGGTGTTTCAAGTAGATTGTAATGCTAGTGGTACTGCAATAGGAGCTGTTATGAGCCAAGAAGGTAAACCTGTTGCTTATTTCAATGAGAAGTTAAATGATGCCAAGAGAAAATATTCTGTCTATGATGAGGAATTTTATGCTATAGTTCAGGCATTAAAGAAGTGGAGACATTATATGCTTCCTAAGGAGTTTGTATTGTATACTGATTATCAAGCATTGCAATATTTGAATAGTCAAGGAAAGTTGAATCAGAGGTATTTGAAATAGGTTGAGTTTTTGCAGAGTTATACATTTATTTTGAAACACAGAAGTGAAAAGTCTAATAGGGGTGCAGATGCTCTTAGCAGAAGGAAACTATTGTTGACAGAGATGCAGATTGAAGTTGTTGGGTTCAAGGAACTCAAGAATTTGTATCTAGAGGATCTTGATTTTGGTGAAGTTTGGAAAGCTTGTACATAACCTGTTACTCTAGACAAGATGAAATGGCTGAATTTTATCATCCAAGATGATATGTTATTCAGAGGGAGTTAGTTGTGCATTCCACAAAGTTCTATGAGGGAGAATCTCATCAGGGAGAAGCATAGTGGAGGATTGGCTGGACATTTTGGTCGAGATAAAATCCTTGCTTTAGTTGGTGGAAATTATTATTGGTCACAATTGCAGTAAGATGTGAAGAAGTTTGTACAGAGTTGTAGAGTATGTGAGATGGAAAAAGGAGTGAAGCAAAATACAAGGTTGTATCATCCATTACCTGTACCAGAGAAGCCTTGGGAGGATATCAGTATGGACTTTGTTCTTGGTTTACCGAGGACACAGCGGGGACATGATTCAATTTTTGTAGTAGTTGACAGATTTTTGAAGATGACACATTTCATTCCCCACAAGAAAACTAATGATGCTGTTCATGTAGCAAAATTGTTTTTCAGAGAAGTGGTGAGACTACATGATTTGCCAAAGACCATAGTTTCAGATCGAGATACTAAGTTTGTTGGATATTTCTGGCAGACATTGAGGAAGAAGTTGAAGATAGATTTGAAGTTCAGTTCATCACATCAACCACAGACTGATGGACAGACAGAGGTGATGAATAGAAGTTTGGGAAATCTGCTGAGATGTTTGGTTGGATATAAGCCAACAGGATGGGATTTGATTTTACCACAGATAGAATTTACATACAATAATTCTATCAATAGGAGCACTGGTAAATCACCATTGTAGATTGTATATGAAAGTAGTCCATGAAATGCATCTGAGTTGAGAAAGATAGATAAAGGAGAAATAAGTAGTGCTGAAGCTGAGGATTTTGCAGAACATTTTAAGAACATCCATGAGGAGGTGAGGAAGCATATTACCAAGATGAATGTGCAGTATAAGACTAAGGCAGATGAGAAAAGGAGGCATAAGGAATTTCAAGTTGGGGATGAAGTCATGGTTCATTTGTGAAAGGAGCGGTTTCTAGATGGTACATATAACAAGCTGAAAATGAAGAAGTTTTTACCATGTAAGATACTGAATAAGCATGATTCAAGAAATGCATATGAGGTAGTATTGCTTACTGAGTTGAATATTTCACCAGTGTTTAACATTTCAGATTTGACAGAGTATCGTGAAGGAGGTGTTGAAGATGAGGTTGCAGTAGCACAGTGGAGTATTCCAGAAACCAGTTCAGATATCAAGAAGATTGAAGACATACTGGACAGTCATGTTGGCAGAAGCACAAGGAACAGGACATATGAAGAGTATTTAGTCAAATGGAAAGGATGACCTGTTGAAGATTCATCATGGCTAACAAAGGAGGAGGTTAACCATTTTGATTTTCCTCTGCACACCTGAGTCGTGACAGGGTCACTTCTCAAATCACCCCAGGTGTCTGATGCAGGAGCATCCTGGGTGTAAGAGCAATCTTGCATCACCCAAAAATATTTTTATTTTTGTATTCAATAAGGGCTATCTTGTGCAGAGTTGCTATTTATGGAAACCTACTATTTTTAGTAAGTTGGTCTTACAATCTCATAATTTTTAATTTTACATATGGAGGTTCATCTCAGTCATATCAGCCTGCCAGCAAAGTTTCATGGCTAGATCAGGTGTAGTTTTGAAGATATTGAAGATTTTCGGTATTGGCAGTAGGGTACAGAAACTTTGAACTCAGTTTTGAAGGCTTTAGAGGCCCCGGATGAGGTTGAAAATTTAGGTTACGGGCACCTTGCACAAATCAATCCTGTAGAGCACTTTGTGGCATTTCCAGAATGAGGTTATAATAGCCAATTGGGTCAACGGGCGATGACTTATGGTCTTCGGAAGTTGGGTCACTTGAAATGGCGAAAAATAATTTTTCTTCAAAATTTTTATTTGGGTTTCAAAACTTATTTTGAGCTGACTTTGATGTAATAAATTGTAAAATAAAATAATTCTAAGTTTGGTCGGCCCTAAGGGCTAAATTTCTAGAACCTTCTCGGGTGGTGGAAATTGCCTATATAAAGAAGGCTCGTAGTGTTGTCTAGGGCAGTTCTGGGTAGTAGATCTAAGTATTGATTCGAGGCTTTGTCCTATAGAATATTGTAAGGGAATGCCCATGTGGCTTTGCATATTGTAATTTTGAAAGTTTGTCATTCCACATTTGTGGAGATAATAAGAAGCCAATTTTCTATTTTTGCATATTATTGTTGTTGTTTCTCTATTTCTGTTATGTGCTTGTGGTATTAAGGGGAGCACCCTTCATCAAGTGGTATCAGAGCAGGAGTTCTTGAGTGTGTAAACGGATCACCGACTATGAGGTAGTTTGCACCAGGACCGTGGTTAGGGTTTCAGCGCGCATCGCAAAAATACCTCCACAAAGAAAACATGGTGGAAGAGCTGGTGCTGTGACACCTGAGGTTAGAGAGCTGTAGAGACACGTGCGAGCATTAAAAAAAGAGATTTGTAGAGGAATGAATCTTAATGTCAGAGACGAAAGTGAGGATGAAGCCGAAGAAGAATATCAAGAAGAAGTGAAAATTGTGAACCAGGAGGAAGAAAGACTTTTTCGGGTGATTTTCAAGATTAGGAAAAGACCTAAGATTGAGGTTCCTACATTTTCTAGAAATCTTAACCCAGAGGAATTGATCGATTGGATCAATGAATGTGAGGAATATTTTGAGTATGAAGATGTTGAGGATCCTGATAGGGTGAAATTTGCGAAGGCCAGATTGAAAGGTCATGCGAAGCTCTGGTGGCAAGAAATTCAATTAGAGTGAAATAGAAGAGGGAAAAATAAAATCACAAAATGGGATTGGATGGTGGATAAATTGAAGTGACAGTTCATTCCTGTTGATTATGAGCTTGACCTACTAAAGAAAATGCAAATTTTGAAGCAAGCAGGAAGATCTGTTCAGGAGTATACAGAGGAGTTCTATCGACTCCTCATCAAAATAGGCCATGCAGAAGCTAATAAGGAGAAAGTTGCCTGATACCTTAATGGGTTAAGGCCAAACATTTAGGAGGAGTTGAATCTGGTTTGAATGAATAGTATTGAGGAGGCATACCAGTTTTCACTAAAAGTAGAGGAAAAGCTGAACAAGAAGTTTGAGAGTAGACAAAATGGAAGAGGTCATGGTGGAAGATCTGGTGGATGGTCATATGGTGGCCAATATGAAGATTCAAAAAAGAAGGATGAGGCTAGTGGTAGTCAGAATCAGAGAGGAAATAATTTCAATCATTTCTAGGATCAGAGTAATAGAGATCAGAGAAGAAGAGGAAGAGGACAAGGATCTAGAAGAGGAGGTTTCTGTGGAACATGTTTTCACTGGTGAGAAGAAGGTCATAGGGCATTTGAATGTCCTCAGCCCCAAGGTAGAATAGATAGAAGAAATGAAGGCCAGGCCAGAGTTGCACATGTAGATGAAGATACTAGATCATCAAATTTTGAAGATGCAGAAAGAGGAGAAACGCTAATTAATAGAAGAGTCTTGCTGAGTGGTGAGAATGAACCTGAACAAAGGAGGAGCCTGTTTCACACTAGATGGAAGTGTGAGAATAAATGTTGTGATGTGATTATTGATAGTGGAAGCACTGACAATTTGGTGTCAGAAGAGATGGTGACAAAGTTGAAGCTCAAGAGACAGAAACACCCACATCCATATCGGATTGCCTGGGTGCAAGATGACCACAAGGTCATGGTTAGTGAACAATGCTTGGTAAAGTTCAAGATCGGCAGGTACCAAGATGAGGTACTATGTGATATCATCTCTATGGATGCATGTCATATGTTGTTGGGTAGACCGTGGCAGTTTGATAGATGTGCTGTACATGATGGTCATGCGAATACCTATTCCCTGACAAAGGATGGAGTGCGACATAAGCTAAAGCCATTGAAGGAGACCAAAGAAAATGTATGTGTTAATGCAAGAATAACATTTGTTGATGAAATTTTTTTTTTAGATGGTATGAGGCATGAGCATGTGTGTTTTTCTTTAATTCCAAAAGTTGGTAAAGTAGAAGTAGAGGATGTACTTGTAGAGGTTGCAGATTTGTTGAATGAGTTTCAGGATATTTTATCTGATAATGTACTTGATGGATTACCACCGGTAAGGAAGATCACTCATCAAATAGATTTGATTCCAGGAGCTAGTTTTCCAAATAAGGTAGCACACAGAATGACACCAGCAGAAAGTGAAGAGTTGAACAGACAAGTACATGAGTTATTGCAAAAGGGGTTGATTCAAGAGAGTCTGAGTCCCTATGCTGTACTGACGGTATTAGCACCAAAGAAGAATGGAGAATGGAGGATGTGTATAGATTTCATAGCAATAAACAAGATCACAATCAAGTATAGGTTTCCATTGCCACGAATGGATGATATTATGGATTGTTTGAGTGGGGCTGTTTATTTATCAAAGATAGATCTGAAGAGTGGATATTACCAGATTCAGATCAGAGAAGGAAATGAATGGAAGACTTCCTTCAAGATAAAGGAAGGACTATATGAGTGGTTAGTCATGCCTTTTGAGCTAACCAATGCACCGAGCACTTTCATGCAGCTCATGAACGAGGTTCTGAAAGAATTTCTGGGTAAGTTTGTTATTGTTTACCTAGATGATATTTTGATTTTTAGCAAGACATTGGAGGAACGTATGATGCATATTCATATGGTGTTTGAGAAGTTGAGAGATGAGAAATTGTTGATTAATTTGAAGAAGTGCAGTTTTGTGAAGAAAGAGTTAGTGTATTTGGGATTTGTAGTTTCAGCAGAAAGTCTAAAAATAGACCCAGAGAAGGTATAGGCTATCCTTGAATGGCCTACTCCAAGGAGTGCTATTGAGGTAAGATCTTTTCATGGTTTGGCTAGGTTTTATAAAAAGTTTATCAAAAATTTTAGCAGTATTTGTGGACCCTTGACTGAAACAATGAGAGGGGATAGAAAAGAGTTTAAGTGGACTAATGGCGTAGAAAAAGGTTTTCAATTGTTGAAACAAAAAGTTATAGAACAACCTATTTTAGCACTTCCAAATTTTAATAAGGTGTTTCAATTAGATTGTGATGCTAGTGGTACTGCAATAGGAGCTGTTATGAGCTAAGAAGGTAAACCTGTTGCTTATTTTAGTGAGAAGTTAAATGATGCTAAGAGAAAATATTCTGTCTATGATGAGGAATTTTATGCTATAGTTCAAGCATTAAAGAAGTGGAGACATTATCTACTTCCTAAGGAGTTTGTTTTTTATACTGATCATCAAGCATTGCAATATTTGAATAGTCAAGGAAAGTTGAATCAGAGACATTTGAAATGGGTTGAGTTTTTGCAGAGTTATACATTTGTTTTGAAACGCAGAAGTGAAAAGTCTAATAGGGTTGTGGATGCTCTTAGCAGAAGGCAACTATTGCTAACAAAGATGCAGATTGAAGTGGTTGGGTTCAAGGAACTCAAGAATTTGTATCTAGAGGATCCTAATTTTGGTGAAGTTGGGAAAGCTTGTACAGAACCTGTTACTCTAGACAGGATGAAATGGCTGGATTTTATCATCCAAGATGATATGCTATTCAGAGGGAGTCAGTTGTGCATTCCATGAAGTTCTATGAGGGAGAATCTCATCAAGGAGAAGCATAGTGGAGGATTGGCTGGACATTTTGGTCGAGATAAAACCCTTGCTTTGGTTGGTGAGAATTATTATTGATCACAATTACAGCAAGATGTGAAGAAGTTTGTACAGAGTTGCAGAGTATGTGAGATGGCGAAAGAAGTGAAGCAAAATACAGGGTTGTATCAGCCATTACCTATACTAGAGAAGCTTTGGGAGGATATCAGTATGGACTTTGTTCTTGGTTTACTGAGGACAGAGCGGGGACATGATTTAATTTTTGTAATAGTTGACAGATTTTCAAAGATGACACATTTCATTCCTTGCAAGAGGACTAATGATGCTGTTCATGTAGCAGAATTGTTTTTCAGAGAAGTGGTGAGACTACATGGTTTGCCAAAGACCATAGTTTCAGATCGAGATACTAAGTTTGTTGGATATTTCTGGCAGACATTGTGGAAGAAGTTGAAGATAGATTTGAAGTTTAGTTCATCACATCATCCACAGACTGATGGACAGACAGAGGTGGTGAATAGAAGTTTAGGAAATTTTCTGAGATGTTTGGTTGGAGATAAGCCAACAGGATGGGATTTGATTTTACCACAGACAGAATTTGCATACAATAATTCTATTAACAGGAGCACTGGTAAATCACCATTCCAGATTGTATATGGAAGCAATCCAAGAAATGCATCTGAGTTGAGAAAGATAGATAAAGGAGAAATAAGTAGTGCTGAAGTTGAGGTTTTTGTAGAACATTTGAAGAACATCCATGAGGAGGTGAGGAAGCATATTACCAAGATGAATGTGCAGTATAAGACTAAGGCAGATGAGAAAATGAGGCATAAGGAATTTCAGGTTGGGGATGAAGTCATGGTTCATTTGTGGAAGGAGTGGTTTCTAGATGGTACATATAAAAAGCTTAAAATGAAGAAGTTTGGACCATGTAAGATACTAAAGAAGCATGATTCAGGAAATGCATATGAGCTAGGATTGCTTACTGAGCTGAATATTTCATTAGTGTTTAACATTTTAGATTTGACAGAGTATCGTGAAGGAGGTGTTGAAGATGAGGTTGCAGCAGCACAGTGGAGTATTCCAGCAACTAGTTTAGATATCAAGGAGATTGAAGACATACTGGACAGTCGTGTTGGCAAAGCACAAGGAATAGGACATATGAAGAGTATTTGGTCAAATGGAAAGGACGACCTGTTGAAGATTCATCATGGCTAACAAAGGAGGAGGTTAACTATCTTGGTTTTCCTCTGCACACCTGAGTCGTGACAGGGTCACTTCTCAAATTACCTTGGGTGTCTGATGCAGGAGCATCCTGGGTGTAAGAGCAATCTTGCATCACCCAAAAATATTTTTATTTTTGTATTCAATAAGGGCTATCTTGTGCAGAGTTGCTATTTATGGAAACTTGTTATTTTTAGTAAGTTGGTCTTACGATCTTAGAATGTCTGATTTTACATATGGAGGTTCATCTTAGTCATATCAACCTGCTAGCAAAGTTTCATGGCTAGATCAGGTGTAGTTTTGAAGATATTGATGATTTTCGGTATTGGCAGCAGGGTACAGAAACTTTAAACTCAATTTTGAAGGCTTTCGAGGCCCTGGATGAGGTTGAGAATTTGGGTGACAGGTGCATTGCATGGGTCAAGCCTATAGAGCACTTTGTGGTGTTTCCAAAATGGGGTTATAATAGCCAATCGTGTCAACGGGCGATGACTTATGGTCTTCGGAAGTTGGGTCACCTGAAATGGCAAAAAATAATTTTTCTTCAAAATTTCTGTTTGGGTTTCAAAACTCATTTTTAGCTGACTTTGATGTAATAAATTGTAAAATAAAATAATTCTAAGTTTGGTCGGCCCTAAGGGCTAAATTTCTAGAACCTTCTCGGGCGGTGGAAATTGCCTATATAAAGAAGGCCCGTAGTGTTGTCTAGGGCAGTTCTGGGTAGTAGATCTGGGTATTGATTCGAGGGTTTTTCGTACAAAATATTGTAAGGGAATGCCCATGTGGCTTTGCATATTGTAATTCTGAAAGTTTGTAATTCCACATTTGTGGAGATAATAAGAAGCCAATTTTCTATTCTTGCATATTATTGTTGTTGTTTCTCTATTTCTGTTATGTGCTTGTGGTTTTAAGGGGAGCACCCTTCATCACAATGTTATTACTGAAGAAAATCTTTTTATGAAATTTTTTTAATGTGATTCTTATGATACATCTGATGTGTGGATTCAGACTTGTAATGGTTTTCTTTATCCATCATTTGGTTCTATTAACTTGCTGGTTGAACATTGTGGTAAAATTGTGAACACTACCTTTGTTGTTGTTCCTACTTCTGGTCAATTTCAAGTTAAGCTTGGTTTTCCATGGTTAAATGTCATGCATGTTGTTTCTTCACCTATCCATAAATGTCTTAAGTTTGTTCATGATGAAGAAGTGAAGAAGGTTAATCATAGTTTATATCAACCTTCTATGCCCAGAGATTGTGCCACTCTTGATTTCTTTTTACCTTCATTACCTAATTCATGTCCTTCTCGACCTGATAATCTTTTCCGCTCATATCAAGCCTATAAACATCATAAGATTCTCAAATTAAGTGTACCTTTGATGGATCTTAATCGTGGTCTTTTGCCTGCACCTTCTATACCTCCTTTATCCATGGCTTCTACATCTATTAATCAAGTTCCTACTATTGATTGTCCAACTATTGATAATCCTATTAATCCTCCTAAAGAACCTGTGAAGGATGCTATAATTGTTCCTCCTAGTTCTCAACATATTTCAAGTAAATAAAAATGTAATTGATCTGCTAATGAACGTCTTAAGAAGCATCGTGCTCAAGCTGAAGCTCATAATTCTACTCTTCAAAACTCTTTGCTTTCTTCTAATAAGCCTATGCATGATGTTGTTACTAATAATGATGTTAAGATGCATGATTATGATGATTCTATTCGTATCTTAGATCCTATTTTGATTAATCTAGATGAAGAAGACACTCTTGATGATGTTAATGATGAATATGAGACTATTGACATTGACATTGATTTACCTAATATGCTTTCATCACAATTAACACTTACACCTAGTATCAAACATTGTGATTCTCAAGAGGATCCTTGTTTGGAATTGGCTATCATTCCTACTATGTTGGATATAGTCCCTCTTTTAAGTTACCCACCTTCCCTAAATGATATAGAATGAGATAGGGAGAGTAGGCGACATGTTTGATCAACTTGTCCTTTATGATAGTTTTGTTGTGTATTTGCCTATTGTACTGTGATTCTCCCATGATATGTTTGCTAAATGTTGTTAGATTCTTTTATACGACCCTTATTACTTTGTTGGTATAAGGTGATAAAGGAATCAAACCTGTTGTACCATTCCTCTATATGTATCTCTATTCTTCTATATGTTGTTTCATGTTATGTTTTACCTATGCTATTATTCGTAAATATTTCCTTGTGTAATCTGCTTGGATTTGCGGCTTGGTAGCACTGATTGTTTTTGGTCTCCAAGTCATGGTCCGAAAAGATTCTTCTTCGTATCTCTTATGTGATCTTTCCTCCTTTGTGATTGTAGTTCTACTTTATTTGGGAAATGATGTCAATTCATTTGCAATAATATCATATATATATATATATATATATTATCTTATGATCATACTGACCCCACAACAGGTAGACCCCTTCTATTTTCTCTATATGTTTATGTGATATTTCCCTTGATTTGTCTTCATCTAGGGGAATCTTGTAGTGGAAACGTAACTAGTGGAGTTGTTTATGTTTCCATTAAAGCCATTTCTCTTGTTAAAGTGTTAGCAATGACTTTAATGTGGGGGCATACACTTTGCTCACCTATTGCACACACACACTTTTTGATACACATATATTATTTTTCAAAATACTTCTCTCCATTTTTGGATTAATGACTAATCCTTAAAGCATGGATTTATATTTTAGGATCTCTTGATCCCTCCAGTTTCAAATTTTTGATCCCTTAAGGTTGAAGGTGTTCTTAAGACTGGATCTCTTTTGTTTTGGCTTTGCTCTTATGGAATAGAATATTCCTAAGGGTGAATCTTTGATGGATTGACTAGTGAGTAGCCACATTCACTAGGCGGTTCAATTCTATCTTTCCAGTTGCATCATTTCCTTGTGTGGTTCACAATGGGACATAAGTTCTCATTGGGTGAGATAATCACACCCTCTCTCTCTCTAGACACTACAACATTTGGGGTTGAATTTTGATGCCAATTTGCGACGCCACTATGATTTGTGTATGTTTTTTGTGTTTTTTTTGCAAGTGCCCTTGACGGTGTCATAATAGTGATGCTATTGTCATAATTGCGACACCCATTTGGTTATAAACAAAAAAAAAGAAAAAGGAAGTGTCATTTGTAATTTGTGAATTTGAAGAGCTGCCGTGAAGATGACACTACATTTTTGTGTGGTGCGAAGAGGGCATCCGAGTTTGGTGTGCGCAAGCAAAGAGGCCGGCACCATTTGGGAAGAGAGCACTAGCACTTGAGGTAGGCATTCAAGCTTTGTCTTCTCATTAAATCAATTTCAGTGGCATTGTTTATTTGATAACATTGTTAATAGTGGCATTATTTACATCTTAATTAGCATTTGGAATGCTTGATGACCCATGAGCTTTGAGATCTAGGGAATCATTGTTATTACCTTCAAGGCATTGTGTGAAGTGTTTGATCTCTCTTTATTTGTTTTGTTGTTGATATTCACTATGTGGTACTCCCTGTTTGTGATCATTTCATGAGGAAATATCTTGATGGCTCACGGGCTACAAGCTAGGGCATCATACATTGTTTATGAGCTCATTGTTTAATACTTGCATTGTTTACATCTTATCATTTGAAATGCCTAATGACCCGCGAGCTTTGAGAGCTAGGGCATCACTTCTATTACCTTCAATAAATTGTGTGAAGTGTTTGATCTCTCTTTATTTTTTTTGTTGTTGATATTCACTATGTGGTACTCCCCGCTTATGATCATTTCATGAGGAAATGCCTTGATGGCTCGCAGACTGCAAGCTAGGGCATCATACATTGTTCATGAGCTCACTATTTAATACTGACATTGTTTACATATTTTCATTTGGAATGTTTGATGACCTACGAGCTTTGAGAGCTAGGGCATCATTTCTATTACCTTTAAGGTATTATGTGAAGTGTTTGATCTCTTTTTATTTGTTTTGTTGTTGATATTCACTATGTGGTACTCCCCGTTTATGATCATTTCATGAGGAAATGTCTCGATGGCTCACGGGCTGCAATCTAGGGCATCATATATTGTTCATGAGCTCACTGTTTAATACTGGCATTGTTCATGAGATCACTATTTAATATCTGGAATTATGCAAACATATATTAATACACTTACTGTTTTAAATTTGAGCTCAGGCATCATCCAATGTTATTGCTGTCATTGCATGCTTGTTGCTGTTGTGCACCATAAATTATTTTATACACTGTTTATTGCATTGAGACCATGAGTTTGGCACTTGTAATGTATTTTTTGTTATTGGATCAATGCTACCATGTTGTTGAGTCTGTGTATGGCTTAACTATGCACATGCATAATTGTATATGAGGATCAGTAATATGGTGCCAAGCATTGCTTAGATCCTTTGGATCTAACCCCATATTTTCCTTCCTTGTAGGTTTTGGATCATACAAGAGCATACTGGATTGAACCCCGGGTCAACACTTCATTACTATAGGCAATGTCTGGTACCTTCATTATTTATGTTCATCCACTTATGTATGTTTGCATTCATTCATATTCTTCTGAAAGTTGGCTATTAGTGACCATATAGGACCATTTTTGATGTTTTTGGATCATTTGATGAAAAGATGTAAATAGGGACATCAATAATAAAATAGGGATATCTTCATAGGGATATATTAAGATTAATATCATAAGTAAAGACATTACATAGTGGCATTCAGATTAAGTACATTATGAATTCACATGCCTTTAATTATGATACACTTTTGAAATTATCACTCATTGGTCATTTGACAATTCAAGATATAAGTATCATAATATAAATTGTTGCAAAAACATCAAAAATGGTCCTATATGGTCACTAATAGCCAACTTTCAGAAGAATATGAATGAATGCATCTATCATCATTTAATACAAAATATAAAAGTATCCCACAAACACACAGTTACTATTATAACAACCATCCTCTAGTCCCATGGTGTACTAGTCTCAAGGTAAGAAAAATTTACTTAAGACATCATATAAGTATCATCCTAAAGTTTAAATAGACATTAACTATGGATATACAAAACTGAGCCATAATAAATTACAGAGTTTCACTGTAATTTCTATGTCCACTTCCAATAATAAATTACAGAGTTTCACTGCAATTTTTATGTCCACTACCATTAAAATATATCACTCCTCTTGTTATATAGGAATCCTTCTCATTAAGTGTTTCCATTAAAATATATCACTCTTGTTATATAATTTATATGCATACTTGTTTAAGATGCCATACTTGTTGCTCTTAAATATTATTACCATTTCACTGAAATTTACATGACATTAAAACCAAGCCCAAAATGTATACATACGTGTAAGTATAGGAGAAGCTGGATTCTGCAACTATTGAAAAAAATAAAAACTATACCAATAACAACTTACAAGAAACTATACTTGTGCTTACCACACCATACCTCAACATCATAATACTTATCATTTTCAAACTTGAACGAAGCTTCGTACCATGCACCATTCATAGATTTGTACGCAATTCTGATTTAGACTAGAGGTAAACTACATGTGTCATGTAAACAACATGGTTGAATGCAATCTTTTTTACGCATTTTCAAGAGTTTTCCCACCAATAAAAGCATATTAAATGCATTGAACGTAATCTACGAACAGTGCGTGGTATGAAGTCTCACTGAATCTTGAAATATATCCACTCCTCATGTTATTGTCAAAATTAAATTCAAATATTTCTCAAAATATTTATTCTTGTAGAATTAAGATATCCTTATCTCAATAATAAAATAATCTTCCATAATAGCTTTTGAATCACATTAACACACACCCATGTTCTGTAGCATAGTTCATTTTAAAAGTGTATGGCTGATGTGAAGTGTTTGTGTGAAGTGTTTGATCTCTCTTTATTTGTTTTGTTGTTGATATTCACTATGTGGTACTCCCTATTTATGATCATTTCATGAGGAAATGTCTTGATAGCTCGCGGGCTGCAAGCTAGGGCATCATGCATTGTTTATGAGCTCACTATTTGAAAAACTCATGTCCCTATTTGATTGGCCGGTGCTCTGTTTGTTATATTGAGTTTACATCATATATTTAGTCTTAATAAATATTTTATAAAACAACATAAAACTAACCCAAAATACTTTGTCTTAATAAAATCTTAATAAAACAATATATTTAATCTCAATAAAATCTTATAAAACAACATATATTGTGTGAAGTGTTTGATCTCTTTTTATTTTTTTTTCTATTGATATTCACTAGCTATGTGGTACTCCCTGTTTATGATCATTTCATGAGGAAATGTCTTGATGGCTCACAGGCTGCAAGCTAGGACATCATACATTATTCATGAGCTCACTGTTTAATACTGGCAATGTTTACATCTTTTCATTTCAAATGCTTGATGACCTGCGAGCTTTGAGAGCTAGGGCATCATTGCTATTACCTTCAAGGCATTGTGTGAAGTGTTTGATCTCTCTTTATTTATTTTTTTGTTGATATTCACTATGTGGTACTCCCCGTTTATGATCATTTCATGAGAAAATGTCTTTATGGTTCGCGAGCTGCAATCTAGGGCATCATGCATTTTTTATGAGCTCACTGTTTGAGCACTGACCAATCAAATAGGGACATGAGGTGCTCAAACATTGAGCTCATAATGACATAAACAATGTATGATGCCCTAGCAAAACAAATAAAGAGAGATCAAACACTTCACACAATATATGTTGTTCTATAAGATTTTATTAAGACTAAATATACTATTTTATTAAGATTTTATTAAGACAAAGTATTTTGGGTTAGTTTTATGTTATTTTATAAGATTTTATTAAACTAAATATATGATGTAAACTCATAATTATAGTTGATATATACATACTTCAAAGGAGGAATTATGAAATATAGTTGTAGGTAGTTATCTCTTCTATAATGATGGAAGAGTGAGAGGTAATGATCAATGAGGTTGCTGCTATTAGATCATACATTAATACACTTACTATTTTTAATTTGAGCTCGGACATCATGCAATGTTATTGTTGTCATTGCATGCTTGTTGCTGTTGTGCACCATATATTGTTTTATACACTGTTTATTTCATTGAGACTGTGAGCTTGGCATTTGTAATGTATTTTTTGTTATTAGATCAATGTCACCATGTTGTTGAGGCTGTAGATGCATTGAATCACCACTGCCATTCTATTTTGATAGCAGCAATATAACAAATAGAGCACCGTCCAATCAAATAGGGACATCAGTATAGATGATGCAGATTTGTGTACCTCTTTGTTTTGATGTAGCTTACTCACTACATGCAATGGGGCCTCCTTGGGGCTGCCAACCATGTTGTGATGTTACGATCTTTACTTGAAATCACAATAGTGACTCACCAGGTGTTCATGTAGACATAAATGCATCAATTTACTCTCTACAACATTCTTTTGAGTGCACATGTCCTGCAACATGGTTTTTCTTTCAGAAGTGTATGGCTTGACTATGCACATGCATAATTGTAGATGAGGATCAGTAATAGGATTTCATTCATTGCTTAAATATTTTTTATCTAACCCCCATCTCTCTTTTATTTGCAGGTTCTGGATCACACAGGGGCACACTAGATTCATACCTGGGTGGAAAATTCATCACTTCAGGCAATGTCTGGCACCCTTATTATTTATGCTCATCCTCTTATGTATGCCTGTACTCTTGCATTTTCTTTTGAAAGTTATTTTCCTTGTATAGTATATACAAGTTATTTTTCATATATATATATATATATATATATATGTAATCTTTAGATGCAATTTTTTTTTTCCTTTACATGTATCTTTGTATGAAATGAACACAAATTTAACAAGATCATCTAATAATGTAAACTAGGGTACTTGATGTTACATAGACCTTGCTATAACTTTGTCCTAGGCCCTCCTAGAATCAAAGAGGCTAATCTCCTAGCCTTAAGGGTGCTATCCTAGTCCCCTTCTAAGAAGTTTCAAACTCCTTCTTTCTCCATTCAGTCTATGACACCAAGAATATGATAAATTTCACTATTTTAGGAACCTCTCTATCCCTTCTAAAAAGTTTTGTTTGCTGTCTGGCCTAAAAAGGCTACTAGGTTTAGTAGGCCTAATTGACCTTTTTCTGCTAATAACTCCAAACTTCTCTAAGAAAAGCATCCAACTAATTATGGATTCAAATACCCTTTTGGGAGGGCTTTAAGATTCTATTGGTCTCCTTTTCCCATACTGTCCATACAGGGCCTGCTGAAAATGGGGCTATAAATGAGGGTTTGGTAACTCACTGTCTGTAACAGTGAGGGTTTAGTATTTTCCCTTGTATCCACAATCCCTTGAGCTCTCTCTGCATTGGAGATGCTTGATCATGCATCTAACCTCACCTCCACATCATTTGAACTAGGCTTTGAGCACCCTCAATCACTCCATCTTCTCTACAACAACACACTGACCCCTAACCAAACACTGATAGCTTGCCTAGGGCATCTGTTTATAGATGCATCCTAAACTTTCTAGGGCCCCTCCTTTGAAAAACATATATTAAAAGGAGTCTAGACACAAATCCCATAGACCTGTATAGATTGTACGGTGGGAGAGTGCTCTAGCACTCCATTATTCAAGGCTCTATCAGTAGTAACCCGAGATATGCCAAAATAAAGAAAAATATGAAGGATAACTCAAAACTAAAATGAAATGCTAAATAACTATCCTAGGAATTCAAAAAAACTAACAATCATCACATGCAAACATTATAGTTGGATATTCAATCCATTTCTTATCTCTGTCAACACAAAAATGCATATCTCTGTCAAAGGAAAACTAGTTACACAGTCTAACTACAACCAAAAGTTTGCTCTCCATACTACACTCTTCCCTATGCCTTGAATTATGGTTTTCAAAGCTTAAATATCTCCCTCCTTGGTTTTAGGGCCCATGGATTAGGCTAGCTATCTCTTGAGCTGGTTACATGCTTTTGCAAGAAAAACTGTCATGACAACTTTCAAAGTTGTCAAGCAACTTTTGGTGGATAGACAAACCACCTACACACACCTCAAAAGCACTCAATCCTTGATTGAGTAAGGGTCATAAAGGCCATTTTAAAACCTCTAAAACATTAAAGAGGCCATTTGTTCAACTTTAGAATTCTGTCCGAGCCAGTTACATGCTTTTGCAAGAAAAACTGTCATGACAACTTTCAAAGTTGTCAAGCAACTTTTGGTGGATAGACAAACCACCTACAAACACCTCAAAAGAACTCAACCTTGATTGAATAAGGGTCATAAATTCCATTTCAAACCTCTAAAACATTAAAGAGGCCATTTGTTCAACTTTAGAACACTGTCCTATGACAGGCAACCTAGCAAAGTTGGCTAAGACTGCTGCAACCAGGCTCCAAAAGACACACCAAGGACTCAAAAGAAAAAAGAAGAACAAACACTAGCTAGTACACCTAGAGAGACCAAATAGGCTTCTCCCTAACCTAGTGGCTTGGCTAAGGTCACTACAAGCCAAAATTTAGAAAAATTAGGTACCAAACAACCCTACCTAGGTTCCCTCACCAGTACTATAGTCCTTTTAAATCTTAGGATGACATCTCAATTGGAAAAGGCAAACCAAAACCTTTCATAGACCAATAAAAACCAAGGCATGTGGGTGCTTTTCTATTGTACAATTATACTCATAAAATATATGTACAGTTATAAAATTTCATGCCTTGAAATTTTATAACATAGTTCATCTTCATCAAAATAGAATGGAAGTGGTGATTCAATGCATCTACCCACATTCTATGTGCTTTGAGCCAATGAAATTTTTATCATCATGATGAAGTAATAATGCATTAAATGTCTTACTGATGTCCCTATTTGATTGGCCGGTGCTCTGTTTGTTATATTGTTGCTATCAAAATAGAATGCCAATGGTGATTCAATGCATCTACAGCCTCAACAACATGGTAGCATTGATCCAATAACAGAAAATACATTACAAATGCCAAGCTCATGGTCTCAATGAAATAAATAGTGTATAAAATAATATATGGTGCACAATAGTAGCAAGCATGCAATGACAACAATAACATTGCATGATGTTTGAGTTCAAATTCAAAATAATAAGTGTATTAATGTATGATCATATATTTAATCTTAATAAAATCTGATAAAACAACATAAAACTAACCCAAATACTTTATCTTAATAAAATCTTAATAAAACAATATATTTAGTCTTAATAAAATCTTATAGAACAACATATATTGTGTGAAGTGTTTGATCTCTCTTTATTTGTTTTGTTGTTTTGATAGGGCATCATGCATTGTTTATGCCATTATGAGCTCACTATTTGAGCACCTCATGTCCTTATGTGATTGGATGGTGCTTAAAAAGTGACCTCATAAATAATGCACGATGCCCTAGCTTGCAGCCTATGAACCATCAAGACATTTCTTCATGAAATGATCATAAATGGGGAGTACCACATAGTGAATATCAACAACAAAACAAATAAAGAGAGATCAAAGACTTCACACAATGCCTTGAAGGTAATATAAATGATTCCCTAGCTGTCAAAGCTCTCAGGTCATCAAGCATTCCAAATGAAAAGATGAAAACAATACCAGTATTAAACAGTGAGCTCATGAACAATGTATGATGCCCTAGCTTGCAGCCCACAAGCCATCAAGACATTTCTTCATGAAATGATCATAAGCGAGGAGTACCACATAGTGAATATCAAAAGCAAAACAAATAAAGAGAGATCAAACACTTCACACAATATATGTTGCTTTATAGGATTTTATTAAGAATAAATATATTGTTTTATTAAGATTTTATTAAGACAAAGTATTTTGGGTTAGTTTTATGTTGTTTTATAAGATATTTATTAAGACTAAATATATGATGTAAACTCAATATAACAAACAAAGCACTGACCAATCAAATAGGGACATAAGGTGCTCAAACAGTGAGCTCATAAACAATACATGATGCCCTAGCTTGCAACCCACGAGCCAAACTTGAATTCCCTCTTCGCCCCACATAAAAGTGCAGTGCCGTCTTCGTAGTAGCTCTTCAAATTCACAAAAATTACAAATGACACTTTATTTTTCTTTTTTGTTGTTGTTTATAACCAAGCTGGTGTCGCAATTAAATCAAAAAATGCCATCAAAATGAAATTGAGTTAATGAGAAGACAAAGCTTGAATGCCTACCTCAAGTCATGGCTACAATATGAAGATCAAATGCTAAGGAACTATGTTATAAAATTTCAAGGCATGAAATTTTATAACTGTACATGTTCCTGAGTGCACATGTTCTATAGCATAGTTCCTTTTAGAAGTGTATGGTTTAACTATGCACATGCATAATTGTAGATGAGGATCAATAATAGGGTGCCAGGCATTGCTTAGATCCTTTGGATCTAACCCCATCCTTTTATTCTTTGCAGTTTTTGGATCATACATGAGCATACTGGATTGAACCCAGGGTCAACACTTCATTACTTCAGGCAATATTAGGTACCTTCATTATTTATGTTCATCCACTTATGTATGTTTGTATTCATTCATATTCTTCTGAAAATTGGTTATACTCATATTCTTCTTGTGTTTGAGTCTTCTAACTATGATCAATTTAACTCTATAAATTTTGACATAGAATTCAATGTCAATTGATCATATATCCATTCCAAATGATATAACTCCATTTGAATAAACATACATGCCAACCATTTGACAAAATGTCCATATGAAATCTAGAGCAATACATTAATTTTATAGCGAATTCATGATTTATAATGCCCCTTGATTTATAGTGAATTAATTATATAGTGAA
This sequence comes from Chamaecyparis obtusa, assembly GCA_027943335.1. NCBI lineage: Eukaryota > Viridiplantae > Streptophyta > Pinopsida > Cupressales > Cupressaceae > Chamaecyparis > Chamaecyparis obtusa. The sequence continues at coordinate 404,007 of BSBK01000174.1, forward strand.
TTCATGATTTATAATTCAGTTGTAGAAGCTTAATGTGTTTGAACTCAAGAATACCCCTTAGGAAGCAAGTGTATAAATGAAGGATGAAACACATAGGAAGCTATGAAAAGCTATGAGAAGGTGACATGAAGCTAATGAAAGGAGGCATCTCAATGATGTTAAATCACAAGGGATTCTCTTTGTTCCCTGCAATGGAGTGAGCTAATTCTGAAAGTATAAATAGATAATTTTGATAATGTATAAAGTCCTTCACAAGATGTAATAAAAACACTAGTGGCAAGGCATGAGAACTGTTTGACGAAATGCCACAATAGTGGTGTCCCATGCAATGCTGAGATGTTTAGTTATATGCAATGCTGAGATATTCAAAATATTGTTGGATAAATAGATAATTTTAACAATGAATAATGTCCTTCACAAGATATAATGAAAACTATGGAGTGAACTATGTTTGTCTGATTATATAACTATTATCTTATGTCAAGTATCTCACACAGTCTCATGGATTGTCAAGTACAAGTCAATACACCCCATAGAGATTAATGTCTTTTACCATATGTAAAATATCTCTCATTACCACCTGTCTTTCTCATTGCATGAGGTGCAGGTACTAGCGAAAAGGTATTTGTCAGAATTGTCTTCCTCGAGCGAGGAAAATATAGGAATGGAAGAAGAAAGTGAGATATTTAGTACATGTAATTCAATGAGATCGACTCGAGGTCAAAAGATCAGAAAGAAATTCAATAAACACATGAAATTTTTCCTTGCTCAAGGGGGGTCATGTTCTTATGATGATGAGAGCAAAGGCAACTCTGAGCTGTCATTTAGGTAAAAACATCTATAGAAACAATGGGTCCCCGATGAACTTCCTCTAATAAACACTTATTTTTGTGTTAAAGAGAGGATATATTGCATAGCACCGTCTTCATTACATGGTTTGGGCCTATTTTCCATGGATGACATAAAGGTCTCTTACAACAAAGTTGTCGAATTGATGGAGTATGTCAGACCTTATTATGATTACAGTAGTTGGATGTAGATTGTTAAATATTAAAAAAGTATGTGTAGGTATGCACTCGCGGCAAATTATATACAACAAAAAGTCAATGAACAAAGTAAAAAACTAGCTATATACATTGATGAAAGACCAAAAGCATCAGGGAATATTGTAGGTTTTATAAATAGTACATGACCTACATCAACTAAGAAGCAACCCAATTGAATATTTGAGGCACGTGAGGGAAATGGCATATTTTAATGTGCGATCAAATCAATACATTGAGCGAGGAGTTGCTTATTGATTACACTTTGAATCACATATATACAAAAAACCCCATCACTATCATGGACAAGGTGGTACACATTTTGATAATTGTCTATTATTCAATGTAACTTAGAATAAGAACACATGTTTTAACTTGTCTGAATGATTTTTTTTTAAATATAGAGCTATAGTATGGATCAACAGCCATAGGATACGCACGAAAATGATAGTTCTCATGGGACTTCTTCTTCCCGACAAGTAAAACTCATTGTTATTGTACAAATGCACATACAAGAAAAATGTTAATGCATATTTTTGTTATGTTAATGCATATATTTTGTTGTTCTACTATTTTGGATTTCTTTTTAATAAAGGGCTAATAATATTGTTCTCACAAATGAGTGTTGATCAGAGAAAGGAAAAGGAACAAGTAGTCCACAAGGAGCCACATAATGAGCATGATCCATTCGATGTTGATCTTTTATCAGAGGTTGATCCTATGGTTGCATTGGAAAGGGTCCTTTGTGCAATATCAAAAGAGTTAGCTTGAATGGAAAATATTCAACCTCACACTCCCTGAAATATAGAGGGCAATGGATATGTTGATTGGCCATGTTCAGAACTATAGAGTAAGTATTAATGTAGTTTTTTATTATAACAAAAGTTCAATAATGATTTTTTATAGTATACTATTTTATTTATGTCATTAACTAAAATATATATGTGTTCTCTTTACAGGGATGCTAAATAGATTAAAGGGCATTACCTTAGATGCAAATACTTTGGATGGTACATCACATGTTTTATCCTCCATCTTGTCCATGGTTATCCATTTTTTTTATTCTCTAATAATATTTTTGTTCAACACCTACTATTGAACCTATGTTGAGTACGACACCTAGTACACGGATTAGATCCATAGAGGTAGTTCCACCTGAAATGTCATCAAGTATACCTACTATTGGTAAGTAGACTCCTCTTTTTCTCTCTTATTTATCATGTGTTTATTTCACTTAAACTATATATTCTTTCTTAGGGGGCATTTTGTAATATTGGATTCATTTTATGTAGGAGGCGATGACACAATTCTTGGATGTACTTGTGTTAAATGTACGAGAACAATACAGTGTGATCAATTGCTCATGAGCAATGAAGATGGACTTCCCTTGAGAGTAGCCCAGCTTCTAGGTACTTTAAAAACTGATCCTTTCTTTTACTATACAATATAATACTCATAACGTAATGCACTAACCCCCTATGTGGTCCCTTGCAATAACTAATTATAATAATCTCGTAATTATCTTGCAGGGAATAATCTATTTTATGAAAAACTTAATGATGAATGTTTGCGCATTTTCAGGCTGACCATATGCACATGGTATCATATTTTGATTTCATTGCAAGATTAGATTTCATTTCATCCCTTTCTTCAAGTATATTAAAAGGTAGCTTCACTTCATTTATGAATCTAAAAGTTTTTTTTTCTTAAAAGGTGGCCAGTACAAGATAAAGGGTTAAACAATACAATAAGCTCATTGACCCTATGACAATACTTTTTGGACCCGAAGTCTTTCATAGACTTAGACTCCTTGACAATGCGGGCACTATTTTGAAGTATATATTAGGGATAACTATAGGAGCCAAATAGAACACAACCCTTATTACGAGCGGCCTCCCTATATTCCTATTAATGAGTTGGAGGATCTTAAAAAGGATGCACTTGAGAAAAGTGCAAGACATAGTGTATGAGTAGTATCACCCGAGGAAGAAGGTACGTGATAATGTTAATAATTAAATTATGTACTATTTACTCTTTGTACTTATGTGATCTAACATACTTCAAACATCACATAGGTTGCTTGACACAACAAAGGCAACAACAACAAGAAAACAAAAGCACGGGCAACACAGGCTTGGCTCGGGTGGATATTCAAAACTTGCTGCACGAGTTGTAAGTATTAGTAAATGAAAATCGTATGCAAATATTTATAATTAAATTGCAATCAATTTAGTTTTGATGAAATTCACTACAAAAAAAATTCATGACACCAATAAAAAATGCAGGCCTTGGAGTTCAAAAAACCGATTACAGAAGAGGACAAAAAAATAGGCTTCAAACAAGGCTATAAAGTCGTGGCTAAACGATACTGAGCAATGAGTGCACAAGGTTCTTCTGCTGGATTTGTTGATTAGGTAAATAAGCTAATTGATTTTTATTTCAAGTTGAAAACTTTACCAATTATCGTATTTGATGTTAAGTTCCAACATAAAATGAATATATTTGTTTTAAGTAAGGAAACACTAATTATATATTTGTTTAAAACTTTAAAGTGAATATATTTATATGTAGTAAACTAAATGATTAACATTTCTCAGTATTTGTCTTGTATTTATATGTATATATTGTCGATAAATACACTAATTATTTACATTGGAATGCAGCCTGCCGATATTGATACTGCACTGGCTGAGCATGATGGAGGCATCAATTCTAATGTGAATTTTAGTACTCAAGGTATACATTTTCTATTTGAATTTTGATTAATGAATATTTAATACAAGCAAACATGTTAAATTGAATTTGGCGTAGTAATAAAAAATTGATTATAATGTGTTGGGATTAATAAAACATTTTGTATTGCAGTTGTAGGGGATGTAGAGGATGTTGTTCCCAATGAGCGCGTTGAGGTTCAAGCCGCTAAGAAAGATGATGTGGTTGGACAAGGTAAAGAGTGTCACGTTTATGTTTTTTTAATGTATTGAAATGCTTATAACAATAATGAATATATTTTAAATTAACCCCAATTATGATAATATGTTTTAATTGAAGCCTTTTATTTGTTATTGCAGAGGACCCGCCTTTGCAAAGGATAGTGAGATCATGTGCACGATCGAGAAGAAATGATGCTCTAGACATGGATACACCTCTGCAACAATATAAGGAAGTAGAAAAAAAGAGAAAGCCAAAAAAAATGATTCTCATTTATGCAACTTATTTGATAATGACTGATGTTTATTTGATAATGACTGATGTTTATTTACACATGTTTGAGCTTAGTTCCATGTTTAGACACTGATTTTCCTTTTATACACTGTTGTAATGTTGGAGGGGTTTTCGCTAAATTTTAGTGGATTCATATTTTGGGAGAAATTAGTATTAGAATGTTCAATGGGTTCTTTTCTAAAACACAATACTTAAATCATCATCTTGTCTAGAATGGTTAATCAATTGTTTAAGGTGGATTATTTGTGATGATAAGATGCATCATTTAGATGTTAACTGTGACAGTCTCTTGGTTTCAGGAAATGCAGAAGGAGATGCCTAGTTCAATATGCAATCTCAATTCATATACATAGGATATCAAGTGGAGCTAAAAAACACAACAGGGTTGCATTTTTTATAGAGGTCTTTAATTGCATATTTTAAGTTATAGACCATCATGAACATTGTAATTTTGACCTATTAAAAAAATGCAAACGTGTTGTGTTTTTTCAACTCCACCTGCTATCTGTGCATATTCTGCTTGTGTTGCACACACATTCTTGATTTAGAGTGGGAAATATCTTATTTTTGATGTGAGGGAGAGAAGTCATACACATAAGTGATGGAGTTGAGGGGAGATGAAGGAATACTAAACATTGAATTTGGAATTTTTCATCAGAGAAATTGCAATGGAGATCTGATCAATAGAGAAGATAGTAATGACCGCAGGAGAATGAATAGTGGTTACATTTGTAGTGGGGAAGATAGTGGAGGCCATCCATGAAGAAACTTTCCGATAGAGATGGTGTACAAGAAACAAAGGAGAAAAAAATGTAAATGTGTTGGGTCTTCTTAGCTCCACTTGCTATCCATGCATATTCTTCTTGTGTTGCATGCACATTCTTGATTCAAAGTGGGAAAATCTTATTTTTGATGCGAGGGAGAGAAGCCAAACACAAAGAACATGCAGATAAACATGACAACTACAAAACATAAATGTAGGTATCACAACAACTAAGAAACATAAATATAGGCATCATGGTCCCAATTGTTTGGAGACACAACATAATTGAATGCTGTACTCAGAAAATGCAACACAACCACTACTCCTGTAGTTATAAGTTAACATTGTGGGATCCAAAAACCATATATAGATTCCTTATCTTTGGATTTTGGATCCCGCAATGTCAACTTGGAACTACAAGAGTAGTGGTTGTGTTACTTTTTCTGGGTATAGCATTCAATTATGTTGTGTCTCCAAACAATTGTGACCATGATGCCTACATTTATGGTTCTCAATTGTTGTGTCCCAGGACCCCTTATGACCCTTTACGACCCTTTACGACCCCTAATAATACACATCTTAGAGGTCTTAAAGTGTTGTAAAGGGTCATAAGAGGATCATAGGAGGGGCCAGATGAGCTTCCATCTTCACGCGGTTGGCCCTGTTAAGTAGAGAATGTTAAACTATTATCAAAACAAAGAGAAGCTCAATAATTTAAGATCTCAATCAACGTATGACAAATATATTTATTTTTAAAAAATAGTGTGAGTCATCCTAATTATGACGGAAACCAACAAATAATCAATGAAAAAACTAAAAGTGATGACTATCTGTCGGAAACATCAATCACTTCAAGGAGCAATGATCACTTTAGCTCACCTCAATAAGTCTTGACCCAAGATCGAGTCATATCGATTCATCTCAATGGCTACCAAGAACCAAGTCGCAAAGAAACACCATAGACCGCACTGTGAACCCACTATGAAGAGGCATCCAATGTCTCATAAGTCACATCAAATGATCCACTTTCTGTAATCCAAGTCTCTCAGCTTGTTTCACCTAGAAGAAAACTTCTCCCAAGTCATCATGGACACCATAGTGATCTACAAATCCAAGTCTCTAGACTCGACTCAATAATGTATGAGCCGTTACCGAATCTACTATAAGGTCATCTTCAAATGACAACCAAATTTGAAAGAACACTAATCGAGTCAAACTTGATCGACAAATTTATATATATATATATATATATATATATATATATATATATATATATATATATATATAAAATTATGATTTATGTTGCAATTACGACAGCCCAAGAGAAGCATCGACAATTTGTTAGAAATTTTTGATGGATAACCATTGCACCAATAGCATTTTTGTTAGTATACAATCTTCCAACAATAGATTTGCATCAAAAATATTATGACGGTTACCCGTCACAGGTACAACATTTCCGTCGGTAACTAACTATGTCCAATGGAGATCTGTCGAATGTGGGACGGCTACAAGTAGACCTGAAGAGTATATTCATTGTGTTGAAACCCCCTTTTGTGATGACTACAAATGTCACATGCATGACACCTATTGTAACCATCAGTGTTTCCAACTACAAAACTGTGATGCCAGATGGGGTCACTTAATCGACGGTATACTATCTAAATTTAAACAATCAGCCATTGAAAAAAGGTCTCAAATGTACTAGTGAGAGATGTCTCTCTTATTGTGATCTTGGAGTTGATGAAGACTTGAGTCCCTGGGGGCTTGAGGATCTCTTTTTCCCTTTGATTCTAATAAGATTATCTTTTCATTATGATATCCTTTACCAAGAGTTCACATCGAGTCCATACTCTTGCTATAGTGGGGGCTTAATGTATCATCTTAAAATGGAAGCACTTCCATGATAAGAGTGTTTAGCCCTCCGTGTAAGTGGTCTGGGGTCATATCAAGCACCTTGATTGGGTCTTTGCATAGATCTAGTTGTTTCCCCCCTGTTCTACTTCTCTCTCCATGTTTCTAGCCTCTTTCTAACAAACTTTCTCTGAGAATCTGATGACTTTGAATTTCTGGGTCAAGGATGACCTAGACCCTGACCTAGGTCAAGGATGACCTTGACCTTGACCTAGGGAAGAGACTACCTTGTCCCTGACCCCAAGCCCAAATTTTAGTTTCTAAAAGTCTTGGGATGTCGGGTTTCAAAAATTTTATTTTCTCACTTCCGGGTCGGCTGTTTTGGATTTCAAAATGGTAAACCCTTAAATTGAATTTAATCTAGGTCCATTTCTAGGGGTTAAGGTTAATTGGGATTTAATTCTCCAATGTCGGCCTTCTCTACGAGTTTGTGCCTTAGATCACTATAAAAGGAGGCCTTCCTCTCTAATTTTCTCACCTCATCTCATAATCTCTCAAGCTCTCAAGTGCAAGTAAGCAAGAAGGAGAAGGAAAGAAAGAAAGAAATAATTCATCTTCAAGCCAAGCATTTAAGCATTCAAGTGTTCATAAAGGAGATCCATTGTTAGCCATTGAAGGATTCAATCTCTATGGAGCCCTCTTGTTGAAGATTTCTCCATCCACATACATTCAAGCCTCTTCCTATGTAAAGATCCATTCAAGATTGGTGTTGAAGATCTAATGACATTTATTTGAGACATCCTACATATTTCTACATTCATTTGGAGCATCCCTACTTGTGGATTCAAGGATTTGAATCCTCCACAAGGACTTCAACATAAGAAAGGTGAATAGTTCCATTTACTTTGTTTACACATATTACAATTTCAATTCAATTTCAAGGTTAATTCCTAAATTGGGGTTTGACCAAGGCAAACCTCCCATCCAAACAACAAAAAACCTTTTTTCTTGCAAATATAGGTACAAGACAGTGAATTGAAGTACAGATTTGGATACCCTTTTCGAAGAACTTCAGGGCTATGTGAATAGAATTTCTGTCGGAGCTATTCTAGGTCAGGGACGACCTTCAGTGGGGGGTAGGATTCTACCCCGGGGTAAGACCTTGCCCACCTATCTGGGTCAAAGTTGACCTGACCTTAGAAGGATAAAAGTTTTCTGGGTTTTCTCTGTGTCAGCATTTCCAGTCTAGAACATGTTGTGAAATTTCCTGAAACTGTGCATAGACATCAGAAATTAGCATCTTCTAGATTTTCCCTATTTTGAGGTTAGTATTTTCCTTCTATTCATTTAAGATTTCAAGTACATACTTTATATAGTAGATTATAGGGTTTTCTCCTTCCTTCATGTTCTCCATTATTTGATTCAATTGCGCATTGGTCACTTCTTTGTGATTAATCCATTTGGATCTTTCCTTTTGGGAATTTGGATTAAGGATAGGCCCTATATTCTTCCTTTCATATCATATTATCTTATCTACCACTATTCAACCTTATTCACATTTTCATACCATTCATTTCACTTCCATCCATACCCACAATTATCCTACCCATAGAGGTGAATCCATTCCACCTCTATTCACTTTCAATACCACATTCTCTTAATAAATATTGCCTTTTACATTCTAGTCATTATTGCTTCTCCAAAAAATGACATGTATCTTGTTGGTATTAATGTGTCTCAATCTTTGTAAGTCCTAAACTCGTTAATTTTATTTATTTATTGCCTATTATTTTAAAGTCATATAGTGCAACCCATCAATTAGGTGGCTTCCTACTTGGTGTTGATTGTGTGATAGATATGCAACCTATGTGAAGATAGGTGTCCCACTTAAAGGATCTTGCAATATTGATATGTAGGTACCAAGTGTTGAGTTATGACATATTTATGACAAAACCTATGATAGATTTACAATACACTCACATATGACAACTTATGACTTAATTTGTGACAACTATGACACATTTTATGGCAATTGATTATTCCTCAAGGTGGCTTCCCTTGCATGCATGAGGATTTTTGCATGTTGAGGGAATATTTTGCATGTAAGGAGGGTGTACAAGTTGGAGATTCTATGATAGTTTAAAATAATGTTCACATGTGGACATGTTGTGTTTAATTTTGATCAAATTTATAGGTTATAGAAATTTTAATTTTAATGGTTGTTCTCTAGATGTATATGCGGATTTGAACAATATTCTATTTGATATGTTGATCACAATAATATTACTTGGATACACACACACACACACACACACCTAAAAATAGTCAAGTTAATCCAAGTGAGAAATCAAAGACAAATAAAAAAAATTAATTGATATCAAAGCCAAGAAGTTTAATTAAATCAAAAAGATCATTTAATTGTTGTCATGCCCAAAGATTCTAAGGCTTTTTAAGGTCATTAATTAACTAACATTGCAGTTGTAATGTTCGAAAGGCAACTATGTTAACCCAAGTTATCTACAAGTTAACATCATTAAAGGATTAGATCTAATCCTTCGGTATCTTGCAATGACTAAGTTGATGATGAGGGGAATTGTGGCTATGGCCAACATCCCTCGCAAAGGTCACATGGTCTAATACAACAACAGGTTTAATAACTTAACCTAGGTTGATTTCCTTAATTAAATTCAAAAATAATTAAATGATAAAATCATTTTATTAATCAACTTTAATTTCCTTATCCAAGGTTCACTAGGGTCCAAAAGGATTATTAAATAATTTTTATTAAAATAATACCAACCAAGAATATACATCATTTATTCCTTTCAATAATAATTACATTAATGATTCACGTTTAATTACGTGATTAGTTAAATAATAAAGTTTTACCCTAAGAGGCAATTCCCAATAAAAAATTAACTTCATTTATAGTGGGATAATATCTCGATTAAATCATCATTAGTTTAGTCCAATTTATATTTAACAAATTTCGCCATAATAAACTCATCAATTTTATTTAGGGATGAAATACTAAGGTATTGGGATAATTTGATTAAATAATTGATTGAATTTAAATCAATAGTAACATTTCAATATTAAAATAAAGTGGACTAATAAATTAAATGATAACTTAATTTACCCAAGATTTAAAAGTTGAGTTAAGTTTAATTTTAATATTATATAATTAATTAAAACCCATCAAAGTAATAAGAAAATGGGAAAAATCAATTCCCACAAAAGTCATTTCAAAATTTGAAAACTCAAAACACTTGAAATACTAATAAAATTCTAACCCTAATAGGGTCTATTTTCACACAAAAGAGAGAAAGAGAGGAAAAATGAGACATTTCTCATGTCTCAACTTTCCCTCTTCTTCTCTCCTCCTCCACCCTAACCCTAATCCAAAATTAGGGTTTGGGGAGGATTTTGGCATTTATGTCATTCTTCTCTTCTTCTCCCTCTTCTCCCAATCCTTTTCTTCTACATGCAAGTTTCATGGCAGATTGGAGTGCAAAATCTTCATAAAGAATGCTCATAGAAGGTATAACAATCTATTATTTTTTCTTTTATTTCTTTTTTCTATTTGGGGGTTATGCATAAATATATTTTTATTTAAAACCCTAGGTAGCAATTTCTAAGCCTTATAATATCTGCTATTTCCTTTTGGAAAAAATCTATCATATTTTATCTTGATTTAAAAAAATAATTAAAAAAATATTAAACAAGGTGGAGGGGCTGTGAATCCCCAACCCCATGCGGGTTTTCCTCCTTGCGACTCCCAACACAATGGGTGGCCCCATGGTGGTGTCATGGTGGCCACCACCACAGTGGTCATAGCACTGGTGGCCACCACAACAATGGTTGTGGCCACTATTGTGGTGCCGCGAGTGCCACAATAGTGGCCACAACCATTGTTGTGGGGCTGCAGATCCACTGGGCCAAACCCTTCCCCAATGGGGATAGGGTTTGGGCCCAAGGTAAGTTTGATTAATTTTTTAATATATATATATATATATATATATATATATATATATTTATATATATCTATATATATATAGATATATATAGATATATATATAATATATATATATATATATATATATATATAT